>CM046452.1:16037674-16637674 GCA_025506515.1 Flaveria trinervia | reverse complement strand
CTCCAAGGGCCACTATCCTTCTGAGGAGAAGAAATTAACTGTGATGACCAAGTCCAAGAGAAAGAACTTGATCAGGAAGAGCAAAAGGAAAGCAAAGAAGGCTCAAGAAATCAAGGCTATCTTTGATGCTAAGCAGAAACAAGTGTTTATCTCTGCAGGTTTCAAAGCAATAAGGACTGAAGACATCCACCAAAGCTTCTTAGCCAAGAGTTCTGGTTCATGTTCAAATCATCTCAGTACAAAGAAGAAGACTGAGCTGCTGTGTACCACTGCTGCACAGCCTGGACCATCAAATTCCAAGAACAGTTCACAGCTCCACGGAACTGTATCTGCATCTACCAAGATGAAGGTGAAAAAGGGATGTGACCAAGGCCAGTCTTGCTCTCAAAAGGAGATTTCTTTGAAGAAGAAAATGCTGTGTGTATGTGTGAAAGTACTTCTCATATTGCAAGGATTGTCCATACAATCCTAAAAGTACTATCCACATGACCAATACAAAGACTTCAAAGAATCTCAAGAAGTCTCAAGCTTCGGAAGGAAAGTCTGTTTCCTTCGGAAGCTCCAAATCAAAGAAGAAGGTAAATGGAAAATTACCTTCGGAAGCAAAGTTGTTCTCGGAAGAAAGGAGTTCTTAAGAAGTACTAAAGTCTACTGCAGTGACTGTAGATTCTCCGAAGTGTCAGTCATTAAAACTTGTGAAGCTCAAAAGCTTCTAAGGTTTGAAGGTCAAGTCAAGACTCCAAAGGTGGTGTGGAAGTCTAAGAAAGACCAAATGACTGAGGTTTCTCCATCAACAACAGCTGAAGATCCCCTCTGTACAACCATAGGATCTATTACTGTTGCATTACCTTCTATTACACTTACTGAACCCAAGACAAGTAAGGCTTGGGTTTCCAAATGTAGCTAATCATTTTCTTGTGCAGGAACAGCTCAAGACAAACAAGAATGTCTGGATAATTGACAGTGGCTGTTCCAGGCACATGACAGGCATAGGTCTTTACTTCATAATTTTGAGAGAATTGATGGAGGACCAGTTGCTTTTGGAGGAAATGAAGGTGGTTACATTTATGGAAGGGGCAAGGTCACAAATGGTAAGCTCAGCATTGAGAAGGTAAACTTTGTTAAGGAGCTTGGGTACAATCTTCTGAGTGTATCTCAATTTGTGATCAGAGTCATAACATGCTCTTCACTGAGCATGAGTGCATTGTTCTCAAGCCTGGAGTGGTCATTCCTCATGAGCATATTCTGCTCAGAGCCCCCAGAAAGGGAACATGTACAAGATGGATTTGCAAGAAACATCTCCCTCTGGAGAAGTTTCATGCTTTCTATCTAAAGCAAATAGTGATGAGTCTTTCCTATGGCATAAAAGAATGTGCCATGTAAACTTTAAGAATATGAATAAATTAATCAAACATGATCTGGTAACTGGAATGCCAAAGAAAGAGTTTACAAGTGATGATCATTGTGTTGCATGCCTGAAAGGGAGCAACACAAGGTATCTCACAACCCTAAGGAAAAGAACTCCATCACTACTCCCCTACACTTGTTACATATGGATCTCTTTGCCCCACCAGTGTAATGAGTTTAGGAAGGACCTTATACTGTCTAGTGATCACAGATGATGATTTTACAAGATTCACTTGGGTTTTCTTTCTTAGAACTAAAGATGAGACTCCTGAGATACTAAAGAATTTCATCTTAAAGATTGAGAATCAATGTGATCACAAGGTCAAAACCATAAGATGTGATCAAGGAACTGAATTCAAGAACCAAATCCTTGATACATTTTGTGATGAAAAGGGTATTACAAGACAATACAGTGCTCCCAGGACTCCTCAGCAAAACGGAGTTGCTGAGAGGAGAAACAGGACACTTATTGAAGCTGCAAGAACTATGCTGTCTGACTCTAAACTGCCTATCACCTTCTGGGCAGAGGCAGTTAATACTGCTTGCTATGTGCAAAACAGAGTCTTAGTAGTTAAGACACATGGTAAGACTCCTTATGAACTTTGGCACAAGAGGAAACCTTTATTGGTTTTCTCAGGTCATTTGGATGTCCCTGCACCATCTTGAATACCAAAGATCAAGTTGCCAAGTTTGCTGAGAAATCAGACGATGGACACTTCATTGATACTCTTCTCAAGCTAAAGCTTATAGAGTATACAATCTCAGAACTAGAATCATTGAGGAGTCAGCCAATGTGACTTTCATGAGCACACTTCAGTGTGGCTGGTTCTGGTCCGGATTGGCTATTTGATCTTGATTTAGTTACCAACTGTTTTAATAAATCTTGTGAGCATGTTTCAGGATCTGCAGAAAATTTAAATACAGGTGATCCTGACCCAAGATTTGAGCTAGGAAGACCTTCAGCTCCAGTTGAAACTACTTCAGCAAATGAGGTTTCTATCAGCACAACAATGATAAATCCAGCTGATACATCTGGCATGCCTTCAAATTCAGTTCAGAGGCTTCTCAACCAGATAAAGACATCTCAATTGCAGAAGATAACAATGGTGATGGTGAAAGTGATCAAGAATCTCTTGATGCTAATAACCATACCATAGATGATAACATCAATGATGTCACACACTCATTGGATCAAGTTAATCTTGATAAGTGTGATAATGTGGAGGATCAATCTTCAAGACCAGATCTAAATTTCTCAAATTTGGATCTATCTCAGCAACTTGCTGTGATCCCTCAGCTAAGGATCCACAAGTCTCATCCTACCCACAAACATCATTGGAGATGTTATCTCCGGGGTAAAGACAAGAGGGCAAACCCATGAAGCAAATGTTTGTCTTCACTTGTTTTCTATCCCAGTTAGAGCCAAAGAAAGTTGAGGAGGCTCTAAAGGATGGGAGTTGGGTTGAAGCTATGCAACAAGAGCTGCTTCAATTCAAAAGGCAGAAAGTTTGGAACCTTTGTCCTCTTCCTCATGAGAAGACTACCATTGGAACCAAATGGGTTTTTAGGAATAAAAGGATGATAGAGGAATCATCATCAAGAACAAGGCAAGACTAGTTGTTCAAGGATACACACAAGAAGAAGGGATTGACTACACTGATGTCTTTGCTCCTGTAGCTAGACTAGAAGCTGTTAGGATATTCCTGGCATTTGCTGCATCCAAGAACTTCAAGGTCTACCAACTTGATGTAAAGTGTGCTTTCTTATATGGAGTGATTGATGAGGAGGTTTATGTCAAACAACCACCTGGTTTTGTAGATCCTGATCATCCTGATTATGTCTGCAAGCTTGACAAAGCTCTCTATGGGCTGCATCAGGCACCCAGGAAGTGGTATGAGACACTGTCTGAGTATCTCTGTAAACATGGTTACAGGAGAGGTACTATAGATGGAACTCTCTTCATCAAAGGACAAGGAAACGACGTTCTGCTAGTTCAAGTATATGTGGATGACATCATTTGGCTCAACCAATTCAAGGCTCTGCAAAGACTTTGAAAAGCTGATGAAAGATAGATTTGAAATGAGTTCAATGGGAGAACTTAATTTCTTTCTGGGAATTCAAGTGAAGCAGGTTGAAGATGGCATTTCATAAGTCAGTCAAAGTATGTTCAAGATATACTCAAGAGGTTCAACATGACTGATTGTAAGACTGCTAAGACACCCCTAGCCAGAAACCACTCCCTTGGTCCAGATCTTGAGGGGGAGTGTGTAGATGAGCACTTATACAGGGCTATGATTGGGTCTCTTATGTATCTTACAGCTAGCAGGCCTGATATCATGTTTGCTACATGTATTTGTGCAAGATATCAAGCCAATCCTAAGATGTCTCACTTAATCACTGTGAAAAGGATTTTAAGATACCTCAAAGGTGCTTCACACTTGGTTTATGGTATCCAAAGAATTCTAATTTCAATCTGTATGCCTATACAGACAGTGATTATGGTGGCGCAACATGACTGCCAAGTCTACATCTGGGGGATGTCAATTCCTTGGGGAAGGGTTGTCTCATGGCAATGCAAGAAAACAAACCTGTGTGTCTGCATCAACTGCTGAGGCTGAATACATTGCTGCTGCAAGCTGCTGTGCTCAAGTGCTTTGGATTCAAAATCAGATGCTAGACTACGGATTTAACTTCAAAGAGACTCCTATCCACATAGACAACAACAGTGCTATCTCTATCACTGAGACCCTGTGCAGCACTCAAGGACCAAACACATCAACATCAGGTATCATTTAATAGGAGATAACTATGAAAGGGGTTAATTAAACTAGTCAAAGTTCACACAGATGAACAATATGCTGATCTGTTTACAAAAGCTTTTGATGAACAGAGATTAAGTATCTGATATCAGCTATTGGGATGATTAACTTTGAGTAGTTTTTTTCTTAAAACTAATTCTAATATTTCTTCTTAAAATATGTGTGTCCTAAGTTGTCTAGTTCATCACTTTCATAAGCTCATGTTTTCTTTGAATAAATAAAAAAAAAAAATCTTTTGAAGACTTTCCTTAGATTCTTGAAAATTTACTGATACTTCGGAAGATAACATTTTACCTTCGGAAGAAAATATGTCTTCAAATAAATGACTGTCTAAGAATTTTACCTTCGGAAGAAGTCAAAATTTATCTTCCGAAGCTTAAAATTCTCAACTTAGACACTTATTCATTTTTAGGACTTTTTCCTTCCGAAGCAAAAATTACTTTCGGAAGCTTTGTTCATTCTTATACAAAGCATCCAAAAGTTTATTTCTCTTCCGAAGCATAAATCTTTAGACTCTCAGGAAAATTCTTCCGAAGTCACTTTAGCTTCGGAAGCTTTTTCAATCACAACTTCCGAAGACAAATTACTTTCGGAAGCTTTTAGAATTCCAAGAAAACTACTTTTTGAGCAAAAAGGTAAACTACTTTTTCAGAGGTGGGACCGACATAAGGATTTCAAAGTTTATCCTCTTTCATTAAACTTTATCTGAAATCCTTCTCTCTCATATAAACCCAACGGTTTCCCCTTCTTCTATCATCTGCTTTTCCATACCTAAAACCCAAGCTTTCTCTCTGAAATTTCCTTCCCATTCTTTCTCTTTCTCTGAGCTACCTCACAATGGCTGACCTTACACACAGAAATGATCCTCACTTTGCCATGCAGCTACACAGACAACACAATCAGGTTGCTCTGTTATGCTCTGACCAAGATCCTCATTTCTCAGAGGTTTGCCGTTTCTTGTCTTTGTCTCACTACTTCACCTCCCTAACCATTGATCCTCCTCTATATGAGGATCATTGCTTGAATTCTGGAAAACCTGCCAAGAGGTCATTATGGATGGAGAGAAGGCACTGTCTGCCATAGTGCAGGGGAGAACAATTTCATCACTCCGGCCATCATCAACCGACATCTTCAGCTGGATGATGAAGCAGGTGAAGTGTTCTTCCCAAAAGAAGCGGTTAACTATCTCTTCGAGCAGATGGGCTATGAAGGAGATTTCTCTGTAAAGACCTTCAGGAAAGGGAAGGTCTCATCCCAGTGGAAATACCTGCTCCATGTGGTTATCCACAGCTTATCAAACAAGCATGGTGGATGGGACCAGATTCCTGAGGATCTCTCCTTTATTGTTCATGGGATGGTTCAGGGGGTCAAGTTCAGGTATTCACAATTTGTTTATACTAATTTACTTGCAAACTTAGACTCCTTAGAGTATTACATGTTTCCTAGATATGTTCAACACATTCTTAACTGTGAACTGGGCTCACAGTTGAGGGAAACAGGCAATATTCTTAAACTGGGACAGATGAAGCCCGGCATCTTTAAAATTGAAGAAGCCAACTGTAGGCTTCTCAGGGGTAGAAAAGCCCTAGTCCCAAAAATGTTAGAGCTCATTGTCAAGGTGACAACATAGCAGTCCAAGCTAGTGTTGAACCCACACCTACTGCTCTCCTACCCTCTTCACAACCTCCATATTCATCACCTACAAAAGAAAATCCCAACGAACCCCTGCTCAGGCATTGAGTCTGTGCAGGCCCCAATACTCACCTTACAGGAAGATGTGGACTCCAGAGCTCCCACTTCTCCTGAGGAGCAACCACTCCCATTACTTTCAATCAGGGCTGAGTTCCTCAAGCTCAACCTGATGAGCTCATTAGCCAACAACTGTAAGCTTTCACTCTGAGTCTCAACACTCAAGTGAACAACCTTCAGGGGACAGCTACCATCCCCAGCCTTTGGATCTGAACCAACCAATTCCCAACCTATCCTTTTACACTGATGAAGACTTAGGATTCAGTGAGTACCATGAGTCTCTCTTCTCCTCCCTACTCAAAGAGAGATGAGTACCTCTGACTCTCCTCAGTCTATACCTCATCAGTCACCTATACTGGGTGGACACATCTGAACTTGTTCAGGATGTCCATATGGAAGAGGCTCTACTTTTGAAAGTGTTACATCATTAAGACCTCAACCATGGCAACTCAGCCCATTGGCATCTTAACTGAGGTTGCCAGTGAGCAGAGGAAAACTAGAAGCAAGAAAACTCAAGCTGGTGGTGAGAGAAGGGACTTTGGTCCAATCCTCTCATCCCCCAGGATCTTCTGATGAAGATGAGGGGAATTTGAGACTAAAGGTACAAAAATTGTCACAAACATGCACCTATCTAGTCTCTAAGTTAGTCACTTGGAATCTCAGGTGACTATCCTGCAAAACAGGGTCAATGATCAGCAACTCCAGATTTCATTTCTGCAGGAACAACTAGCTGAGAGACCTTTAAGGAAAGCTCAACCAGGAACACAAGAACCTGTGGAAGTGATGATTATCCTCCAGCTCACTATGCAAGTGGGTGATGCTACTAAAAAGGGGGAGAAAGTTATCACAACCACAGAACCTGGGAGTTCTTCAAAGAGAATGGACATAGAGGACTCACCACTCACTTGTTGTTGTGCATTCTCAGCAACTTCCTCAAGTTCACATTAATGTGGACTCTATAGACTCTCTCATCAGGAGTCTCTTGAGGAAGGTATACCAAGGGCTGTCTCATCTCCACCACATGGAACTGGCAACTACATCATCAGATGGAGGTATGATGATGACAGAAGAGCCCTCATACTTCACAGAGTTCAAGGCCAACAAGAAGTCTTTCAGTTCCAAAGCCTGAGCTTCTATGAAGGATGGATTAGTCAACATGCCACTTGTCATCCAAGCAAATCTAGACAAGCTAACAGGCTGGCTAAAAGAATCCAAGACAGGATCCTTGTAGAGTTCTCTCTAAGAAGGAGACTTAGGCAATCAGCAATGTCATCGGTCAACTGGATGCTGAGGTGGACCCTAAGATTAGTTTCATAGGGGAAACCTTGGCTGAAGCCCAGGGCAGAACTGAGACCCTTGTCTCCACCATCAACAACTGCTGCAGAGGTCCAAACTCCATCTGAGACACCTGCTGGTGAAAGTGTTCTCAGCCTCTCTCTGGCCAGAGCATGGAAGCTACACCAAGCAATGAAGGCCAAGCCTCAATCCACCCTGAGTCACAAAGGTCTGTTGGTGACAAGGGAAAAGGATAATGACTCCTGAGGAAATTGAGGAGGAAGAGAGAGAGAGGAAAGGAGGCTAAGGGGAGAAAGTTCTTCTGGGTCATCAAAATTCATGCAAGCTGCAATCAGGGCTGCCCCCAGACCAATACTCAAAATGATGAACAAAGGACAGTCAGGATTAATATTTACAGACCAGGAACTATGATGTTGATGAAATCATCTCCCTCCCCTTAGAAGAGTTGAATGAACTGGCTGAATGGAAGATCAAGAGAGAATAAAGGAGAAAGAGGATGCAAGGTTACTTCTCCAATTCAAAGAGGAGAAGAGATAGAAAAGACTTCACAAGCATACTCCCACTCTCTCTCCAGTTCAAGAAAGTCCTGCACAGGAAGATATGGCTCCACAAGAACCTCAGGTAGATAAAGAAGAGGATAGAATCAAAATGATAAACTACCTGAGTGCCACAGGCTTCTATCAGGCAAATACACTTCTTCCCCTGTCCTATGACTTCATTGAGTTCGAGTACTTAAAGCAACTTGAGCTTGAGCTAGTCAAAGAAAGAAAAACAACCAAAAGGAAGCTAAGGGAAGAAGCTGCAAAGTCAAGAGCCATCATTCAAAAGAATGCAAGAAGTCTGCTGACAGACAAAGAATGATGAGCTTCTTGAAGTCATATGGATTCTCCGGAAGGAGACTTGGTCCCATGTCTCTATCCACAATGGATGAGCATATAAGGGTAATCAAGCAGAAGATTAAAAGTGGTGAACTCATTGACTGCACTCTCTTCCAAGTCTAGTCCCACCTGAAGTGGAGGTCAAGTTTGAACAACCAGAGACACCTGAACCAGAACCTCCAGCTGAGCCTCAGCAAACTTCATCTTCTGATCCAAGACAGGGTCAAACTCCTCTCCTTCTAAACCTGTGAGGGAGGAACACCCAACTGAGAAAGACACTGATGATCAACATGGTGCTACAGACCAGTCTTCTCAGTTAAAGACATTAAAGAGGAAGAAGAAAATGGCCTCTAAACCAAAGACTAAAAAGAAGAAGCCAAAGTCATCTACCTCTACACCCCAGGCTGAATCAGATCAACCTGAGGAAGTGCATGATGAGGCAGCCCAATCAACTCCTATGCAAGTGGCTCCTCTAGCAACCGAGAACACCCATCTTATCCTGGACTTACTCTACCAATCCAGAAAGATGGAATGTTATGAGAGATCAAGGTGTTGAAAATGTCTACTCATGGCAAGACATAATCAACTTACCTCTGCATGATCTCTTTGAAATGAGAAGATACTATGAGAGTCTTGATGACCCTGACTATCAAATGAAGAAAGGGATGGTCTTGATTATTCTGAAGACTACAAACATTTAAAGATCTTCTAAGTGTTTTGGTAGCATCAGCCTAGGGGAGTTTGTAAGGATTCCTGAAGTCTGATGCAACCCAAAACTGCCTAAGTGTTTCAGCAACATGCACTAAGTACTGAAGTGAAGAATGCTTCGGAAGAATTACACAAAGCATTAGAAAATACTCTAAGTGTAATATCTTCCGAAGCCAAGACCAATATCTTCCGAAGCCTAACATGAAGTCTTCCGAAGCTTGAAGAGACAAAGTCTTCCGAAGCTTCAACCTATGAAGACAGATTTCTTCCGAAGACTTTTAGTACACATGCTTTATCTGATGTACTGTTCCATAAAGCACCCTTTCCGCTGCGCCTCTGATAAGTCACCAACTTACAAGAGTTGGTGAAAAGGTCCATGCTTTTGGTAACTGTACATTGAGGTCTTGAGTCTGAAACTTTCCACTTTATGTACTTTATCTTTTTGTAATGTATAAGGATGTGAGCTATGGCATGTCATAGTCACAAGGTCAAAAGGCAGATATGCCTTTTGATCCTACAATTGATTGTGTTAGTGTCTAGTCAATTGTATCCAGCTGGCTTTCATAGTATAGCGGCTGTAGGTTGTAGTATAAGTATTCCAAGTTCTTGTATCTTTCTTTATGCTTTGTAACACTTGTAAAAGAACTTGAGAAAGCAATATACTGCCCTTGAAAACTATACTCTCTTGTTCTGTCTCTTGCTTTACTTGTGTTCTCTGTATCACTTTGGTTACCTAGTTCACTGTTTGATTAACGTTTAGTTAATCTTCTCATTGTGTTGTTGTGTTGTAGTTGTGTTCAAGCCCTTGAACGATCCTGCAGATAGCTTACGCCTCGAGACAACTAAAGGTTCACTGAGAAGAACTATACTACCCATGACTTAGAATTGGGCGCAGTAGTTTTTGCCTTAAAGATCTGGAGACATTATTTGTACGGTACCAAGTGCACAATCTACACCGATCACAAGAGTCTTCAACATATCTTTGAGCAAAAAGAGTTGAATATGAGGCAGCGACGTTGGTGGAACTACTAAATGATATGATTGCGCAATTAAGTATCATCCGGGAAAGGCGAACGTAGTTGCCGATGCTTTAAGCAGAAGAAACAGCTAAACCCCGACGGGTGCGAGCTTTACAGCTTACTATCAGTACCCAACTGCCCGAACAAGTTAAGGAGGCACAAATAGAGGCTTTAAAGGTGGAAAATATTGGTTCTGAATTTTTAAGGGGAATGGATAAGCAGCTAGTGATGAAAGAGGATGGAATTCAGTATTTCATGGATAGACTTTGGGTGCCTGTTCATGGAAATCTGATAGATTTAGTTATGAGCAAGGCACACAAATCTAAGTATTCTATACATCCTGGATCCGACAAGATGTATCATGACCTAAAGGCTCACTATTGGTGGCCTAACATGAAAGCGGATGTAGCTACGTACGTGAGCAAGTGTTTGACCTGCTCGAAGGTGAAAGTGGAATATCAAAAACCATCCGGACTATTACAACAACCCGAGATTCCAATGTGGAAATGGTAACAAATCTCCATGTATTTTATTACTAAGCTACCCCGGACTAGTACTGGTTGTGACACGATATGGGTTATTGTGGATCGATTGACAAAGTCTGCTCATTTCCTCGCAATAAGGGAAACCGACAAGATGGAGAAGTTAACTCGCCTGTACCTCAAGGAGATCGTTTCGAGACATGGGGTACCGATCTCAATTATCTCCGACCGTGACGCTCGTTTCACGTCACATTTCTGGCAATCATTGCAGAAATCCTTGGGTACACGTTTGGATATGAGTACTGCATATCATCCACAGATGGATGGTCAGAGTGAGCGTACTATACAGACGTTGGAGGATATGCTACGTGCTTGTGTGATTGACTTGGGAATAACTGGGAAATTCACCTGCCATTGGTGGAATTCTCTTATAACAACAGTTATCACACTAGTATACAAGCAGCACCTTTCGAGGCGTTGTACGGGAGAAAATGTCGATCACCGGTTTGCTGGGCAGAAATTGGTGATAGTCAGATAATAGGTCCCGAGTTAATTCATGAGACGACTGAGAAAATTATACAGATACGGAACCGTATGGCTGCAGCGCGAGACAGGCAAAAGAGTTATGCTGACAAGAGACGGAAACCCTTAGAGTTTCAGGTTGGTGACAAGGTTTTGTTGAAAGTCTCACCATGGAAAGGCGTAGTTCGGTTTGGTAAACGAGGGAAACTAAATCCGAGGTACGTTGGAACATTTGAGATAATGGAAAGAATAGGTCCAGTAGCCTATCGATTAGCCCTACCTGATTCGCTGAGCGGAATTCATGATGTATTTCACGTGTCAAACTTGAAGAAGTGCATAACTGATGAAACGACGGTCGTACCACTAGAAGAAATTCAGGTGGATGAACAATTGCGTTTTATTGAGGAACCAGTTAGGTGATGGATTGTGAGGTGAAAACACTTAAGCAAAGCAAGATACCTATTGTTAAAATCCGTTGGAATTCGCGACGTGGACCGGAATTCACATGGGAACGGGAAGATCAAATGAAGCTTAAGTACCCTCAACTATTCGAAGGAACGATGCCAGCAACGAAGGTATTGATTTAAATTTCGGGATGAAATTTCTTTCAACATGGGGATGATGTGACAACTCATCCAAAACTCACACGATTTCGATTTCTGTGTGCCAATGCAGTAGACCAGTGATGGAAACCAGGGATGGAACACTCTCACCATGTAACGCAATTTTCGGGACGAAAATTCTTTCAACATGGGGATAATGTGACATCCGGTAAATTTCCGTTACCAAGCTCCGTTAGTTCCGTTAAGTTTTGCATACACGTGTCGTGAGCACACACTAGTTGTCGTTGAACGTTGGTGACCTAATAATAATGATTAATGTTAATTTGTTGTGAATCTAAGTGATTATGTGAATATTGGGTTATGTTTATGTGTTTACACATTTATAAACGGTTACTTAAAGAATTTATCGCGTAACGCGGAAACGTGTCTATTTATTCGTATGTCTTGTGTTTTATAAAGATAAGATATAATGAACTTTATAAGTTTATATCTTTATATTATGAAGTTAAAAACACTTTACAAAGAGTTTAAAGCTTAGTTTTTACAAAATACCAAAACACAAGGGTTTAAAGGGTAAATATGTAAATTAAATATTAATAAAACAAAAATTCCAAACCCTAACCCCCCCATCGGCCGCGATTTCATTCTTCTCCATCTCCCCACTTCGAATTCAGCCTAGAACAACACAATACCTGCGATTTTGGATCGATTTCAAGGCATACATCTCGTGGGAATCATCAATTGCAAGTTAACACAAGTTTAAAGGTTAGTTTTTCGAGTTTTTGTGAAGGGTTCATTATGGCCGAACCCTAGATTCGAAATTGGTCCTTGTTGGGTCGAATTGGTTGTTGTTTGATGACGTTAACATGTTAGTTAGATTGTATACATGTTAGTTAACGTGATTATGCAAGAATTCTATGTTTTTAGTGGATTGATCATGAATTGATTTTGAAGCAAACCCTAATTCGGGATTATTGTGATTATGCATGATGGATGATTGTTTGATGAATGTTTGATGATTATTAGGTTGTATGAATGTTAGAATACGTTGATTATGCAGGAAAGTTGGGATTTTGATGCGTTGTTCATAGGTTACTAAGAATAGTAACTTTATTTTGCATGTAGTAGTGATCTAGTGATGGATTGATGTTATGGATGGGTTCATGATGATAATTAGATGCTAGATTGATGTTATGAATGCTAGAAATCTTTATGTGATGATGTTGATCATAGCTTGCCAAAAGTAGAAACTTTTGTTTATGAAGATTGTTAGATTGAGATGTTTAAGTGTTGTTGATCATGTCTAGATGTTAGTATGAGCTTGAATTGGTATATTATTGATGAATTCATGTATGCTTTGGATGTTTGATAGATTTTAGGATATTCTTTCCCAAAAGGGAAACTTTATTTGTGTAAACGTTGAAGTATGATGTTATGGTCATGTTTGGAATGATAGGAACTTGCTATTATGTTCAAGGATGGATTCTAGTGTGATAGAACGTGTTAAATTAGTTGTATGGCATGTTTGGATAATCATGGTGATAATTGGAATTGGTAATCATGTATGGTTTGGATGTTGTAGTAGTAGGACATCATGCTTGGGTCTGGTAATTGATTGTTGTGATGTTGTGAATGCAATGTATATGCTTAAAGAATTTGGTTATGATCATTATACACGCGTGCGGATCTGAGGCCCCTACTTAGTAGGATTGGCAGGGTTTAGGATGTGAAGTCGTGAGTGGCTTCACATGGCATGTGATGAATGGTTGAACCTTGTATGACATGTTAGTTGTTTTGTAGCTAGTGGTTATGTTAATGTTCTAGATTCGCATGACTTGTATAGTACTTGATTGTATGATGATCTATGTGATACACCTGGTTGATATAGCATACGTATGATACTATTTGAATGTTAATCATGTATGTTGTATGTGCTCATTGGCTTTAATTGAATTATAACTCATAATGTCACCAACGGGTCAAACGGGTCAACTAGGTCAAACGTGTCTATTTGTCTGGAAGCTTGAGTCTTTGATTTTGGTATGATTAGGGTTTCACATGTCTTTTATTTACACGTACTTATGTACTCACATGATCTGGTAACCTGTGAAGGTTGGCTATCCTCTCGTTTCTCAAAATAAATCCTAAGTACCTTTGCATACATCAGTTGAGTTCATGCCCCACTCCTTACTTAATCTCTTTTGGGGGAGATAGCATACTGGTATTTATACAAACGCTTTCATTATTTAAGTTGTGTAAAATATTAATATAGTGCTGTTTACCATGAGAAAAGTCCTCACACTTTTGAATTGTTAATATTTAATAGCGGGGAAACTTGGGTAGTACTACTGGGTCTGACGAGCCCCACCTGTGTGACCTGAGGTCAACCGGGTGCAATTTGTCCTATTGATCATTGTCACGACATGGTAAGTCGTGACAGGAGGCAACAAATATCACAGTCAGCTTCAATTGCAAAATCACTATGTATTAATATTTGCTGATAATAGACTAGCTATCTATTACCATACACTGCTTATATTTATCGCAACTGTTTACATGTTTATTGAACACAAACTCTTGAACTCACCAACCTATGTGTTGACATTTTAGTATGCTTTTCTCAGGTCCTTAACTTGCTTGCCATAGGAGCACTGCACGGTTCACTTCATTTAAGACATTATGCTTCAAGACAATGTGTCATTTTAACAATTATGGTTTACTTTTTGGTTTGGCACTTGTTTTGCCATAAGTTATACTTTATTGACTTGGGTTGTTTTCAAAAACGCTTCCGCATTATTTAACGTTGGTATTTTGATTGATTTGTTTAAATTATGGCATTTAGAGTCGTTCTGAGTAACTATTGACTGTGATCCTGGTTTGTTCACACGCCTCGCGGTAAAACTCCGCAAGTGGATTTTGAGGGTGTGACAATGGGTTGCTTCTTTGCACTCCAAGATACTAGATTATCCCCTAAGAAGATAGTATAGCCAAAAGTACAACAACATGTCTCAAGGCAATGAGGCCCACTTAGTATTAGAGTAACCAAATAGAGTGGGTTCGGTCATTTTGGAAAAGGTAAGACCAAAAGACAATGTTCCCTTGATATAACGTAAAAATCTTCTTGATTGCCTGAAAATGATCAACCGTTAGATCATGTAAAGATTGACTAACTTGATTCACCACTTATGAGATACCAAGTATATTGATAGTGAGGTATTGAGTTCCCCCATTAGGGACCAATAAATAGTAGGGCCAAATTAGGGATCACCCGTTGATATAAAAGAAACATTATGGTAAAAGAAGTGAAAATAGCTTTGGAATGCATCATACTCTCTCGTTCTAAAATCTCCATAGCATATTTAGACTAATTTAGGAAAAGACCATTTTTGTGTAGGTAACTTCAAGTCCCAGGAAATAGTTAAGTTCTCCCATTTTGTTAATTGCAAACTCAAGGTTTAATCAATTGGTGAAAGACTAGATAACAATATCTTGATTGCCTATGAGAATTAGACCATCCATATATACTAACATGTACATAATACCTTATTTTAATATAAACAAAGATGTGTCCACATGACTACATGTGAAGCCATTATCAAGAAAAAGTTTGCTCACCTTTGAAACCAAGCATGTGGAGCTTGTTTGAAATCATATAAAACCTTATTTAAATTGGAAATATGATTAGGACATTGTTTGTTAATGAAGTCGAGTGGTTGTTCCATATAGACATGCTCATTAAGACTTCCATATAGGAAGGCATTATTCACATCAAGACGGTGCAATTTCCAACTATTTAGAAACTCAAGAGAGAATTATTCGAATGATGGAAGATTTAATAACCGAACTAAAGGTGTATGTATAGTCAAGGTGAGGCGTTTCATTATACCTTATGTGGGAAGACACGCCTTGTGTCTCTCAGCTGTCCCATCCGAATGAAATTTATTGCGAACAATCATTTTGATCACAAAACACCTTGATCTGCTAGTCATGGAACTAGAGACCACGTGTTATTTTTCTGTAAAGTATTAACTTCCCTGTGCATGGCTGCAACCCACTCAGGGTTTTTAGTAGTGATGGTGTAGTGTTTAGGATCCTTTCTAGAAAAGAGAGCATGATGTTGATGATAGTGAGTAGTTGGGGAGGATCCGCTTTAAAGATGCTAGATTTGGCACGAGTTACCATCACGTGAGTGAAGATGGGAGGAGGAGGGGGAGGTGTGGGGATAGGGGTGGGTATATCGGTGGTTACAAGAGGTGTTGCTGAATTGTTTATGGGTAAATGTAGGGTAGGTCGGGTGATGGGGGTGGGTGTAGTGGTATTTCCTAGGGCTGAAAATGGGCTATTGATATTCATGGGGGAATCAAGAGATGTAGATAGGGTGGGCTCGGTTGGAGCGTGAATAAAATAGGTAGTTGTTGAAGTGTTTAAATAAGGGTGGTAGGATAAGGGTTGTTTAGGGGAGCCTCAAGTGAGGATGATAGAATGGAGTTCTCGACACAAAGGTGGCAAGTGGGGTAGGAGATGCAAGGGTGATGGGCGGGGGTGAGAACACGAGGAGGTGGTTGGTGGGTAGAGAGGACTGTTGTCAAAGAAGGTTCTAAACTCAAGTTTACATTCTAAGGAAGATGTGGTGGTATCATTATTGGAAATAAAGTTTCATCTGCATGCCAACTGATTTAGACCCGGGATATGAGAGGATCTAAGCAACGATAACCTTTGTGCATCGAGCTATAACCAAGGAAAACACAAGGGATACTTTGAGGAGAGAGTTTCTGAGCATAATAATCATGAAGGTTGGGAATACCTGACATCCAAAGGCTCAAAAATTGTTATGTTATGGTGGGTGTTTAGGAAGAAGCTCAAATGGAGATATTCCACCATAAATGGATATGGGAAGATGGTTAATTATGTACATCATCGATAAGAAAGCATCAACCTAAAAAGAATGTTGGACCAAAAGAACCAATGAGTCTGATCAGAAAGACCTCTAAGTCCTACAGACATCACAACAACTGTTGAAGACTTGATCAGCTATTTGACAAAGTCTGAAGACTTCAACAGCTGAAGACTAAAGTACTGAAGACTTCAACAGCTGAAGACCAAAGTCTGAAAATCAACAGCTGAAGACTAAAGTACTGAAGACTTCAACAGCTGAAGACTAAAGTACTGAAGACTTCAGGGTTTGTTACAACAGCTGAAGAAGCATTCTTCAGTTGTTGTGATGGTTTCCTTTCAGTAGTTTTCTTTTTGTTTTAGTATTTGTAAAACGACTTAAGAGCATGTTCTTCAGTCGTTGTAGTTTTAGTAATTTCTTTTCAGTAGTTGTAGTGATAGTTAACACTTAGTATTTTTGTAAGAAGATGTCAGCTGTTTTGACATCTTCAGTAGTTGTGTTAACTCTTAGTAGTTTGAATAATTTTGTTAGATGTCACTATCAAGTGACATCAGCAGATGTCACATCTCCTATATAAGGAATGTTCCACCATGACATTCCTATATAAGGGATGATTGACCTGATTGTAAATGTGACATTTTGTCACCACAAAAGCGCGTATTGAATGAAATCTTTGATTTGCAGAATTCTTTCTATAATCGTTTGTTCTTACTTTGAATATCAACTGTATTCTTGTGAATGTCTAAATTCATTGTTTGATTTCTGTTGCAATACTCCCTAATCAATCAAACGTAGATCAATGATCCTAACAACTGGTATCAGAGCCGATTAATCATTGATCGATCTAACAATTGATCATTGAAACTGCTAATCGATATCTGCATTTGATTGAATTGGCATATTTGCAAGAATGGTTATAGTTAAATTGAATTTCTGCTACTTTCGTTTTATTGCTTTCTGTTTTCTCTTGGTTCAATTTGGTCTGTTGTGTTCTGTTCTAAATCTGTTAAAACTTAATTGATTTTGGTTAAATCTGAGAATGACTACTCCTTCTAATGACCCTCACAATACCGGTTCCTCAACCAAGTCTCCGATGCTGGTTAGGACTGAGTATAACATATGGCCACGAAGAATGCTTCATCACCTGTCTGTTAATAGTTCCAGTTGTTGGACATCAGTGGTACATGTTCCACATAAACCTATGGTGAACAATCCGGAAACCAATCAAATGGTTCCGAAGAAGAAGGAACAATACTCAGATGAAGATCGGAAACTGTTTGAGATTGATGCTAAAGCCCATGGAATTCTAGCCATGGCACTGCCGAATGAAATCTATTCAGGGCTTATGCATCATGAAACTGCTCATGACCTCTGGAATGCACTGAAGGAACAATTCGGTGGAACTGACGAGGTCTTAGCAAAAAACAGTGAAGTCCTTGCCCAACAATATGAAACATTCTGTCATAGGAAGGGTGAGACACTGACTCAACAGTTTGAGCATTTTTCCTGTTTGATCTCTGAGCTAAAAATGGTCAAACACGAATATACCAATAGCCAGATGAACAACAGATTCCTTAGATCACTACCTGAGAGATGGGACACATACACTATCGTCCTACGCTCCAGTGCAAATCTGGATAAACTATCTCTCACCCAACTTCATGGGAAACTACTTACATTTGAGAGAGAGATAGAGCAGAAAAGGAAACTGGCATCATCAGGAAAGCTAACTGATGACTTTGTACCAGGGAACACTGCCTTGGTTGGTCATGAGTCAGAATATGCTGCATCTGAAAGTAATTATGATGAGCATATAGATTTCCCTTAAAACAGTTCAGATCATGCATTTGTTGGTGTTGATAGTCACTCAGGCTGTAATAGTGACAATTTATGTTTTGTCATGGATGATTTGAAAGGAATAGCTGATGATGATCTAGAAGAGATGGATATTTTGAGCCAAATGGCCTTGATTAATATCAGATCTTAGAAGTTCTACAAGAGGACTGGCAGGAAATTTCCAGGACTCTCTGGCAAAACCAAAGTTGGTTTTGACAAGAGTAAGTTGAGGTGTCACAAATGCCAAAGGCTTGGACACTTTGCAAGAGAGTGTAGATCATCTGGATCTAACTCCTCTGCACCCTTTGTGACTTTTCCATGCACTAGTCCACAAAACAGGGGGCAACAACCTGCTAGTTCTGGTCATTATTCACAACCTGTTTCACCTGCATATTTTGTCCCTCAGGGTCCAATGTCATATCCGTATCCCTGCTATTACATGCCTCGGCCAAATCCAGTTCAAGTTCCTACTGCACAACAACCACAAGCATTACCTGTGCCTCTACCATCTCATTCACAACCTCATCACAACTTTTTCACCCCTAGTAATGTTGACTGGAGCAGTTTACCAGATGATCTCTCTGGTACTGAGCAATATTTACTGGTGATGGTCAACATGGGGGTGAACATCCTTTTGGGAATCTAGCTCTCATGGCCCTAGAATCTACTGAGGGTTCTTGCTCCAATGCATCTTCTTCACAGGTAACCCAGGTATCTTCTGAGGCTAAGGCCAAGTTTTGTTCTGAATCTTGCATAGATGCATTTGTCTCTATTAGAGAGGCAAATGTAGCTGTAATTAATCAAAATCTAGAGCTTGAGCAAACTATTTCCAAAAGAAAAGCTGAATATGAGTCTGTCCTTAAGGACAAAGATGATGAGATTTATAAGCTTAAATGCCAATTAAATGATGAAAAGGCTAAGCTAGAGGTCATTCTTGAGAACCATAAGGAACTCAAAGAAAAACTTGCAGTTACCCAAGTTGAGTGTGACCGCTGGGTGTCATCCTGCAAGGGATTTGAAATGCTGCTCAGTAAGCAATCTGCTTCGAATGTGAAGTTTGGAATTGGTTATAACCATATTGCACCTCCAAAAGATTTTACTCCGAAACCAATAGTAAAATCTGAAAGTGAAAGTAATCTCCAAACCACATTATCATGTGCATCATCCACAAGTGATCTCCCAAAATTAGTAAATAAGTACCGATGATCATTTCTAACCATATCACAAATAAGTACTGATTCTGTTACAAGAACTGATACAGCCATAACTACTTATATAAGTACAAACAGATAAGTACTGACATCCTATGAAACAACTGAAAAACAGCCAAAAAGACTGATGAGTAAGTGTTGAGGACAGTATGAAACAGCTGAAAAGCAATGAATTGACGAAAACTACTGATGAGAATTTTCTCTTTAGTTGTTTCTAAAACTGCTGCTTCATCTTAACAACTGATGACAAAACCACGTCTTGAGTAGTTTCACAACTACTGATGACTAATACCACGTCGTCAGCTGTTTAAAACAACTGATTACAAAACCACATCTTCAGTAGTTTCACAACTACTGATGACTAATACCACGTCGTCAGCTGTTTACAACAACTGATGACAAAACCATGTCTTCAGTAGTTTCACAACTACTAATGACTAACACCATGTCGTCAGCTGTTTCCAACATCTGAAGCTAAAACCATGGTCTTCAGTAGTTTTATAACTACGGATGCCTACAACCAAGACTTCAGTTGTTTCAACCTCTGAAGGTTAATACCACGTCACCAGTCGTTTAAAACTACTGATGACTCATACCAAACCCTTCATTTGCTTTATAACCCATACCCTATAAATACCTTGTCTTATAGAGCTTCATCATCTCAAACCTAATGTTCAAAAACTCAGAACCTTCTCTCACATCAATAGCGAACATAAAGCTTAAACCACGACACAACTGTGTTGCTTACCTTACTAAATCACCCTTCTGGACAAAATTTGATAATGCAATAGATCTAATGATCAACTCTCCCTACAAAACAGCTTTCCTTCTAAATCCTACCATTCATGCCGAATCCGTCCAGCAGTTCTGGACCAACGTCACCCTCGTCACTGGGGAGAATGACACCGACTCTCTCCACTCGTTCGTCAAAAATCATCAGGTGGTCATCACTCCAGAAATCCTTCGACAAACCCTACAACTGGATGATGCCACTTTCCCCACTAGGTATCCAAGGGCACCACTGATCTATCATTTGCCCAACATGGATACCAGGGTAACCTTAGTGCCTCTACCATCGTGAAGAAACATTTCCATGATGCGGAACGACTAATTTTTCATATGGTGAATGTATGCTTAGCTCCTAAGACTTCTTCTTGGTTCAAATGTCGACAAGGTGGCAGCAGGTATTATTCTCTATCCTTGACCAACAACACTTAAATTTTTCTGAAATATTATTTCTTGAACTCAAGGATATGGCCTCCAAGCCTATAGCTAACCGATGGATATTATATCCTCGGTTCCTAATGGCCATTATAGTAAACCAGAGGAAAGCTGACGGACTTGTTGGCCTTGGAGTCCCTGCCACGGCTGTATTGCCTGAAGTATACTCCAGGCACAACTCAGACCAGTCACTCAAACTGGCTGCCAAACTGCGAATACCCACGCAGCTGGAACCCACAGCCACCACCTCCAAATCCTTTGTCCCCACCAAACCCAAACACAAGAAAGCCAAAAAGGCTACTCAGGGATAATGAGTCCCCTGAGGATGCCCCTGCAACACAAACACAGGTTATATCTACTGGTCATAACCCCCAGTAGATACACGGACTCACTCACCCTCAACCGCTCAGGTTTCGTCTCAACAGGAGCCTGTAGCAACCATCTCTGGGGCACCTATACATCTGGAACCTTCCTCACTTGAGGAGGTTGCCATTGACACGCACCACTCTCCCCGGGTGCATACTGCCTTCACACCCTCTCCCACTGCAACCGCCCCCAAAGTCCTACCATCATGATTGCCAAAGTGCTGACTCAGTTGCACTCCTCACCCCCTCCCCAAACACCAATCACAACTAGGATAGCCCCAACCATTGAGGGGGAGGACCAAAGCGCTTTTGACACCCCACATCACAGGGGTTACCATATTCAATCTCCAGTGTAGAAACGGAGATTCGAATTTCTGGTGAGGTTGCCACTTCTCCTGCTTCAGCAAATGATCAGGATGAATTTGGTACTGTCCATAAGACCTCACTAGAGGCAATTGCCGATGAAGGACATGGTCCTGAGGCAGGAAGTCCCAAGTACCATGACAAAGGGGCACATGCTACTACTGATCTACACTTAGAGCATGTTCATCCTGATTCTATCAGGAGGTCAGGTGATTCAGTAAACACTAATGATGACCTGGGCTTCTTGTATGATGTTTTATCCCAAAACACCATCCTCGAGGATGAGGTGCGCAGTCTCAAAGAGCTGCTTTCCAACATTTCTCAGGATCAAAGACCATCTACCCCTCACAACCCACAGATGGCACCTTCCTCTGAAGGTCTCCCATACACTGAGCCACTCCAAAACATTCAGCCACCTGCCTCTGCTTCTGGCACTATTTCTCAGGGACAGAACCCCCCCTGAGCAAATAGCTGCTATCTTTCAACATTCCTTACTTCTCATCACATCAACTATTACTTATATGGTCCTTAAAACCCTTGATGAGAGGCTTCCCTCAGTTATACAACCCATGATAGAGGATGCTGTGAGCAAAAGGCTTTCTGACAATCAAACCCTTGCAACCAATGCAACCGAAAAAGGGGAGATTCAGTCAGTGAAAGCAAAAAGAAAGAGGATGGCAGATAGGAAAGAAACTGAAAAGGAGAAGGTGAAGGATGCTGACATGGAGAAAGTGACTGAAAGTACCAAAGACTTTCATGTCACATACAAGAAAAGGAAGAATGAGAAGGAGACTGACTTGGAGACAATGGTAAAGAAGGCTGATGCTGAACATAGCCGATCAATGGATAACATCATTGATCAGTTGTTTAGGCAAGTTATTATGTGTTGGAAAGGGAAAGGTTAGAGATCATGATCAGGTTCATAGCAAAATATCTAGGTAGATCATTGATTGAGATCAAGGCATGGTCCAGGCACAACATCTTGGCAATAACCACCAAGATGTGTTCGTCTGAAGTATACACAAAAGGATTGGTTATTGAAGCCTTAAACGAAGCTGGTGCTGGGAGCAGGACTGAACTGGTCAAGCAATCTAAAGCCGACCTCACATCCAGAATGCTAGAACAGCCTATCAACATTCCCACACCAAAACCACCACAACCACAACCCACCAAACCAACTCCTCTACCTTCAAAACCAGTAGCCGATGAAGTACCCCAGAAGAGGAAGAGAAGGGTACTGAGGCTAGAAGAAGATGACGAAGATAATGATGAAGATGAAGATAAGCTGCCACTCTCAGCTTTTATACAGTTGCCAAAGGCCACAAGTCACTCTCCAACAATTACTCCTGAAACTCAAAGACAAATTGTGAAAGTGAAGCTAGAAGAAGAAGAGCTTCACAAACAACATGATGAGGAATTGTTGAGGAGGGTTGACAAAGCATATGCTGCCACATCTTCAATCATCAACATGAAGAAGCATGCTCTCAGATTATACACTCTTAAACATACATTTCAATATCAAAAGGAAAGAGTGAGGATTTGGCCTGATCACAGGGTGTCTCATAGGATTCACAAGAAAAACATTCCACAGAGATACATTGGCCAAGTGAAGAAGATTGTAGATGAAGTGATCTCACTTGTCTTTGTAGTATCACCCTGGTAAATCCTAGATGACTTCAAGAAAGCCTATAAAGCCAACCTGACCCCACAAAAGATGCTAGAAAACAAAATGGTGAAAAAGGGGTTAGTATATAAGAGGCTTGAGGAAGTTAGAAAGAATGAGCTCCAGTTGTTCTTAGAGGGTAATCACCCTGATGAATTTGCTTATAGAGTAATAACAACTATGAAACTCAAAAATGGGAAACAGGTCAAATAACTATCTGAATATTATGGGCCAGAATCACTTTTTGAAGGAGAAGCTGAAGAACTTACCATGGAGGAACAGATAACCTTCCTTGAGGCCTATACAAGGAGTCATACAGACTCATTGTTGGGAAGTAGATCTCATGGATGGGGTAACAGCTCTATGTCCAGTTCCCCAAGATAGTGTTCCCATTCATTCATTCTTTGCCAAACAGATCATTGAGACTTCTTCCTAGGCTTGTGCTTATATGGGTCACTTCTGAGCTGATCTAGAAGACAAAAAGACCAAATCTTTCTGCCATAATAAGTGGGACATCTTCAATAAGTTTAGAGGTTTTGGCTGCATTGGTTCAGGGGGAGTTTGTTGGACCAAAAGAACCAATGAGCCTGATCAGAAAGACCTCTAAGTCCCACAGACATCACAACAACTGCTGAAGACTTGATCTGCTGTTTGAAAAAGTCTGAAGACTTCAACAGCTGAAGACTAAAGTACTAAAGACTTCAACAGCTAAAGACAAAAGTCTGAAAATCAACAGCTGAGGACTAGAGTACTGAATACTTCAACAGCTGAAGACTAAAGTACTGAAGACTTCAGAGTTTGTTACAACAGCTGAAGAAGCATTCTTTAGTGTTGTGATGGTTTCCTTTCAGTGGTTTTCTTTTTGTTTCAGTATTTGTAAAACAACTGAATAGCATGTTCTTCGGTCGTTGTAGTTTTAGTAGTTTCTTTTCAGTAGTTGTAGTGATAGTTAACACTTAGTATTTTTGTAAGAAGATGTCAGCTGTTTTGACATCTTCAGTAGTTGTGTTAACTCTCAGTAGTTTGAATAATTCTGTTAGATGTCACTATCAAGTGACATCAGCAGACATCACATCTCCTATATAAGGAATGTTTCACCACGACATTCCTATATAAGGGATGATTGACCTGATTGTAAGTGTGACATTTTGCCACCACGAAAGTGCGTATTGAATGAAATCTTTGATTTGCAGAATTCTTTCTATAATCGTTTGTTCTTACTTTGAATATCAACTGTATTCTTGTGAATTGTCTAAATTCATTGTTTGATTTCCGCTGCAATACTCCCTAATCAATCAAACGTAGATCACTAATCCTAACAAAGAAGCAGGATGGTGGCCTATAAATAACATTGTCAAACCCTTTTCAACAACATGTTGATGTTTTTTTTGCAGAATTAGTGTTTGTTTCTCAACACAAGATTTATCTCTCAAAATCACATAAACACACTCGGATAATGAAGTAGTATCTCTTGACTATGTTGATAATAATATACTAAGTTAATAAACACAGAAATGGTTTTCAAGATACTTGTATATACAACTTCTTAACTCAATGTTACAAGACTCTTACAAGCATATGTGAATGAGTTACAATGAAAACTATATATACTACTATCCATAGCTGGTTATACTTAGATGATCAACTGGAACTTACAACTAAAATAAAATACTACATTTCTAGAAGGTATCTAAGATAAAATACTATCCTAGATTAGGTAGTCATCACAAGTCCATGACTTACCTTTTGTCACCAACTAAAGTTGGTAACTGTACTAACTGATAAAAAGTGAATAGTGGATTAAAATATGGTCAACAACTTGGGTGTGTGAAAGCACCATGCAGTATGTTATAGTTGGAAGCATGTGTCAATCAGACCATACTTTATCCACCGGTTTATAGTTGATTCTTCTGAAAGTTAAATGGCTTTGGAAGAATAAGTTCTTTTGAAACCAATTATACTTTAGAGAACTACTTAGTCTTGGAAGAATAAGTTCTTTCTTTAGAAGTTCTTCTTCCTTGAGCTTCGAAAAATCTTCAACTTAGCTTCGGAAGTGCAACTTTGTCTTCGGAAAAAAGTAATTAGGGTAAGACATTAGAATAACACAATTATCTTAAGTCAACTTGCTAATGGATAGAATTTGCTTGGTTAGATTGGGAACAACCAAAAGGTCATTCAAATGTGATCGATTAAATAGGGTCAAATGACCTTTGAGAGTGATAGGGAGAGTTGTACTATTGCTATATGAGACCGTTTTGAAACATGTTTTGGATGAAGGATAGTGACATATTGAGCGGAGGGAGTCATGTGGTCTGTTGCTCCCATGTTGACATACCATTAGGGTCTAGAAAAAGAAACATGGCATTGAGATAAGAAGAAAGAAGCCAAACAATCCTTAGATGTAACGGGTTGCACTTGAGATGTAAACTAGCCCAAACTAGGACATGAGTTGGTGTAGTGACCCTTTTGTCGACAGAGTTAGCAATGAGGGGAACGTTGCCCTCAACCACGGCGGGCAGCTTGGTTAAAGTTGATTCCGAGAGTGAAGAGAGAGGTCCCCTAGTGTTGGGTTGAGTTCCGTAAGTTTGGATATAAAATGCAAATGGGGTCCGAATGAACAATTCATGACTTTCAGCTCAGGTTAACAAATCGGTAACTGATTGGGAGGGTCATATGGAGTTAACAGTGGAGAAAGTCTTGAAGCTTCGACTAAGACCGCATAAAATCCAATTAAGTTTATCAGCTTCATCAAAAGGATGACCGATGGTAGTAAGTAGATCAAAAAGATGCTTAAAAGAGCGACCTGATTCGGCAAGAAATTTGTCTCCCTTTTGAATCAGCCTTAGTTAGTCATGAAGTTTATGAATACAGTCGATGGGTTAAATTACCTCAGACATTATCTAAGGTTTTTTCACCCATATATGTCTAGTTTATTGAAGCAAAACAACCAAAGTAACAACATCTTAAGATGTAAGACCCCGTTCCCGGGACGCTCATAGCTGGTCAATTATCGCACATAAACATATAATTTATATTAACTTTACTAAAACATAGCAGTGGAAACAATTTAAACAACCATTTCATTTACTTTAAATAAACACTTTTTGCAAAATAATACAACGTTCATTACAAAATATTGTTTGTTCGCAATACAAACTATCGTTCATTCGTTGGCATCTTCGCTGCCAGTTTCGCTGCAAGTTTCACCCAAGTTTTGTTGGAAAACCAAGTCTGTGATACTACCTGCGAAACTATAGTTTCACAGGTTGACTTCATATTTTCACTAGATGACTACATAATTTCGCTGGATGAACCCTTAATTTCGCAGAACGGGCTAAAAATTACGAACCAACCCATTTTTGACCCAAAACTTCAATCTTTTACATCCAAACCTTGGTTTATCACCCAATAAGCTTTATCTAAGCTTCTTTCATGTTTTCTTACACAAAAATGTTAAGTTAGGGTGAATCTTTGCCACTTTCAAAAACCTCAAGCCCTAGAATCCGGGTTTACATCGAAATAAAAGATTAAATGATGTTTCTTACGTGGATTCTTGGTGTTTTCTTGTTGTTTGGATGCCCACGGACACCAATCCTCAATCCCGTGAGCAACAGAGCCTTAAATCTTCAATTTTCTCCACTTTTTCTCTCTACACTCTCTCTCTAGAATTGGGGTGTTGAGTTGCGAATGAGAGTTGTTCAAGCTGATCCGTTTATATATACCAGCCGTTCTCGGGATCTTTAACTCGCTAAACACATATCCTGCGAGGTCTACTCGGTCCATACTCTATTACCCGGTTATTTTCTTTAAATAATCCCCTCTAAACCTATTATTATTAATTGGCTTGTTCTGACTTTATTTCAGAAGTTACAACTCCACCCACCTTATTTAGGTTTCGTCCTCGAAACCAGTTAGTCGCTGAATACTGGACTCTGATCCCTTCCGGTGCTTCCACTATACACGCACCAAGGGAACCACCTTATTCCTTAGCCTCTTCTTTTTGCGATAGATGATAGCCGCTTGTTGCTCCACATAATGAGTCATTCATCCACTTCAATATCTTCTTGTGGCACCACCATATCCACCTCGACTAAGCACTTTCTTAAGTGAGATACATGGAATGTCAGATGAGTTCCACTTAACTCACTTGGGAACTCCAAGCTATAAGCCACCTCTCCTACTTGAGCAATAATTCGGAAAGGCCGTATGTATATCGGGCTCAACTTGCCCTGCTTCCTAAACCGAATGTTGCCCTTATAAGGTAAGATTTTCAGCATAACTTTATCACCCACCTGGAACTCAATCGGTCTATGTCTCTTGTCAGCATATGACTTCTGTCTATCTTTGGTCCTTTCCAGCTTCTCAATCATAGCCTCGAACACCTCGACACTCCCTAATTCTTTATGGCCAATGTCATCCCAACAAGCAGGTGTTCTACATCTCCTACCATATAACATCTCAAAGGAGGCATGCCAATGCTGGCATGGTAGCTATTGTTATATGAGAACTCGACTAATGGTAAGTCGTCATCCCAACTTCCTCCAAAATCAATAACGCATGCCCTAAGCATATCTTTCAGTGTCTGAATGGTCCTTTCTGACTCACCATCTGTCTGGGGGTGATAAGTCGTGCTAATATGTAACCTCGTCCCTATAGCATCATGAAATCTCTTCCAAAACTTGGATGTAAACCGGGTGTCACGACCCGATATGATAGATGCCGGTACACCATGGCGACTTACGATCTCTTTGATGAATAGATCCACGAGTCTCTTAGAGGAATACGTCTCTCAGATTGGTAGGAGTGAGCACTCTTCGTCAAACGATCAACTATCACCCATATGGCATCATACCCATTCAAGGTACGCGGTAACTTCGTGATAAAGTCCATGGTGATATGCTCCCACTTCCACTCGGGTATATCCAAAGGTTGGATCTTCCCATATGACTTCTGATGCTCCGCCTTCACCTGCAAGCAAGTAAGGCACTTAATCGCGTACTCCACTATGTCGCGCTTTGTTAGGACCTGGTATTTGAACGAAATACCTAATGATTAGCGTGTAAACAAGATCAAATAGTGCGGAATCCTATTTGATTGGCGATCCAATCAGTGAGAACACACAAAGAATCAATAAAGAATTGAAACTAACGTTAGAAATCCATTGGAAATCGATCTAATGTGTTCTATGAACTTGGAGAACGAATTGGGAGGCTTCTGGACGGCTAGGGTACGTCTGGAATTGTAATCAATGAATTCTCTATGTTTTTCACGAATTAGATTGTATTTATAGGTTAGTATTGTTCATTCGGGCGACTGGACCATAAGCATGATTCAGTCGTGCGATTGAACCATGCGGTTGATCCATCCGCACGGCTGAGTGTTTAGTCGTGCGACTGAGCCAATCTTATGTGTCAATCATACGACTGATCCAGACTCCTGGTTCAGTCGTGCAACTGAGTCAATCGTATGAAGTTATTCATGCGTGTGGTCCATTCGTATGTGCTATTCTCATGAGAACTTCATTATGTTAAGTATGAATGTATTAATTAATAAACATTATGTGTAACCATTCACACAATTACTATCCTAATTAACCAATTCAATATCGACTCATTAATGAAATATTAGTCATTACAAAATTACAAACATCAATATCATTTCATTAATCATATCAAATTACCTCAAAATCAGATAAGAAGATGTATTACATTTCATATCATGATCTAGGGACGTACATGTATCAACAGTGAGAATCCTATTTGATTGGCATGTAAACCAGATCAAATAGTGCGGAATCCTATTTGATTGGCGATCCAATCAGTGAGAACACACGAAGAATCAATAAAGAATTGAAACTAACGTTAGAAATCGATTGGAAATCGATCTAATGTGTTCTATGAACTTGGTGAACGAATTGGGAGACTTCTGGACGGCTAGGGTACGTCTGGAATTGTAATCAATGAATTCTCTACGTTTTTCACCAATTAGATTATATTTATAGGTTAGTATTGTTCATTCGGGCGACTGGACCATAAGCATGATTCAGTCGTGCGATTGAACCATGCGGTTGATCCATCCGCACGACTGAGTGTTTAGTCGTGCGACTGAGCCAATCTTATGTGTCAATCATACGACTGATCCAGACTCCTGGTTCAGTCGTGCGATTGAGTCAATCGTATGAAGTTATTCATGCGTGGGTCCACTCGTATGGGCTATTCGCATGAGAACTTCATTATGTTAAGTATGAATGTATTAATTAATAAACATTATGTGTAACCATTCACACAATTACTATCCTAATTAACCAATTCAATATCGACTCATTAATGAAATATTAGTCATTAAAAATTACAAACAATCAATATCATTTAATTAATCATATCAAATTACCTCAAAATCAGATAAATAAGATCTATTACATTTCCTATCATGATCTAGAGACATACATGTATCAACAAACTCCCCCTTGGACCTAGATCTCTCTAATGTCTTGTTTTCTGCATCACCTCCTCATATTTCTTGTACTTATCCTCTTTTGTGAGTCCCACGTGAATCTCAGACGCAAAGCAGAGTCTTATGACATTTTGGAACTGGAGGGCTTGTACAATATCTTGCGTATCATAGAACAATGGCCACTTGTATAGCGTGTAGACATCATTTGCTGACAAGTTGGTAAGCCACATTGGGTCGAATACCCTGATCGTGTCCATTTGGCCCTCCTTGTTTAGGACTATGACCGCTTCTGCTGTTCTCCAATCGTCGTACCACCACCTAAAGTGTGGAGTGAAGTCCTGTGGCATTTCCCTGAGTGGGATTCTCGACATTGTTCGCGGAGGACTCCACTTCAACACTATCTTCGGCTTTCCAGTAATGGCATCAACCTCAGCCCTTCTGATATACCTTGTAGGCTGTTGGGGTCTGAAATTAACCCACCTGGTGTGGTACTCCTTCTTTAGGGCAGCCTCGAACCAGCCTGACATCTTCCTCGGGTCAGCATACAAAAGCTTTAGTTTGGCCAGCTGGTTGAGCTCAAAACCTAGTAGAGTCTTCAGATCATGTGGGAATCTGAAGTACTCTATGCCCTTTTTTCTCTTAACTGCATATATGTTAAGATCCTCAAAATACGCCCACGCTATGATCCTGCCAGTCACCTTATGATGTTTCTTGACTCTGTAGAGTTTGGTGTAGGCATCTTGTTTCGGTGCAGTGGATTGGGCTCTAACTTCTTCAAACACACGCAGCCCACTCAGCCTTTCGAATATCTACATCATCAATTGAGGCTTGGGCCGTTTTCTCTACTTTCTCCGACTCTAGCTCCATCTTTTCTAACACCTCAAAAGTATTGCTGACGAGGGATTCACCCAGATTGGGGACCATATTTCCCTCATTGTTAGCGTACTGAGGGTAGTGCTCGGTAGTGACATCTTCAATCTCGATTTCATCAACATCGTTGAGCTCTTCGTCACTAGTCGAGTTGCATGTCGGAGCATTCTTCACTATCTCATCTGGATTGAGCTTCAAAATTTATGCGAGTTGCTCGTTTGATAGGTGGTGAATTATTTCCCCTTCTTCAGGGGTATAACTCACGACCTCCTTACGATCCCTTGCAGATCAAGAATCGTTGTTAGCTGAGTCTTGACCTGCTGAAGGGGAGCAACATCAAACTCATCCCTTTGTAATTTGGATCTGTTTGATTTACACATTCAACATATCAACCATTAGTAATTCATCAAACAGAAATACATTAAACTGAATTTAAACATTAATACATAGATTACAATACATGAGTCGAATACAAAGTAATTTTAGTACAAAAACATCTAATCTTTACTTTCGTCCTGTATCATCGTCTCGTCACTTGGTGGAGCCGAGGAAGAAGTTGGTTGGTCTTGTATGTTCTTGGACCTCCTTTCTTGACCTGAAGCAGAGGCCGATGCAGCTGCATCTCCTCCTGATGTATCATGATCATCCTTCTCCTCTGTCCTTTCTTCTTCAGTCCCCTCTTCCTCCTCTATCTCATCATCCTCATCATCACTTTCATCATCATCATCATCTCTGTCTCCCTCTTTGATCTTCAAGGGCTCTTCCTTAGATTCCTTTAACTTTAACATGATTGTCTTCTTCGCCTTCTCCAACTCTTCTATTTTCCTGTTTGATGTGACACTATGTGCTTGGAGTTGGGCTATCTCAAGGCTCTGAGCAGCCATCTGTTGGGCCTGCTTCTTTATCACTCTAGCCTGCTCTTTGATCTGGTGAGACTGAGCAGCAGTAAGATCATCAAGCTGACGGATCTGAGCCGCCTTCTCCTCATCTGCTGCTAATAGGCGCATCACCATCCTGTTGAGCGCAGATAGCTGTTCCTCTACCCCAATTGGAGGTAGAGGTGATACATATGGATGAGATGGATGGGCTGAGGATCCAGCTTGGTGGGTAGCAGTGGGGGTGGTTGCTGTAGTGAAGATGGGTCTGTGAAGTGGTCGAGGTGATGTGGGAGTGAAAGATATGGTGGTAGATGGAATCTGTATAGTGGTAGGAGGTGTGGTGGTGGTAGTAGTAGCTGTGGTGGCTGTGGTGGCTGTGGCTGTGGCTGTGGTTGTGGCTGTGGAATTGGTTGTGGTGGTGGCAGATGTGGTTGTGGAGGTAATGAAGGTGAGACGTCTTTTCCTCTTCTTCTGGCTGTGGGGTTGAGCCATCCTTTTCCTCCTCGTTCCTGTTGAGGTGGATGCTCCCCCTATAACCCTGCTAGATGGCTCCGGTACATAACTCGGATCCGTGGTTGTCTCTCCTGAGTCTCGTGGGTGTTCACCAACCACCCTTAGCCCATGTTCCATGGGAACAACCTTGCTTCCCATAGTCCGTGTTAAGGGCTCCTCTTCCGACTCCTCTTCCTTATCATCAGGAACAAATCCTGATGGAAACCAGCAGACTCAGTTCCATCGTGGGTGGAAGGTGGAGATGGTATATCAGTGGTAGTGGCCCTAGATGGAATGGGGCCTATATCTCCACCATCACCACTGTCGTCATCATCGTCGTCATCAACCGGTAGACCTATAGGCTCGGAATCAGAGTCACTGTCATCATGACGCCATTTTCATCTTCCCGGCACCACATAGTTCTCGTTTGCCAAATGGCCAATCAACCTCTTCACTTAGGGCTTCACTTGTTTGCCCCTATACACCCTCATTTGACCCAAGGTCGTGTCATCCATAATTTCCAAAGTAACTGCATCATGACTCTCCTTCGGGAGAAGTGGCAGCTTGTCGTTGAAGATTAGCTGTAGAAACCTGGGGTACATACAAAATCCTTCCTTCCCTTTCGCTTCCAAGTTCTCTATCAGATAGGAAAAGATCATACTCGAGAAGCTGAAAGGGTGGTTCAGCACTAGTGCCACGAAGGCATTTTGAATCTGATCTGATAGATCATCGAACCCACCCTTCCTTGAAGCAATGTACTTCAGAATCACATGTGCCAAGTATTTGTACTGAGGGCACAAGTTGCTCTTATTGAGCACACCCGAGTTTATGTCCCCCGCGTACTTGATTCTGAGGAAGCATGTCACACCCTCAAATTCCACAAACGGGGTATTACCGTTAGGCGTGCGACTTCCAGGATCTCAGCCACTAGTTACACCAAACGACACGTTGATTATAAAACATAATTTACTTATAAAACTTGAATTCATCAAAGACTAGTTTTAAACGTGGACATAATAGAAGTCGCGGAAGCATAGTAAATATTAGTTGTTTAAATGGCGCAACACGCGCAAACCGAATAAATAAAATTCACTGAAAAACGATAAATAAATCATGTGGATAATAATGCATGAATGAAATGCTCCTAAGCGTGCGCATCTTGTGAACCTGAAAGAAACATGCTAAAGTGTCACACAAGGTTGGTGAGTCCACAGGTTTTGATAAACTGAACATAACAATAAACTGATGCAGTAATCAAGATAATATCAGTAGATAGCTAGTCTACTCAACAAGTTACTAGTGTATGAAGTTCGCAACCGACGCTGACAACGTAAAGAATGCCTCGGCTATGAACACCGGTCACAGCAACAGAAATAGGTCAATTAAACACCCGTTTGACGAACGTTGTGCTAGCGCGACTAGCCCGGGTGGTTTTGTCAAACCCAGTAGATCTACTCAGAATTACCTTGCTAGAGTACATTATTTAACGGTTCGAAAGTGAGGACTTAAGTATGGTGTCACACTAGTAAACAAGTGATATTAAAGTAATACCGATCAGGTGAAAATACGTTAGAACACACGTTTATTTCACCCCAAAGAAAGTAAGTAAAGTGGGGCTGAGAACTCACCTTAAATGCATAGCAATTAATAAGCGAAAGCACAAACGTTTAAGATCTCCGCTTAACCTGGATTTTATTTAATATATGCAATCAATATTAAATACTTAATAATGAAATTGTACGGTTTCGCGTTTCACGACTCGGTTACGGTTCAAATTCGGACACATACATCATATATATAATACACCAACATATATGAAAAGTACACATTAAGTGGAACACACCCATATACCATAAATTTAATTTAACATTCACTCATCATCATAAATCATTCACCCTACCCTACACACACTTTTATGTGCATATATATGCAGAACTTGTATGCTTTGATATATATCACATCACACACATTTATATATATATGCGAAGATTACATACATATGTATACATACCCACTAAAGCACTAAACAATTCTAGTTGAAAAGAAACACACACACATGCATTATCACCTAAATATATACAGAACACATGCTACACAACTACACTCCATTCATATATGCATGCACTCGAGTAATAACACTCAGGCATCGAGTAAGACATACCTACATACACATGAACATATACACAGATCATATATATGCATATAGATACACAGGACACACACACATGCCGAAACTCCCACCGAACCCATACCTCGCGCAGCGCCCACTCCCAAGAACCACCCTACCCACACCCATTATTCCGTCCCTTACATCGCACAAGGTAACCGAAGTCCGAACCCGAAACCGTGACGTAACAACATACGAGTAACAAGCAAAAAAAACTTACCGATCGGGCTAATATGGGTGAAAACTACACGCGATAACGGAACAATGGTGGTGATCAACGACTGCAGTGATTGATCGATCCGACGAGAGTAACATGTAGGGATGAAACTTTGCGAGAGACTCACGGTTGCAGATGTGGGGTGGCTGTTGATTCTTTCCGATCACAAGAAGGCTGGCGGATGGAGGCCTCGAGGTGGTAGTAGTAGATGGCAGGGAGGCTTGAGGCAGTTAGGGTTATCGAAGAAGAGATTTTGATGATATGGCTGATGGGGGGGTTTACGGTTTACATATGGGTTGGTAAGTGGAGTTTCACTTTAGTCCCCCCTATTTTATATAATTACACAAAGGTTAATTAAGTTTTTTAAGTTATGACTAACTATTAATAATATTATGTTAGAAATCAATCGATTTATTGAATACAAAAATTTTATTAATACCAATTAGTAAGTAAACTTGGTTAATTACAAAGTTTCGGAGAATAACGTTAACTTGAAAAAAAATAACTAGAGTTGTCACATCATCCCCTAGTTGAAGGGAATTTCGTCTCGAAATTGAAAGAAACGGTATCGTGAGAATGATACCTAAGAAGTAGATGTCTGATCTTTGAACAGTTGTGGGTATTTCTTCTTCATTTGATCCTCGCGTTCCCAGGTAAACTCCGGGCCACGCTTTGAGTTCCACCTAACGCGCACAATTGGAATCTTGCTACGCCTTAGGGTTTTGACTTCTCGATTCATAATCTCAACTGGTTCCTCAATGAAACGAAGCTGTTCATCAATCTCCAGTTCCTCTAGCAGAACGACGAGTAAGTCATCGGATAGACACTTCCTCAAATTAGACACGTGAAACACGTTATGTATTCCACTTAGCTCTTCTGGTAAATTCAGCAGGTAGGCTACTGGACCAACCCGTTTGATAATCTCAAACGGACCAACGTATCTAGGGTTTAATTTGCGACGCTTTCCAAAGCGTATCACTCCCTTCCAGGGTGAGACTTTTAGGAGTACTTTATCACCAATCTGAAATTCTAATGGTTTACGATGCTTGTCAGCGTAACTTTTCTGTCGGTCACGTGCTGCTGCCATACGGTTACGTATTTGCACAATCTTCTCAGTCGTCTCGTGCACAAGCTCAGGACCTGTAAGTTGGCTTTCTCCAACTTCTGCCCAACAAATAGGTGATCGGCACTTACGTCCATACAGTGCCTCAAATGGAGCTGCCTTGATAGGTGTGATAACTGTTATATAGGAGAACTCAATCAATGGTAAGTGAGTTTCCCAATTACTGCCAAAATCGATCATGCAGGCACGTAACATATCTTCTAATGTCTGGATCGTACGCTCACTTTGACCATCGGTTTGCGGATGATACGCAGTACTCATATCCAGCCGCGTTCCAATGATCGTTGTAATGATTGCCAGAAGTGAGAAGTGAATCGAGCGTCACGATCAGATATGATAGACACTGGTACACCATGCCGGGAAACTATTTCTCTTAGATAAATCCGTGTTAACTTATCCATCCGATCAGTCTCTCGGATTGCTAGGAAGTGAGCGGATTTTGTTAGGCGGTCTACTATGACCCATATGGTATCGCATCCGCTGGGAGTTCTTGGTAACTTCGTAACGAAGTCCATCGAGATCTGCTCCCGTTTCCAAACTGGAAGTTTCGGTTGTTGAAGTAAACCAGATGGCCTCTGATATTCCACCTTAACCTTGGAGCAAGTTAAACATTTGTTTACATAGGTGGCAATCTCAGCTTTCATGTTAGGCCACCAATAACACTCTTTCAGATCATGGTACATTTTATCTGAACCCGGATGAACTGAGTAGCGTGACTTATGAGCTTCATCCATTACCAGTTCACGTAAATTCCCGTATTGTGGTATCCAGATCCGTTCCATGAAATAACGGATTCCATCTGTCTTGGTCTCTAATTGTTTCTCCATACCTCGCATGTATTCTGCTTTTAGGTTCTCAACTCTCAAGGCCTCAGACTGGGCAGCCTTGATTTGTTCTGGTAGGTCGGAGTGAATGGTCAATTGTAATGCACGTACTCGACGAGGTTTAGGGGTATCTTTTCGACTGAGGGTGTCGGCTACCACATTGGCTTTACCCGGGTGATACTTAATCGCACAGTCGTAATCATTGAGTAGTTCTAGCCATCGTCGTTGCCGCATATTCAGCTCTTTTTGGTCATATATGTGCTGGAGGCTCTTGTGGTCTGTATAGATCGTGCACTTAGTTCCATAGAGGTAGTGCCTCCAAATCTTCAAAGCAAACACTACAGCTCCTAGTTCCAGATCATGCGTTGTGTAGTTCTTCTCGTGTACCTTAAGTTGTCTAGACGCATAAGCAATGACATTGCTGCGTTGCATCAAAACACATCCCAAACCCTGGATGGATGCGTCACAATAAACAACAAAGTCATATGTTCCTTCTGGCAAGGCTAGGATCGGTGCACTGCAAAGCTTGTCCTTATGTGTCTGAAATGCTGATTCCTCTTGCTGCCCATTTGTAGATGGTTCCCTTGTGAGTTAGGGCAGCTAGAGGTTGTGCTAACTTTGAAATCCCTCGATAAATCGTCTATAATAACCTACCAAGCCAGGAATTGTCGTACCTCAGTAGGCGTTTTTGGTGCAGGCCAATCCTTGATTGCTTCAATCTTTGAAGGATCTACATGTATACCCTTTTCGTTCACCACATGACCAAGAAACTGCACTTCTCGCATCCAGAAGTCACATTTTGAGAACTTTGCATACAATTGTTCATTCTTCAACAGTTCCAAAATGATCCTCAGATGTTCCTCATGATCTTCCTTATTCTGAGAGTAGATCAGTATGTCATCAATGAAGACAATGACAAACTTATCCAAGTAAGGTTTGCAGACACGGTTCATGAGGTCCATGAAAACTGCTGGGGCATTGGTTAATCCAAAAGGCATTACTGCGAACTCATAGTGCCCGTAACGTGTCTGGAATGCCGTCTTCGAGATATCTTCCTCCCGGACTCGTAGCTGATGATAACCTGATCGCAGGTCAATCATGGAATAGTAGCTTGATCCTTGCAATTGGTCAAACAGATCATCAATGCGCGGGAGAGGATATCTATTCTTATTTGTCACTTTGTTTAACTCTCGGTAATCAATACACATGCTGAAAGTTCCATTTTTCTTCTTCACGAATAGCATTGGAGCTCCCCAGGGTGAAGAGCTGGGACGTATGAATCCCTTGTCCAGCAATTCTTGCAATTGCTTAGACAGCTCTTGTAGTTCATTCGGTGCCAAACGGTACGGCGCCCGAGCGATCGGAGCTGCTCCAGGTTCTAATTCAATCTGAAACTCTACTTGCCTGTGTGGGGGTAGTCCATGTAGGTCCTCGGGAAATACCTCCGGAAAGTCTCTAACTATAGGGATGTCTTCCGGTCGTTTCTCCTCAGTAGTCTTTTTGGTGACTAGGGCTAAAATCGCCGAATGTCCTTTCTTCAAAAACTTCTGAGCTTTCAGGTATGAAATGATGCCAACTGCTGCACCACTCCTGTCGCCTTCTACGGTGAGTATCTTTCCATCACGCAAAGGTAGTCGACAAGTTTCTCACGACAAATGATTTCAGCTTGGTTCTTAGACAACCAATCCATGCCGACAACGACATCAAAACTATCGAGTGTAATAGACAATAGGTCAATTTCGAAATCATGCCCAGATAGACTAATCTTACAACCTCTGTATATACGTGAAGATTCAATGATCTTACCGTCTGCTATTTCTACTGTATAATTGGTATCTAGGGCTACAGAATTATCATCTAGCAATCTACTAAACTTATGCGAAATGAAACTCTTATCAGCACCAGAATCAAATAGTATCGAAGCAAAGCAACCATTGATAGGAAATTTACCAGCTACAATAGAAGGATCATTACGAGCCTCACCTGAACCAATGATGAAAGCTCTTCCCTTGGCTCCACCATTACCGTTCTTATCGTGGTTTCCACTGCCATTGCCATTGCGGTTATCAGCACCATTACCACCACCATTGTTCTTCCTCAGTTTTGGGCAATACCTCTTGATGTGCCCGGTCTGACCACACTCATAGCAGCCTCTTTGTTCATTCCTCTGGGCCGGCAGTCTAGATGTCATATTCACCCTACAATCTCTAGCAGCATGGCCAAATGTACCACACCGCTCACAAGTATTCTTTTTGCAGTTCCCGTTGTGATGGTAGTTGCATCTGTTACACTTAGGTAACGTCCCAGAGTAGCCACCACTCTACTGAGATGAGAATGTGGATGATTGATGAGATGAGCGATAGTTGTCAAACTTCCGTGACTGTTGAGGTTGAGGTTGAGAGTTGTTCTGCTTGTTGGTGGAACCAGATTCCCATTTCCTCTTGTTGTTACTGTCTGAAGGGGTCGATGTCGAACCTCGTGGAGGTAGTTTTACCTGGATGACTGCCTGGTCAGTCAGTCTATGGGCCAACCTGATTGCCTCCTGTATGGTGTCTGGTTTGGAAGTAGTGACCATGCCTTGAATCTCAGGTGACAGACCGTGCAAATACCTCTCAATCCTTAGGGAAGGAGGGTCGATCATGTTAGGGCATAGGGTAGCAAGCTTGTGAGATCGAGTGGTGTACGCCTCGGTTTTGGAGCCTGTCATCTTTAGGTCCCAGAACTCAGTTTCTAATTTCTCTACTCACTCCGAGGGCAGTACTCCTCTTTCATCAGGGTCTTGAAGTCATTCCAGGTTGTCTGGTTTGCAATTTCAACGCCCAACATTGGACTTGAGCGTTCCACCAAGATAACGCAGCACCGTCCACGGTGCTAGTGGCGTACTTACCCGATTTGCCACAGGGCAGTTGCACATCTCGAACACTGACTCAAGCTTTTCGAACCAGGGTAGGAGTCCCACAGCTCCTTCTGCTCCAGTGAATGGATTGGGTTTACAATCCATGAAGGTCTTAAACGTGCATACCCCTTGTCCTGCAACAAGTTTTGATCAGGCGTTTAGAATTTTGAATAGATGTTACAACTTAACCAAGGTGACGGAACGTTAACGTCAGGGGAAATTTTGTATTGCTTACCGATTGGAGTGTCGTGCGGATTGAGATTAGGATTTGCAAGAGCATCAGCCACATGCTGATTGATTAGGGCTGCCAGTTCAGCTGGGGTCATGTTGATGGTGCCACGACCACGTCCGCGTCCTCGGCCAATTCCAGACATTCTTAACAATCACAACATACAAAAATAAGTAATATGAAACATATCTACTTCATTTAAGTACAAGTAATTAAAAGAATTTAGCACACACAACTAATAAGTTCAAATAATAATTTCAGATCAATAAATTGTAGGTACGCATACAATTAATCAAATCAAATACTAAAATCCAAAAGTATCAGTCAGATGGGAAACAACCCTTCCCATCTAGGTGTGAAATGAAATAAGTCCAATGGAATAACAGAATTAATGAAAGAAAAGAATAAATGAGGAAGTCAGTGAGAGTCAACAGATCCGTCGCTGTTTTCTGCCTCGTCATCAGGCTGCTCCTCGAGTTCTTCTTCTGGCTCTTCCTCAGGGTCTTCTTCCTCCGGTGCTTCCTCGACTTCTTCCTCCGGTGCTTCCTCGGTCTTTCTTCCTCCGGTGCTGCTTCTGGTTCAGGCACTGCGTTCTGAGCGAAGACTTGGGATTCCACAATTCCTAGTCGCTGGTCTGTGTTTTCGGCCCGCCCGACCAGTCCATTATAACGATCTATTAGGTCATTGTGGTATTCCAAGAAGTTATCGAATCGAGTCTCGAATTGTTCGAGTTTCTCCGTAGTCCTAGTCGATGTTTTCTTTAGTTCTGCATTTTCCTTCGCGAGTGCGGCCACACGCTTACGCTGCAAATGCACTGTGGCTGCCAAAGCAGCTATAGCCTGCTCTGGAGGGCAAGGAGAGGTGGTAATGTAGGGGCATTAGGGTCCCTACCAGCAGTGGATCTAGTGCGTGGGCGGTTTTCGAGAGGTGGAGGTACATTCTTCTCTAGAATGAGATCAGTAATGTACTGTGGATAGCACTCCCACCTATGAACCGGTGGGTACTCGGGTAAAGCAAAAGTTGATCGTAATCGAGTCTCTCATTATTATTATAACGTAAGGGCCAGACGCAGGAGTTCTCAGAGGAAGGAATGTGATCGTAATAGATAGGCCTCTTGCCTCGAGAAGATGATGATGGTACAGAAGAAGATGATGCCATTCTGCAAGAAACTGTTCACAAGAATAAGCAACGCCAATGAATCCCGCAAATAAAGCAAACAAACAAAGTCAACGAACAAACAAGCAAAGTCTACGAGCAAACTAATCGTGTCGATATGTGTGTAACTAACGCATCAGGCTATAGTCTAAATGCAATGCAAATGTGATGCAATTTTTAATTTAGTTCGCTATAACCAGCAGCTCTGATACCAATCTGTCACACCCTCAAATTCCACAAACGGGGTATTACCGTTAGGCGTGTGACTTCCAGGATCTCAGCCACTAGTTACACCAAACGACACGTTGATTATAAAACATAATTTACTTATAAAACTTGAATTCATCAAAGACTAGTTTTAAACGTGGACATAATAGAAGTCGCGGAAGAATAGTAAATATTAGTTGTTTAAATGGCGCAACACGTGCAAACCGAATAAATAAAATTCACTGAAAAACGATAAATAAATCAAGTGGATAATAATGCATGAATGAAATGCTCCTAAGCGTGCGCATCTTGTGAACCTGAAATAAACATGCTAAATTGTCAACACAAGGTTGGTAAGTCCACGGGTTTTGATAAACTGAACATAACAATAAACGATGCAGTAATCAAGATAATATCAGTAGATAGCTAGTCTACTCAACAAGTTACTAAGTGTATGAAGTTCGCAACCGACGCTGACAACGTAAAGAATGCCTCGCTATGACACACGGTCACAGCAACAGAAATAGGTCAATTAAACACCCATTTGATGAACATTGTGCTAGCGCGACTAGCCCGGGTGGGGTTTGTCAAACCCAGTAGATCTACTCAGAATTACCTCGCTAGAGTACATATATTAACGATTCGAAAGTGAGGACTTAAGTATGGTGTCACACTAGTAAACAAGCGATATTAAAGTAATACCAATCAGGTGAAAATACGTTTAGAACACACGTTTCTTTCACCCCAAAGAAAGTAAGTAAAGTGGGGCTGAGAACTCACCTTAAATGCACAACAATTAATAAGCGAAAGCACAAACGTTTAAGATCTCCGCTTAACCTGGATTTTATTTATATATGCAATCAATTAAATACTTAATAATGAAATCGTACGGTTTCGCGTTTCACGACTCGGTTACGGTTCAAATTCAGACACATACATCATATATATAATACACCAACATATATGAAAAGTACACATTAAGTGGAACACATCCATATACCATAAATTTAATTTAACATTCACTCATCATCAAAATCATTCACTCACCCTACCCTACCACACACTTTTATGTGCATATATATGCAGAACTTGTATGCTTTGATATCTATCACATCACACACATTATATATATATGCGAAGATTACATACATATGTACATACCCACTAAAGCACTAAACAATTCTAGTTGAAAGAAAACACACACACATGCATTATCACCTAAATATATACAAGAACACATGCTACACAACTACACTCCATACATATATGCATGCACTCGAGTAATAACACTCAGGCATCGAGTAAGACATACCTACATACACATGAACATATACACAGATCATATATATGCATCTATAGATACACAGGACACACACACATGCCGAAACTCCCACCGAACCCATACCTCGCGCAGCGCCCACTCCCAAGAACCACCCTACCCACACCCATTATTCCGTCCCTTACATCGCACAAGGTAATCGAAGTCCGAACCCGAAACCGTGACGTAACAACATACGAGTAACAAGCAAAAAAAAACTTACCGATCGGGCTAATATGGGTGAAAACTACACGCGATAACCGGAACAATGGTGGTGATCAACGACTGCAGTGATTGATCGATACGACGAGAGTATCATGTAGGGATGAAACTTTGCGAGAGACTCACGGTTGCAGATGTGGGGTGGCTGTTGGTTCTTTCCATCACAAGAAGGCTGGCGGATGGAGGCCTCGAGGTGGTAGCAGTAGATGGTAGGGAGGCTTGAGGCAGTTTGGGTTATCGAAGAAGAGATTTTGATGATATGGCTGATGGGGGTGGGTTTACGGTTTACATAAGGGTTGGTAAGTGGAGTTTCACTTTAGTCCCCCCTAGTTTTATATAATTACACAAAGGTTTAATTAAGTTTTCATTAAGTTAAGACTAAATTAATAATAATTATATTAGAAATCAATCGATTTATTGAATACAAAAATTTTATTAATACCAATTACTAAGTAAACTTGGTTAATTACAAAGTTTCGGAGAATAACGTTAACTTGAAAAAAAATAACTAGAGTTGTCACAAAGCAGCCCCTCATAGTCAGTGGATGTAATTTGGTGGGGTGATTCGTATCGTCCCCAAATTCAAGAACTTTCTGGAAATCAGCAGCAGTAACCTCGATATCCTGACCTAGAATGGAGCTCCGTATACTGTACAGCTCACAAGAGCGATCAATTGAGGCATTCTCCCAGAATGCCTGGTGTAATGATCTGTAGGGCGTGCACGGTGTAGCTATAGCCTTATGTATCCGGGAGCGTCTAAGGAAGGCTATAATCTCTGTGAACTCGGCTCCGTTCCGAGTAGTATGATCCAAGTGAGCACATATGTTGTGCTTTGGATTAATGGACCATATATCAGCCATTTTTCTGAAAGACAAGACACAGAATCATTAGTACATAATACATCAAAATGCAGTTCTAAGTGTAATGTTTAAATTCATTCTGATTCATTCGTGCGAATGAATCATGCGACTGGAGTCAGGGTCGCTTGTTCTTTCGTGCGACTAAGCTCATTCGAGTGAATGAGACATGCGACTGAGTTCAATCTGCTGACTGAGTCTGCGATTGGTTCAGTCGGTCGACTGAACTCATTCGCATGGTTCATTCGGCCGATTGACCCAATCGCAAGATTTAATCGTGCGATTGGAGTTCATCCGGACGACCAGTCGCTTGTCCACTATTCAGTCCCCTATGGTTCGAATCTTGACCAATTCAGGTAATTTAACATGGTTTAATGGTTCATTAGACTCGCCATCTTGTCACTAATAACCTATTAAACATAATTTTAACATTGCTTAGTTTATGTAGGTTATTTGGGCATTTTTCAGTCCGGTTCTTGTTTCATTCGAATATCACATATTTGGATTCATGATCTTCTGATTTCGGTAAGATTTAACTGCAATGTACCTGTATAATCGTCAATCGAGCGTCAGAGAATCAACAGCAATGTGAACACAAGATCTCTAGAGATTTTGGCAGAGTAACGGGAAGAAATGCTATTTGGGTGCGATTGAGAGTGATGAGTACAACGCGATCGACTGAGGCCCTTTAAATACTGAACCGAAGTTCAATCGGCCGATTGCCCTCATTCGCTCAGTTCATTCGGGCGACTCAGGTTCAGTCGTACGATTGGCTCTGTCAGTCGGCCGACTGAGTCTCAGTCGGTCGACTGACTGATTCGTGACCTTTCATTCGCACCCTCAGCTAACCGACTGAGTCTCAGTCGGTCGACTGACTCATTCGCACCCTGTCATTCGGTCGAATGGATCATTCTTATACGCCATTCGGGTGAATGACTAAATTTCATGTCCAGTCATGCGAATGGGATCCATTCGCATGGTTGGTCCATATTCATGGTCCAATCGTGCGAATGGGTCACACTTAGTAAATGTTCTGCCATTTTGAACATTTGCTTTTAAGACCCTCTTAACTTTTGAAATAAACATTATGAGTTTTGGATCATCTCAGACATGATCATTTTAACCAATTTAGTCACCTCAGACATGACTCTTTTAAACACTTTGTCACCACAGACGTGACTGCTTTAAACTTGAAAATTCGTGTGGTCATCACAGATAGTCCGGCAAACAAACAAAACCAAAAGACTAAGTGAATAATAATAAAAAGTAAACTAACGTACCATAAATAAAGACTTGTATTTGGCTTTTTGTGAGAGATAAATCCTAAGATAGAAATCTACGGGATTTGGTTCCGGAATAGGCAGCTTCAACTTAGATTTCCACACCTGGACCAATTCAATTTGGAATCATACAGGCAAGTCAAATCATTTGGGACTTGTTGTCAAAATCTTTTGATGCTCTATTCTTGGTTTTCATCTAGAGTCGGTAGCAACTTTTAGGAAATCATACTGGAACTATTAGATTACCACATTGATTTGAACTTTCAAGAATTGCAGCCACAATAATTGTCAGTATATTTGTCCTCTTAAATCCATACATAGACTTTTGACACAGATTGGCACAAAATGCACCAACAACATAAGTCATTAGCTTGATAGCATTTTTCTTTCATTTTTTTCATGCTTTGCTCTATTTATGGTCATCTGCATACATTTGTGGCGTTTACTTGCTCATTACCCCTTATTGGAATATTGTTGATTGTGTTAACCAGTGATAAGATGGAAGCCCACAGTCAGTTGAACAACTTAGTTTGATCTTGAAATCACCAGTCAGGTCTTCTCATCTATTGTGCTGAATCTACCGACATATCATTTGTGATCTAGCAACCTCTAGGTCTACTCTCTGTTGTGTTACCTTCATAGTTACCAGTTTTTCTATCATCTTCCCTTTTTGTATTGCTTAGATACACATACTTATACTTTGAATTTTTGCATCTTTGTAAGTTAAATTTTTAAAGTCCCTCTTGATTTGTTCCTGTGTACTATCATATTCCAAAGGGTTTGAATCGGTATCACAGATACAATCTACCTTATATCAACTTTCCACTCCTTCTCTCTCGTCTCTTCTTTTTTTTAATAATGTTACTTGCTGACTTATTCTCCCCCTAAAATACTAACATCATAACTGGGTTAATTATTTTAGGATTTTAATAAACAGCAGAATACCATGAGTTTTAAATGTAACACGGACTAAATTAATCAAATAAAGTAAAATAAAATGAAAGAATTACTAAGCTACATCGGACTACACATGACCATCATCAGGAATAACATCACTTTGCTTTTTAACGTCGTTAACCTCTAGCAGATATTGAAAACGTGGTTTATCAAAGGCTTTAGTATAGAGGTCAGCGCGTTGAAAATCAGTAATAATTTTTACCATATCAATTAAGTTCTTTTCAAAACAATCTCTTATGAAATGGTATTTAATACCGATATGTTTGGTCTTTGGATGTTGGACCGGATTTTTAGTTACTGCAATTGCATCAGAGTTATCAACAAAAATAGGAGTAGAAGAAAACTTTAACCGTAATCCCGCATTTGCTATTGAATCCAGATGATTTGTGAACAGCAACTTGCAGCAGCAACGTATTCGGCTTCACAGGTTGACAATGCAACCGATGTCTGCTTCTTACACTGCCAGGTAACTAATCTTCTCCCAAAGAATTGACACCCTGCTGATGTAGACTTGTAATTCATCTTACAGCGCCCGTAATCCGAGTCACTATACACCATGAGCTCAAAGTCATCATCTTGAGGATACCACAACCCAAGTGTGGGTGTACGCTTCAGATAACGAAATATCCTCTTGACCCCGATCAGATGGTTGACCTTAGGCTTAGCCTGATATCTAGAACATAAACATGTAGCATACATGATATCAGGTCTTGAGGCAGTGAGATACATGAGGGATCCAATCATTCCTCGGTACATTGTGGCATCTACAAGATCTCCATTTTCATCAGGTGCTATATCATGATTCGTAGCAAGTGGAGTCCCAGTAGCAGAAGCATTCTCCATGTCAAAACAACTGAGAATGTCTCCTACATACTTGGTCTGATGTAGAAATATCCCATTTGGAGTCCGATCCACCTGTAACCCGAGAAAGAACTTCATCTCCCCCATAGCACTCATCTCAAATTCTTTCTTCATAACTGCTTCAAATTCTTTGCATAACTCTTCATTCTTTGAACCGAAGATTATGTCATCGACATAGATCTGTACGAGCAGTAGGTCGCCACCTTTTTCTTTGATGAATAGTGTGCAGTCAATGACTCCCCTGCGAAAGCCGTGTTTCTTAAGATGAGTCTAGAGTTTCTCATACCAAGCTCTTGGAGCTTGATGAAGCCTGTATAAAGCCTTGTCGAGTTTGTAAACTATATCCCGATGATAAGGATCTTCAAATCCCTCGGGTATAACATGCATTAGCAACTGCCTCATTCCAAAATTGGATAGGCAGTTTCGAGTCTGCCAGCATAGGTCGTTCTGTCTCAATCAAGCTTCTGTTCTTTCGCTCAGCAACACCATTCATCTAAGGCATGTAGGCAGAAGTGAATTGATGTACAATACCCTTTTCCTTGCAGTATGCCTCCATCCACTGGTTCTTGAATTCCGTCCCGTTGTCTGAGCGTACTTGTCTAACCTTTAGCTTGTAGAGAGATTCCAGTGTGGTTACTAACTCCTTGAAGGACTCAAATGTTTCTAATTTGGACTTCAGAAACATTACCCACGAGAACCTTGAGTAGTCATCAGTAACCACTAAACAGTACAAGTCGCCTCCTATGCTCTTTGTACTGACTGGACCAAACAGATCCATGTGAAGAAGTTCAAGAGGAAGTTCGATTGAATGATTTTCCTTTTCCTTATGAGACTTCTTCGTCTGTTTGCCTTTCTTGCAAGCTACACAAAAACCAGGAAGCTGGAAGTTCTTGACATTAACTCCTCTCACCAGATCCTTCTGAATCAAGTGATTTATCTTCCTTTGACTAATGTGTCCCATTCTTCTATGCCAGGAGATGGAATCCTTCTCTGTAGCTTTAGATAGAAAACACTAAACCTCCTGATCCGTTGTAGCAGCTGTTGACAGATCTAAAACATAAAGGTTTTTATATCTTGAAGCCGTCATCAAAACTTGGTCTTCTGGGAACACGTAATCTTTCTTGAGCACGTAACACTTCTTGTCATCGAAGATGACTTTAAATCCCTTATCGCAGATTTGGGAAACAGAGAGTAAGTTATTTTGAAGTTGTTGAACATAGTTCACCTTATCAAACTTAACTTTCTGATTTCCCACTTCTCCCTAAGCTGTGATATATCCTCCCTTGTTTCCGGCAAACGAAACATGCCCTCCTTTTATTTGCTTAACGTTAGATAAGAGAGCCCTGTTTCCTGTCATGTGCCTGGATGCTCCGCTGTCTACAATCCACGTGTTAGTTTCAGCACTGTAGCGGACACCCTGCACATACAATGTAAAGGATTAGTTTAGGATAGGAACCCAAGCCTTTACTGGCTTGGGTTTCCCAGAGGCATCACATATCATAAAGTCAACCCATTGACCCTTAGATGGTGAGGGTAGCCCAGGTTCCTTCTTGTCATCATTATCAGACACAGAGGTTGACTTCTTTTACCATAAGCCAGATTTGTGCAATGCCTGTTAGTGATACACAGTTGACTGGCTAACGGGTTGAACTTTATGTGCACTAGTTCTTCTAGGTGGAGTTAAAGAACTCCTCTTAGAAGACCTAGGTTTTGGATCCTGATGTTCAATTTTTTTCCTAGGTGTCTGATAAAGAAAGCAATAGGAAGCAATGTGTCCACATTCTCCACAGTTGTAGCATGACATGCTATCAACTTATGATTAAACTTTCTTTGTGGAGACATGTGTGACACACTAGTAACATCACTTACTTTAGGTTTTGACTCTGGTTCTTTTGATGTTTTTCCTTGTTTAAACGAGTTACCTGTTTTAACATGTTTAATATTTTTTTCCTTTTGGTTAACTGGTTTTTGACTATTTGAAATCCTGTTAGGTTCTGATTTGACTCTGTTTGACCCTGACTTTAAGTTAAACTTTTCAAACTCTTTTTCCAAATTAGCACAAGGCAATTTACCCTTATCCTTTGATGTGTCCTCCTTTTGTTTGTTTCTAGAGTCAATGGTTGAACATAAGGAATCTAGATCACTAACAAGAGGAGTAGACACCACATGATCCTTGATGGGATTGTCATTTACAGGTCTACTCTTAGTGTTCATCAAGGTCTCAGATGGTGGTGGAACCACTTTGTAACCCAAACCCTCCCCATTGTTTCTTTCTTTCACTAAGTGTTGGACTATGTGTGATGAACTTGTCCAACTGTGCAGTTTCTGTTTTAATGAGTTCAGTTCTACTTCTATAACTGCCTTTTGCTTCTTAGTGTCTTCTAGGGAGTTTAGATAGTACCTAATGTCATTAGCTTGGTTAAATGTAACTACTTCGGTTTCCCTAAGCTGTTTAGTCAAAAGGTCTATTTTTTCTTTGTAACTATGCTCATTTTGTTTTAATGCTCTATTAGCCTCAGTGCACAGTTGTAAATCTTTTACCAAGTTATCATTATGATCTAATAACCTAGCAAATTTCTCCTCTATGCTATTTCTAAATGTATTACAATCTGAACAAGCATGATTATTAAACTTTTGATTAGTGGTACTTACCTGAGTTGGTTCAGAAGCATTAGCCATCAATGCAGCATCAGATGTATCTGGTTCTGGTGATTCTTTCTTTGCTCTGGTAGTCTCCTCTTTAGGCTTGTAGCTGACCTCAGATGCAGTTGTCTCTTCAATATTAGACATCGCTATATCAACTGCTAGATCTCCTTCACTTGCAGAATCATCATCAAAGTCTTCTACACTTGTAATGTTTGATTCCCCTGGAGAGACAAACCTAAATCTCCAGTCCTGTCCATCATCATCATGAGCAGTCAAGGCTTTTGGATCCTTGCTTGATGAAGTAGAACTAGTAGCTTGCTTGTCTTGACGGGTGAAGGATGAGAATGGGTTCCCGTTACCCGTTTTCTTTGGCTTAACACATTCTCTCTTGAAGTGCCCCTTCTCCCCACAATTAAAGCAGGTCACTTTGCTCTTGTCAAAGCCAAATATGGTATCCTTAGTAGCTACCAAGCTCTGTCCTATGTTTTTTACAAACTTCTTCGCTCTCCGGATAGCACTCGCTAAGGCCCACATTATGTACATTCTCTCAAGCTCCATTTCGTACACCTGCTCGTAGTCCTCGTTTGCCAGATGACAGTTTCCAATTTTCCCAGCAACAAGTCCATCATAAGAATGAACCACTGCAGCCAAAAGATCCGTTTTTTCTCGAGCTACTTCTACCGTCACATTACCGAGGTTCTCGGTATTCAGTCTAGTAGCTTTTGTTTCAGATCCAATATGATGAGTACACAAAGACCCCAACGTGTCTGATCCTGAAGGAGAAGCATGTGAAGGAGCCAATGAGCTAGACATAAATGCAGTCTGGAGAGGTGCTCTAGATGTCTTAGTTTGAGGCGTGGCGTTATACAAAGCTGGATTCTGAGTATACGAAGACTTCTGAGCTCTGTACTTCATCCTAAGTGCTTCTTCTCGCAGCTTCAGAATGAAGTCATTTATATCCAGCTTTGTCAGCATTCCATTCTGTCTCAGGTTAGACACAAATGTAGCCCACTTTTCTGGCAATCCGTCTGCAAAGTTAGCAACTTTCTCTTCCATGGTAGACGCCACCCCATGTGTATGCAGTTCACTCATCAGATGGTAGAATCTATCTATAACATCGTCCAAACTCTCATTTCCCATCGATGAGAAGTTATCGAATTCCTTCTTTAACTCCTTAGCCTTGATTGCCTTCAACGAAGCATCCCGTCGTACCTCTTTTCCAGCTCATCCCACAGTTTCTTGGACTGCTTATTCTCTGAGTACTGGTGGAAAATGTCTTTAGGGATAGACTGTGTAATCAATGCATAAACCCTCTTCTCTGCATTATATTTAACTTTCGACGCGTCTGTCATCCCTCCTAAGGTTAGCTTTACTCCATCGGCTCCCACCGGCGTACTATACCCAATCTTGATAGCTTCCCATAGATTCGGATCCACTCCATTGAGGTAGATCTCAAAACGTTGTTTCCAGTGTGGAAACTCATCTAATGTTAAAAGCTTTGGTGGTTTATTATGATTACCCACCTCACTCTCAAGTAACAGCAGGATCTGGATCCTAGAGTCCTTCCCAGCAGTAAAGGCTGACATTTGATCTTCCATGGCGAATAACTTTAAGTCAACTTAAACAAACTGTCAACTGGTGTGACTGAAGGATGCGATTGGGCTATCCGTGCGAATGAACTATGCGAATGAACTGAGTGAATGGTTCAATCGTGTGGCTGAACTAAGCGATTGGTTCAGTCGTGCGAATGAAGCTAATGCGTATGAACACTGCGAACGAATGGTTCAATCGTACGAATGGAGATGCGACTATGTCCAATCGTGCGTCTAAGCAATGCGAATGAGGTCCAGTCGGGCGAATGGCTCACTCGTGCGACTCAAGCTGCTGTTTTGCGAAAATTTCTAGGTTAAACGTGTTTTAGACGTAAAAATTCGAACTTTCGCACGGTCTAATCGCCTAAGTCCATAGAGACCAAACTTTTGATGAGCAGGGAACGTCCAAGATCACTTTTGACACAAAATATTGCGTTTTTTGGTGCAAAAACACAAGCTTTTTATCAATCTTGATTGAATCACACGTAATCAAGAGTCAAGGCTCTGATACCACTTGTTAGGACCTGGTATTTGAACGAAATACCTAATGATTAGTGTGTAAACCAGATCAAATAGTGCGGAATCCTATTTGATTGGCTATCCAATCAGTGAGAACACACGAAGAATCAATAAATAATTGAAACTAACGTTAAAAATCGATTGGAAATCGATCTAATGTGTTCTATGAACTTGGAGAACGAATTGGGAAGCTTCTGGATGGGTAGGGTACATTTGGAATTGTAATCAATGAATTCTCTATGTTTTTCACGAATTAGATTGTATTTATAGGTTAGTATTGTTCATTCGGGCGACTGGACCATAAGCATGATTCAGTCGTGCGATTGAACCATGCGGTTGATCCATCTGCACGACTGAGTGTTTAGTCGTGCGAATGAGCCAATCTTATGTGTCAATCATACGACTGATCCAGACTCCTGGTTCAATCGTGCGACTGAGTCAATCATATGAAGTTATTCATCCGTGTAGTCCATTCGTATGGGCTATTCGCATGAGAACTTCATTATGTTAAGTATGAATGTATTAATTAATAAACATTATGTGTAACCATTCACACAATTACTATCCTAATTAACCAATTCAATATCGACTCATTAATGAAATATTATTAATTAAAAATTACAAACAATCAATATCATTTCATTCATCATATCAAATTACCTCAAAATCAGATAAACAAGATCTATTACATTTCATATCATGATCTAGGGACATACATGTATCAACATGCTTCATACCTGGCCACCAATAGTCTTTCTTCATGTCTTGATACATCTTTGTAGCACTGGGATGAATGGAGTAATGATTCTTATGAGCTTCATCCATAATCTTCCCACGTAGATCCCTAAAACGAGGAATCCACATTCGTCCGAATCGGGTCCTAACACCAAGAGTGTTTTCACCCAGCTTCGCGACTAGACCTCTCATCCTTTCAGAGTTAAGATGATCTTCCTTCAATGCCTCATCTTGAAACTCCTTAACCTGGTTCATCACATCGGAGGTCATAATCAATTGGTAAGCCTTTACCCGAATCGGCTCGGGTCACTCCTTTCGGCTAAGAGCATTTGGCACCACATTGGCCTTGCCCGGATGGTAATGGATCTCGCAATCATGATCCTTTATGAACTCCAACCATCTCCTCGGCCTCATATTCAAGTTTTTCTACTCGAAGAAGTACTTCATGCTCTTGTAGTCCATGAAGATTGTGCACTTCATCGAGTAGAGGTAGTGTCTCCAAATCTTTAGTGCGAAGACCACAGCTGCTAGATCCAAGTCATGAGTAGGATAATTAACCTCATGAACTTTCAACTATCAGGATGTGTAGGCTATAACCTTTCCTTGCTACATCAAGAAACATCCTAACACCGAGTAAGAAGCATCTGAATAAACCACCAATCTTCGATTCCATTGGGTAATGACAAGAAAGGAGCTTGAGTTAATGTCGCCTTTAACTCCTCAAACGCCTTCTCTTGAGCTTAACCCCATACAAACTTTACATCCTTATGGGTAAACTTAGTCAATGAAGAAGCTATCTTAGAGAAGTCTTGAATGAATCTTCTATAATAGCCCGCCAAACCCAAGAAACTACGAATCTCGGATGGCGTCTTTGGAGATTTCCATTGCATCACCGCCTCCACCTTTGCCGGGTCTACCATAATCCCTTCAGGATTCACCATGTGACCCAAAAATTGAACTCTGTGTAACCAGAATGCACACTTGGAGAACTTGGCATACAACTTCTCCCTTCTCAATGTCTCCAACACCTCTCGAATGTGACCGGCATGCTCCTCCTCAGTCTTCGAATAAATCGAGATATCATCGATAAACACAATCACTAATTTATCTAACATCGGCCGACACACTCGATTCATCAAGTTCATAAAAGCAGTTGGCGTGTTGGTCAAACCAAAAGACATAACAAGAAAATCGTAGTGTCCATAACGCGTGCGACAAGCTGTTTTAGGAATATCTTGCTCCTTATCCCTCAGCTAATGGTAACCAGATCGAAGATCTATCCTTGAGGCTAACTGGAACCTTGGAGCTGATCAAACAGGTTATCGATCCTTGGCAATGGATACCGATTCTTCACCGCCAACTTATTTAGCTCCCGGTAGTCAATACACATCCTCATACTACCATCCTTCTTCTTCATGAATAAGACCGAAGCACCCCAAGGAGAGATACTTGGTCTAATGGACCCCTTATAAAGCAACTCCTGTAGTTGCTCCATCAGTTCCTTCATCTCGGTCGGAGCCAACCGATATGGTGCCTTAGCTACAGGCTGGGCATCGGGTATCAAGTCGATCTGAAACTCGATCTCACAGTGCGGTGGCACACCTGGTAAATCTTCTGGGAACACGTCTGGGAAGTCACACACAACCGGTACACAGGACAGTTGTGGTGTTGGCATATCCACATCCTTCATGTAGGCTAAGTAGGCACTACACCTATACCTCATGCACTTTCCGGCCACTGCCCACAAAATCACCTTCGGAACAGTCATAACTCGATCACCGTAAACCGTCACCAAATTACCGTCAGGCACTATTAGTCTAATCATCTTCTTGTGACACACAATGTTCGCCTCATAGTCTGCCAACCAATCGATTCCTAGAACTACATCGAAACTGTCTAAGGTCATCACAAACGGTCTGACAGGAAACTTATGAGCTTCTAATTCTATGTCACATCTTCTATCAACTCAGAAATCCTGGTAGACTTACCTATGGTAGTTTCTACTTTGAAGGACTCATCAATACTTCTACTTCTAATGGGCAACTTAGCACAAAAGGCAGTAGAAATGAAACTCCTAGTTGCATCAGAATCAAATAACACAGATGCAAGAGTTTTGTTTACTAGAAACGTACATGACACCACATCGGGGTCCGTCCTAGCCTCCTCTAGAGTCATCGTGAAAGCTCGGGTGCTCGCCTTCTGCCCTTCCATCCTAACAATCTTCTTCGAACCGGAACTCTCAGCCCTCGGCTTCTTGCAGTCCCAATAATCTTTTGCTATATGCCCTGTCCTCCCGCACTTGAAGCATAAATTTGATCCTAACCTACATTCTCCGATATGCTCCTTTCCACATTTGCCACACCTCTTCGACCCCGCACCAGATGTGACCACATGACGCTCATCCACCCATGCACTCTTGTTGCTCGTCGGGGCACCACCCCGACCAAACCTTTTCTATTCCAGTTCCGATCACCCCTACTTTTCTTACTCACCTCAGCCACCAACACTTCTCGCTCATCATACAGCCTCCTCGCCAGATCAATTGCCGACCTGAACGTGCTTGGTCGGGCGGCGATAATGTGCCTGCAGATGTCCGCCAGCAAGCCCTGGACATACCTTTTAATCTTTCGTGATAAAGGCGTCACCTCATCCAGCACTAGCCGTGCCATATCATTAAACTTGGTGGTGTATTCCTGATACATCAAGGTTCCCGCCTCGAACTGCAGGAACTCCGTCTGAAACTTGTCCATCTCCATATGAGGACAAAACTCCTCAATCACCAACTTTTTTAACTCCGACCACCTCATTCTCCCTATAGCCCTGCTACCCTCGGCTTGGACAATATTGTCCCACCAACACAATGCCGAGTCCACAGATAAGTGGGTGGCAAACTTCACTTTCTGATCTTCCAGCACTCACTGATGTTGAGAACAGCTTCCACCTCTATCGCCCACCAGTAAACAGTAGCAGCATGCTATTACCATCAAAGGTAGGGGGCTTGCATCTTTGAAATGCCCTGTAGTTGTAGTCTTGTGTTGCCTCAAGCACGAGCTCTTCCTCTTCATCAATAGAGACAACCGCCTCAGTCTCCGGTTGCTCTTTTTCTCCCATGGACCTTATCCTCTCCTTCCTTTTGCCTTCATGTATAGCCTTTATCACTTCGGTGACCACAGACGGTAGGATTGTCTGTATGACCTGATGCACTTCCTCCACAACAGCCTCCTTCATTGAGGCTCTCAAGTTAGCACCCTTATCCCTGGCCTCTGGATGAGGGGTCTCGGGTTCTTCATGAACCACCTCTTCGGCTCTAGGCCTTTCTCTTGTGGCCCGTGGTTCAGCACCACATCCACCACGACCTCCACCGTGTGAAGCTTTTGACGATCTACCACCGAACATCCTCTAAACACGCTATAAGATTTAAACACTAACTTTGTCATTCAAGGGAATAGCTCAGTTTATGTCAAGTATAGTAAGTCACTAATTATAATAGCCAGTTGTGATTAGCCACTTACTTTACTCTTCATACCCCAAGCATTACCTATCCTAACTACATTAGTATCTAAATCTAGTAACAGCACATAAACTACATAACATGCGCACGTAACGCCGGTTAACATTAAGAAACTACCTGATGGCATGTAGCTACTTGGACTGGCATCCTTTCCCTTTTGTCCTATTTTTAGTTTAAGTTTAGGTTTCTTTTGAAAATTTACTCGTTTCACTTAAACTTTGGCTCTAATACCAACTTGTAAGGCCTCGTTCCCGGGACGCTCACAGCTAGTCAATCATCACACATAAAACATATAATTTATATTAACTTTACCAAAACATAGCAGCAGAAACAATTTAAACAACCATTTCCTTTCCTTTAAATAGACACATTTTACAAACTAATACAACGTTCATTACCAAATATCATTCGTTCGTATTACAATACAAAAACATTATCATATCATAAAATGAATACCATCCAAAATCAGCCAAGTAGCCACCTCGTGCATCCTCAGCAACATTTACGTGCCAACTGGAAAATGCATAAAAGTCAGCATTGCTGAGTGAGTTCTAGTTTTACAAAAAACATTATATTACCTTTCATTCATTAAAAAATTTTCTTTTCTATCCCATGTGATCACACATCATACATACATCAAGGTAATAATTATTATCTTCTTTCATTGCTCGTTAACTTTGGTTCATGCATAATCATACATCATTGTTATCATTCATTACCTTCCTTACCTTTTGTTACGTACGTTCAATGTTACTTCTTTACATTCCATACCAATAGCATGAACTTACCACATCGTCATACATAAAGTAGGTACTTGGCCGACGTCTATAAATAAACTCCCATACATTATGCATAGTGGCTTGACCACAGTACCGGGGTAAGCGACAAAAGTTGGATACAAATGGTCAATCACAAAGACAAACCCCAGTGTGCATCCTTTTAGGGTGTGAGCCTCCATACTTTGCTTTCAAGATTTTCTTACATTCGTTCGTTCATTAATGCATGCATTCATTCTTACTTTACGTTCCACTTATCATTATCATTAACTTCCGCTTTGCATTACATAATACTTTTCGTTCATTTCATACCCATAACATGTAAGTCACGGAATAATTCATAATAGGAACGTAGGATCAACATAACACATTCATACATAACATCACATAAACATTACATATCCCATCACACATCATCATAAACATCACCCATCATCCATTCACATACAGATACACATGCACAACAAGATAAGTCATCATAGAACATAACCAACCCTCTGTTGGACAGTGGGGGTTCGGGGGCGGCAGCCCCTGACAGTGAGTCCTAGGGGCAGCAGCCTCTAGTGGGGTCCAAGGGGCAACGCCCCTGGCTTGGGTCGCGTTGCTAGGTTAGTGTGAAAATTTTTTATTTTAAAACATTTATATAGCACATTTACTTATCGAAAAATCGATCTTCCTATTAAAACAACTTAAAATCTTGGTTGTTTAAAATGTATATTTAGCATGCATTTCTAGCCCCAAACTAGTTTACAACTGACAGGATCAGTGATCTCAAGTTTGATGGATTAGAGTGTAACGCAGCGGAATAAGATCAAGAATTAGACATATTATAGCAAGAATATGATATTCGTATGCATTAAGAACAAATACGGTTATAACGAGAGAATATATTTCTGTGAAAAGTAATGTTTCAATTATATGAAATGTTTCTGCTCAATCATTTCCCGATTACAATTAGGTTGACACTCCTTATATAGAGTGCAATCACTGCTGAAATCACGGGATAGTGACATCTGGCAGATTTATTACAAAAATAACTAACACTTAACAAACTACTGAAATGTTCATAACTACTAAGAACATATCAGAGTGCTAAGCACAAAATATAAAACTACTGATGCTAAACTACTGAAACTACAACAACTGAAGAACAAGCTCTTCAGTCGTTTTACAAAACTACTGAAAGTAAAAACATAAAACTACTGATAAATGCAACTACTGAAGAATTACTCTTCAGCTGTTGTGACAAACTACTGAAAAGGAAAATATAAAACTACTGAAAGAAAACCATCACAACTACTAAAGAAGACCTCTTCAGCTGTTGTGACAATGTCTGATACTTGGTCTTCACTACGTGTCTTCAGCACTTGTCTTCAGACTGTGTCTTCAGCACTTGTGTCTTCAGACTTTGTCTTCAGCACTTGTGTCTTCAGACTTTGTCTTCAGCACTTGTGTCTTCAGACTTTGTCTTCAGCACTTGTGTCTTCAGACTTTGTCTTCAGCACTTGTGTCTTCAGACTTTGTCTTCAGCACTTGTGTCTTCAGACTTTGTCTTCAGCACTTGTGTCTTCAGACTTTGTCTTCAGCACTTGTGTCTTCAGACTTTGTCTTCAGCACTTGTGTCTTCAGACTTTGTCTTCAGCACTTGTGTTCAGATTGTCTTCAGCACTTGTGTCTTCAGACTTTGTCTTCAGTTGTTGTGGACTTCAGCAGTTGTTGTGACGTATGTGGGACTTAGAGGTTTTCTGATTTTGGCTCATTGGTTCTTTTGGTCCAACAAACTCCCCCTGAACCAATGCAGTCAAAACCTCTAATTGATTTATTTTCCCACTTATTGTTGGCAGAACGGTTGGTCTTTTTCCTTCTTGATCAGTTGAGAAGATGACCCATATAAGCACTGGCCTGGGAATGAGTCTCTGATGATTTGGTTGGCAATGTATGGATGGGAGCTCTGTATTGGGGATTGGACACTGAGCTGTTCCCCCATCCATGAGACTCACTTCCCATGTATAAGCCTGAAGGATTCTCTGGTGTATGCTCTGAGAAACATAATTTGTTCTTCCATGGTAAGATTTTCAGCTCCACCATCAAACAGTCCTTCACGCCCATACAGCTCTAAAATGTACTTAGCCTGTTTGCCATTTTTGAGCTCAACTGTTGTAATCTGTCTGTATGCAAACTCATCTGGGTACCTTCAAGGAACAGACTGAACTCATTTTGTTTGAAGTTCTCAAGCCTCTTGTAGACTAACCCCTTTTTAATTACTCTGTTCTCTAACATCTTTTGGGGTGGCTGTTTAGTCTCATAGGCCTTCTTGAAATCTCCTACAATTTCCCAGGGTGATACTACAAGGACCACTGTGATCTCTTCATCTACGATCCTTTTTACTTGGCCCTTGTATCTCGAAGGAATGTATTTCTTCACAATTCTGTGAGCCACCCTAGGATCAGGCCATATTCTCACCTTTTCCTTTTGATATTGAAATGTGTTAGCAAGGTGTACAATCTCAGAGCTTCTTTCTTCATACTGATTATTGATGAAGAAGCAGCATAAGTTTTGTCTATGCTTTTCAGCATCTCATCATCATGAAGCTTTTGCTGCTGTTCTTCTTCTATCTTTACTCTCACAGCTTCCATCTGTGAGGTGGGAGTGATGGGCATAGGTTTGGCTTTAGGCAAAGTTAGGACTGCGGAAAGAGGTAGCCTATCTTCTTCCTCATCATCCTCTTCTTCTTCTTCTTCTAGCCTCAACACCCTTCTCTTCTTCTTCTTGGGTGCATCATCGGCTGTTGGTTTTGAGGGTAAAGGAGTTGGTCTAGTGGTTTGTGGTAGTGGTGATTTTGAAGTGGGAGGTTTTGCAGGTTGTTCTAGCATTCTTGTAGTGAGTGAGGCTTTTGAGTGTTTTGCTAGTTCCTTTCTGTTCCCAGCACCTGCCTCATTTAGTGCTTCAATCACCAATCCCTTAGTGTATGCTTCAGACGAACAGATCTTGCTGGTTATTGCCAAGATACTGTCCCTGTTCCATGACTTAATCTCGATCAATGATCTCCCAAGGTACTTTGCAATGAATCTGATCATGATCTCTAGTCTTTCTCATTCGAATGCATCATAACTTGCCCATCTTGAGTTAATTTCTTCAACTTCAAGTCTCCTAATCTCTGAGTCAAGCTGTGCAGTATCGAACCCCTGTCTATACAGTTGATCAATAATGGAGTCCATTGATTTACTGTGTGTAGCATCCGCCATTTTGATCATCTCATCGAGTTTGAGTTCTTTTTCTTTTCCTTCAACCTTCCTCTTCTTATATGTGACATGAAAGTCTTTGTGACTTTCACCCACTTGATTAATGTCAGCTCCCTTCACAAACTCCTCTTCCTTCTCAGACTCCTTTTCTTTCTTCCCCTCTATGCTCTTCCTCTTTGCTTTCACTGACTGAATCTCCCCCTTTTTGGTTGCATTGGTTGCAAGGGTTTGAGTAACAGAAAGCCTTGTGCTCACAATCTCCTCCACCAGGGATTGTATGATTAAGAGAAGCCTCTCATCCATGGTTTTGATCACATGTCTGTGATCATTGGGGTGATGAGAGGTAGGGATTGCTGAAAGATAGCAGCTGTTTGCTCAGAGGGGTTCTGTCCCTGAGAAGCAGTGCCAGAAATAGAAGCTGGTGGCTCGGAAGTTTTGAGTGGCTAAGTGTGTGGGAGACCTTCAGGTGAAGGTGCCATCTGTGGGTTTATGTTGGTGGCAGATGCACTTGCTTTTTGAGAGAATTGGTCAAGTAGTCTTTGTAGTCTACTGACTTCTTCCTCAAGAATTGTGTTCTGGGCCAGAACATCATAAAAGAAGCCCAGGTCATCATCAGCAGATGCTGAATCACCTGACCTCCTGCTTGTAGCAGGATGTACATGCACTGGGTGTAGACCAGTTTTAGCATGTGCCCTTTTTTCTTGGAACTGGGGACTTCCAGCCTCAGGATGATGTCCTTCATCAGCTGTTGCCTCTGGTGAGGTCTTTGCTATGTTACCAACCTCAGTCTGATCATATGCTGATTCAGAGGAGGTGGCAGCCTCACCAGAAGTTCCAGTCTCCTGTTCTACACTTGGAGAGGGAACATTATAACCCGTGTGCTGTGGGTTATCAGAAGCCCTTTGATCCTCCCCCTCAATTGTTGAGGCTATCCCAGTGATGATTGGTATCTGGGAAGGAGATGAGGAGTGCAACTGACTCAGCACTTTTGCAACAATGATAGTAGGACTTTGTGGGGCGGTTGCAGTGGGAGATGGGGTAAAGGCAGTATGCACCTGGGGAGAATGGTGCTCTTCAATGGCAATCTCCTCAAATGAGGAAGATCCCAAATTAGTGGGTACCCCTTCTTTGGTTGCTGCAGGCTCCTTTTGAGAGGAATCCTAAGCGGTTGTGGCTGTGAAGTCCTTGTATCCACTAGGGGGTTATAACCAGTGGATATAGCCTGCGTTTGTGTTGCAGGGGCATCCTCAGGGGACTCATTTCCCTGAGTAGCCTTTTTTGACTTCTTTTTAGTGGGTTTGGTGGGGACTTTGGTTTGGAGGTGGTGGCTGTGGGTTCCAGCTGCGTGGGTTTGCGCAGCTTGGCAGCCATTTTTAGTGATTGGTCAGAGTTGTGCCGGGAGTATACTTCAGGCAATATAGCCATAGCAGGGACTCCCAGGCCAACAAGTCCCTCAGCTTGAAGCTGGTTTTCAATTATGGCCATTATGAACCGAGGATATAATAGCCAACGGTTAGCAAGTTGTTTTTGGGCCATATCCTTGAGCTCTAAAAATAGTATTTCAGAAAAATTTAACGGTTGTTGCTCAAGGATGGAGTACATTACCTATTGCCACCTTGTGGACATTTGATCCCATGATGAAGTCTTGGGGGCAAGGCAGACATTTACCATGAGAAAGATGAGACGTTCGGCATCCTGGAAATGTTTCTTCAATATGGTAGATGCACGCAGGTTACCCTGGTATCCATGGTGGGAAAATGATTGATCTGTTGTGCCCTTTGGATAACCAGTTGGGAAAGTGGCATCATCCAGATTGAGGGTTTGGCGAAGAGTGTCTGGAGTAATGACCACTTTTTGACGATGGACAAACGATTGAAGAGACTCTGTGTCATTCTCCTCAGAGACAGGAGTGACGTTTGTCCAGAATTGGTTAAGAGATTCGGCATATATGGTGGGATTTAATAGAAAAGCCATTTTGTAACGTGACTGAACCATTAAATCAATGGCGTTGTGAAACTTGGTCAAGTATGGCGATTTTGTGAGATGTGCGACACAGTTATGTCGTGATTTTAGTTGCATGGTCGCCATTGATGAAGAGAGGTTACAGAGTTTTTGAACGTTAGGTTTGAGAAGAGAAGAAAGAAAAACTCTAAAGGTGTGATAAGGTATTTAAAGGGTAGGGTTAGAAAACGACTGAAGGTTTTGGTGTTAGTCATTAGTTGTTGAAACTACTGATGACGTGGTATTAACTTTCAGAGGTTTGAAATGACTAACCGTATTGGTGTGATCAGCAGTTGTTATAAAACAACTGAAGACTTGGTTTTAACCGTCAGACGTTGAAACAGCTGAAGTCTCTGATTTAGTCATCAGTAGTTATAAAACTACCGAAGACAGTTTTGACTTCAGGTGGTGAAACAACTGAGGACTTGGTATTAGTCATCAGTAGTTCTGAAACTACTGAAGATAGTGGTTTTGTCATCAGTTGTTGTAAACAGCTGAAGACTTGGTGTTAGTCTTCAGTAGTTGTAAACTACTGAAGACATAGTTTTGGCTTCAGTTGTTTTAATGAAACAGTAGTTGTAGAAACGACTGAACAGAAATTTCTCATCAGCTGTTTTCGTCAATTCATAGCTTTTCAGCTGTTTCAGTCTGACCTCCACACTTACTCATCAAACTTAGATCTGAGTTTCAGACGTTTCATTGGTCATCAGTACTTATCTGCAATTCTGACATCAGTAGTTGTAGCTACATCAGCTGTTGTGATTACATCAGCTGTTGTAACTACATCAGCTGTTTTAACAAATAAAGTACTTCAGTACTTATGAGGCATGTAGCCTTCAGTAGTTATAAAAACTACTGAGGGTAAAAGAACTCATTAGTACTTATAAGTGACATGGTTACCAATGATCATCAGTACTTATTACTGAGATCATCAGTAGTTGTCACTTATTCTAGCTGCAGCATACCAAGCCTTAGCACTAGGTTTTGGAAAGTTGTGCTATCCAAGGGCTTAGTGAAAATGTCTGCAAGCTCATCAGCACTAGGAACAAATTTTGGATCAATCAGACCTTTTTCAAAACAATCTCTAATACAATGGTGTCTGATTTCAATATGTTTAGTCCTAGAGTGCTGGACAGGATTCTTGACAATACAAAGACCTGATGATTTGTCCATTAACAATGGAGTCTTAGTCTCTGTATGCCATAATCCAATAATTGGTTTTGAAGCCAGAAAGAACTGTAATTCTCCCATGGCACTCATTTCAAACTTCTGTTGCATCAACTTTGTAAAGGTATCACACAACTATGGATCAGAGGATGCAAAAATAATATCATCTACATAAATTTGAACAAGTAGATTATGCTGCCCAGCTTTCTTAATGAATAAGTCTTATCTATGGAGCCTCTAGTGAATTATTTTCCAGAAGAAAGTTTGATAATGTCTCATACCAGGCTCTAGGAGCTTGTTTCAACCCATAAAGAGCCTTATCAAGCTTATACACCCAATTAGGATGTTTATTGTCCTCAAAACCTGGTGGTTGACATACATAAACCTCTTCTTTAATTTTCCCATACAAAAATGCACTTTTGACATCCATTTGAAAAACTTTAAGGTTGTGATAAGCAGCATAAGCTAAAAACAATCGAATTGCTTCCAGTCTGGCTACAGGGGCAAAGGTTTCATTATAATCAATACCTTCCTCTTGTGAAAACCCCTATACAACCAGTCTGGCCTTGTTCTTAACAATAAGCCCATTTTCATCAGTTTTGTTCCTAAACACCCATTTAGTGCCTATTGCACACTTACCTGGAGGTAGAGGACCAGTTCCCACACTTGCTGTTTCTTGAACTGAAGAAGCTCAAGCTGCATGGCTTCAACCCATCCATTGTCCCTTAATGCAATGTGATAGTTCTTTGGCTCTTGCTGACTGATGAAGAGAGCATAGAAGCAGAAATTTGACAATTGACTTCTTGTTGACACACCAGCATTGATATCACTAATGATTTGAGACATAGGGTGATTCTTCAGATCTTGGTACACAATAAGATCTGTGCAAGTGTTTGTAGCAGGCTCAGCAGCAACAAATGGTGATGGTGAAGCATTTCCTTGAAACCAATCAGTAGATGGTAATTCAAAGGAAGTTGAAGTTGTAGAAATCTCATCTGCATTTGTTGTGGATTGTGCTACTGGAGCTACAGGAACATCAGGTCTAGCTGAATCAGGCAGTTGATCACTAAACTTGAAAAGGTGATTACTGATATCATCATCATCATCAGTAACACCAGATGGATATGGATTCATATGATCTGCAACAGCAGGCGGTTGATAAGGAACATATTGCAGAATGTCCAGATCAAACAACTCCACAGGGTTTTGTGGAATTGTATCCTTAGGGGATTCATTGAACTTCACATGCAAGGTTTCTTCAACTATCTTTGTCCGATAGTTGAATACTCTGTAAGCCTTGCAAGTGGATGAATACCCAACAAAATACCCTGCATCCACCTTAGAATCAAACTTTTGGAGTTGATCCTTTGTGTTGAGAATGTAACAGGGACACCCAATGCTCTAAAGAATGAAATCAAACGGGCTAAATGATGTAAAACTTCATAAGGAGTTTTCATCAACCTTTGATTTACTAAGGCTCTATTCTGTACATAGCAGGCTGTATTGACAGCTTCAGCCCAAAAGGTCAGTGGTAGACCAGAATCAGCCAACATGGACCTTGCAGCTTCAATGAGGGTCATGTTCTTTCTCTCCACTACTCCATTTTGTTCAGGAGTTCTTGGAATGCTAAACTGCCTCTTGATTCCCTTTGAGAGGTAGAACTCATCAAGTGTATTGTTTCTGAATTCTGTTCCATTATCACTTCTAATACACTTGACTGAGAGGGAATACTGCTTCTCAACATACAACACAAAGTTGATAATCTTCTGAACTGCCTCATCCTTTGAATGCAAGAAGAAAGTCCATACAAATATGGAGTAATCATCCGCAATAACCAGACAGTATTTCTTCTTAGCCATACTCATCACTCTCACAGGACCAAAGAGATCCATGTGAAGAAGCTGTAAGCAGGCAGTGGACTTAGGTTCTTCTATGGAGGGAAATGAAGCTTTGTGTTGTTTTCCTTTTAAACAAGTAGTGCAGTTATCTTCACATTTGAACTCCTTCATAGGTAGTCCCCTTACTAAACCATGGTTTATCAGCTGATTTATGTTTTTGAGATTAACATGACCCAGCCTTCTATGCCATAGAGTAGATTCGTGAGGGGAAGCCTTGGAAAATAGGCAAGGATGGCCTTTGAGATCTATTTTCTTGGAAAGATCTAAGGCATACACTCTTCCTGTCCTGTTGGCCTTTAGGAGAGTGTATTCATCCAACACCTTATCAATCAACCTTAGAACTTTGGATGACAGAATCCGACAGTTCTGACTTTTGAAAAGAGCAACATGGCCTTTGTCACACATTTGACTGACACTCAAGAGGTTGTACTTGAGATTTTTCACATGGTTAACATCATCAAACTTTTTTTCCCCATTGGAAACAAAGCCTTTGCCGATGATGTAACCCTTTGCATCATTGCCAAATGACACAAACCCCTTCCTTCCTTGAGAGTAGTCATTAAGAAGTGCTCTGTTTCCTGTCATATGCATGGATCCTCCACTGTCTACATACCAGATGCCTCTGAGGCATGTTGAAGAACCCTGCAAAACACAACAAATTAGTTAGATTTTGAGACCCAAACCTTTTTGGTTTTGGGCCTGTTCTTATCAACAGATGGTAAACTAATAGGTTTGTTGGAAACAACAGCCTGAGAGGAAGAAGATGGTGAAGAAGAGGAATCCTTTGGCTTGGACCTCCTTTTCTATGGTTTCAATATAGGAACATCTAATTGGTTAACTCTTCCCAATAGATGTTGAACCATCATAACCAGCTGTGTCTGATTTTGTGATAAAGCTTTCAGCTCTCTAGACACATTGGCATTGGAGTTTGATAAGTTCCTATGTTGCACCTTCTTCTTTTCAGCAATCTCAGCTGTTACCTGTTTAACCCCTTCCTTTTTGGATTCTTTTTGGACTTAAGGGTTACAGGATTTGATGTTGCTGGTACAAATGTGGCTTCAAACTCAGTTTTCATTTTAACCATTTTCTCTTTAATTTCCTCTTTATGTTTGAGTTTGGATCCTCTTTTGTACCAACAATCATCTGTAAGATGATTGAACAAGCCACATATTTCACATGGTTTCTTCTTCATCTTATGTTGTTCATCAACTAAAGAGAATGAAACTACTGAAGACTTGTTCTTCAGCACTTTGGAAGCATTATTTGCTTTCTTGACTTCCTCTTTAGTAGTCTTCAAACCCTTTCTACTGACAATTTTCTTCTCTTCAGTGCTGTCAGTAGTTGGACTTTGAACTTCAGGTGTTAAATCTTGCTCTCCAGTCCTTTCAGGACTTCCAGAAATAACTCCTGAGTTGATCAACTCTTTGATCATTTGAGTGTCAGTATTTGAACCATCAAGAGCAGCTGATAGGTTCAACGAGGGAATAATACTAACTTCAACTTTTGATGGTGCTCTATCAGAAAGTGAATCACATGATGAGGTGGATTGGTTATTGCTTTCTCCATCAGATTTCACTTCTGCTCTTGAAGCAAAGTCTGTAGGAGGAGCAGTGTGATTATACCCAATGCCAAACTTCACATTAGAAGCTGATTGCTTACTAAGAAGCATTTCAAAACCATTGCATGATTGTACCCATCGATCACACTCTACTTGGGTGACTGTAAGGGTTTCTTTGAGGTCTTTGTACTTTTCTAAAAGTACCTCTTCCCTAGCCTTATCATCAGTGATTTGGCATTTAAGTTTATAAATCTCATCATTTTTCTCTTTAAGCATAGACTCAAACTCAGCTTTTCTTTTGGAAATGATCTTTTCTAGCTCAATGTTCTTATTAATTAAAGCTATATTTGCTTCTCTAATAGAGGCAAATGCTGCTATGCATGTTTCAGAACATAATTTGGCCTTAGCCTCAGAGGATACCTGTGATACCTGTGATGAAGAGGCATTTGAGGATGATCCATCTGCAGACTCCAGAGCCATAAGTGCCAGATTCCCAAAAGGACTGTCACCACCATGTTGATCAGCACCTGTGAACAGTTTTTCATGACCAGACATGTCATCTGGTAAACTGCTCCAGTCAACAACTCCAGGGGTGAAGAAGCTGTGTTGTTGAGGTTGAGGAGGTTGATGAGATTGAGATAGTTGAGGTTCTGGTAGTGCATGAGGTTGTGGTACCATAGGAGCTTGAACTTGACTGGTTTGTGGCATGTAATAACAAGGGTAAGGGTATGGCATTTGACCCTGAGGAACAAAATATGCAGGAGATTGTGGTTGAGAATGATGACTAGAATTGACAGGATGTTTCCCTCTGTGTTGTTGACTATTGCCAGGGAACGTCACAAAAGGTGCAGAGGAATTAGATCCAGATGATCAACATTCTCTAGCAAAGTGTCCAAGCCTGTGGCATTTGTGACACCTCAACTTACTCTTGTCAAAACCAACTTTGGTTTTGCCAGAGAGTCCTGGGAACTTTCTTCCAGTTCTTTTTTAGAACTTCTGAGATCTGATATTTATCAAGGCCATTTGGCTCAAAATATCCATCTCTTCTAAGTCATCATCAGCAATCCCCTTGAGATCATCCATGATGAAGCATAGATTGTCATTATTACACCCAGTAAACTGACTATCAACACTCACAAATGCAGAATCAGAAGTGTTTGAAGAGAAATCAATATGCTCATCATACTGACATTCAAATGAACCATATTCTGACTCATGACCAACCAAGGCAATATTTCCTGGTACAAAGTCTTCAGTGAGCTTACCAGATGAAGACAGTTTTCGTTTTTGTTCTATCTCTCTCTCAAATGTGAGCAATTTCCCATGGAGTTGGTGAGAGATAGTTTGTCCAAATTTGCACTGGAGCGTAGGACAATAGTATATGTGTCCCATCTCTCAGGCAGTGATTTGAGAAATCTGTTATTCATCTGGCTATTAGTGTACTCATGTTTGACCATTTTTAATTCAGAGATCAAACAGGAGAACCGCTCAAACTGTTGAGTCAGTGTCTCACCCTTCCTATGAGAGAATGTCTCATATTGTTGGGCAAGGATTTCTCTATTATTTGCCAAGACCTCATCTGTTCCTCCAAATTGTTCTTTCAAGGCATTCCAGAGGTCCTGGGTAGTTTTCATAATGCATTAGCCCAGAATAGATTTCATTGGGCAGTGCCATGGCCAGAATTCCATGGGCTTTTGCATCAATCTCAAACAATTTCTTATCCTCATCTGAGTATTGCTCCCTCCTCTTTGGAACCATTTGATTGGTTTCCGGGTTATTCACCATAGGCTTGTGTGGACCATGTACCACTGATGTCCAACAACCTGAACTGTTAACAGACAGGTGATGGAGCATTCGTCGTTGCCATATGTTATACTCACTCCTAACCAACATTGGAGGCTTGGTTGAGGAACCAGTATTGTGAGGATCATTGGAAGGAGTAGTCATTTTAGGTCCAAATACAATTTAATTCAAGCTTTTAAAAGATTTTACACAGACCACAATAGACTCAATGAAAACCAAGAAAAAATCTCAGGATGAATGGCCAAAAACACAGAAAATTCAATCTCTATAACCGTTTCTTGCAAAAATGCTAATTCAATCAAACTTGGATCTTGGATAGCAGTTTCAATGATCAGTTGTTAGATCGATCAATGATTAACCTGCTCTGATACAATTTGACAGGATCAGTGATCTCAAGTTTGATGGATTAGAGTGTAACGCAGCGGAATAAGATCAAGAATTAGACAAATTATAGCAAGAATATGATATTCGTATGCATTAAGAACAAATACGGTTATAACGAGAGAATATATTTCTGTGAAAAGGAATGTTTCAATTATATGAAATATTTCTGCTCAATCATTTCCCGATTACAATTAGGTTGACACTCCTTATATAGAGTGCAATCACTGCTGAAATCACGGGATAGTGACATCTGGCAGATTTATTACAAAAATAATTAACACTTAACAAACTACTAAAATGTTCATAACTACTGAGAACATATCAGAGTGCTAAGCACAAAATATAAAACTACTGATGCTAAACTACTAAAACTACAATGACTGAAGAACAAGCTCTTCAGTCGTTTTACAAAACTAATGAAAGTAAAAACATAAAACTACTGATAAACACAACTACTGAAGAATTACTCTTCAGCTGTTGTGACAAACTACTGAAAAGGAAAATATAAAAATACTGAAAGAAAACCGTCACAACTACTGAAGAAGACCTGTTCAACTGTTGTGACAACGTCTGATACTTGGTCTTCAGTACTTGTCTTCAGCACTTGTCTTCAGACTGTCTTCAACACTTGTGTCTTCAGACTTTGTCTTCAGCACTTGTGTCTTCAGACTTTGTCTTCAGCACTTGTGTCTTCAGACTTTGTCTTCAGCACTTGTGTCTTCAGACTTTGTCTTCAGCATTTGTGTCTTCAGACTTTGTCTTCAGCACTTGTGTTCAGACTGTCTTCAGCACTTGTGTCTTCAGACTTTGTCTTCAGTTGTTGTCTTCAGCTGTTGTGGACTTCAGCAGTTGTTGTGACGTCTGTCGGACTTAGAGGTTTTTTGATCTTGGCTCATTGGTTCTTTTGGTCCAACAACAACCTATAAAATAGGAGATCTAGAACTCACTTAGACTCTATGAGTAGCTTCTCAATCAAGCTTTCAAAACAAGGGTCACACTACACAGCTTGCAGATAAGTTAACACTCAAAGGAGTCAATTTCTGCCTAATTTCGCTACTAATTTCACTGCATCATTAGCAGTTTTGCGCCTAGTTTCGCCAGCAATTTTGCTTGCATCTTCGCTGCTAGTTCGCCCAGCTTTTGTTGAAAAACCATGTCCGAGAAACTAGCTGCGAAACTATAGTTTTGCAGGAAGCCTTCATAGTTTCGCTAGATGACGACACAATTTCGCTGGATGAATCCTTAATTTCACAGAACGGACTGGAAATTACGAACCAACCCATTTTTGACCCAAAAGTTCAATCTTTTACATCCAAAACCTTGGTTTATCACCCAATAAGCTTTATCTAAGCTTCTTACATGTTTTCTGACATAAAAACGTGAGTTTTAGGCGAATCTTTGCCACTTCCAAAAACCCCAAGCCCTAGAATCCGGGTTTACATCAAAATGAAAGATTAAATGATGTTTATTACGTGGATTCTTGGTGTTTTTTTTGTTGTTTGGATGCCCACAAACACCAATCATCAATCCCGTAATCAACCGAGCCTTGAATCTTCAATTCTCTCCACTTTCTCTTTCTACACTCTCTCTCTCTAGAATTTGGTGTGTTGAGTTGTAAATGAGAGTTGCTCAAGCAGATCCGTTTATATATACTGGGCGTTCTCGGGACCTTTAACTCGCCAAACATATATCCCACGAGGTCTACTCGGTCCATACTCCATTACCCGCTTATTTTCTTAAATAATCAAGCTAAGACTATTATTATTAATTGGCTCGTTTTGACTTTATTTCGGGCGTTACATAAGAGAGGCAGACAAAAAGGATAACGATGGTATGTCTGTCCACCGACACATAAGAAGAAAAATCCGTGTTGTCAGTGCTTTGGTCACCACAAGTAATGGTTGTGGGAGGGATGAATGAAGAACCATTAATATAGGAGAGAAATTTTGGTATATGAGAATGGGGATCATTTGGTTATCCTTAGTAAGTGATTAGAGTGAGAAAGCTTGATTGTAGTAATATGAATAAGAGTGTCATTTGATGAAGAATACATGATGGGAATTGAAAACAAAGAGTAAAAGGACTATGAAGAAGATAAAGGAGGGAAAGAATGGGATTACAGAAGGGGAAAAGAAAGAGGGGAATGACAAGAGATAGGGATGAATCTTTGGCTATATATCATACTAGATTTAGTAAAACCGTATATTACACAGGTTGAAAAAATAAAATAGTAAATAAAATTTTATTGATTATAAAAACGATATTTTAAAATATGCGATTAAAATTACGTATGAGTAAAAATATAAATAATAAACAATGATATCAGATTTTTATCAAAGTTTTGTATTAGAAAACCATTAATATATTCACGAGTTTAAAATCTTAATTAAATAACCCAACATACAATTCAAAAAGTAAAATATTGACTAATCTCATCTCGAGCAATTGTAAATGATAAAAACATAAAACATGATGGTGTAAGTAAAATTGTATGGAAATTTACTAAAGAAAAAACCTCATAGGAAAAAGGGTCTGTGATGCCTTTTCGTACTAACTATAAAATATAATCATGCATATATTTAGTTGAGTTTACTATTAAAGTTACACTCATATGATAATACAACTAAGAATGGCCAATGCAAAAATCAATCAAAAGAACCTCTAAATTCGACATTAAAAATGGCTACTCTATATCTTAATAGACTTCATTAAAAAGTTATACTTTAATAAAAAAAATATTACAACAAAATGGATAAAAAGAAAATAGAAAAAAACATTATCTAATAAAGTAAGTAAACCACTTATAAAATAAAATAAAATATTTCTAACAAAATAAGAGCACATTAACAAATTAGTTAAAAACATCTTAAATTTTGAAAAATAATGAGTTTTTTGATGGTAACAAATAAAAAAAGAAAAAAAAAGATACAGTAGTGAAATAAAAGAAAAGAAAAGATACAGTAGTGAAATAAAAGACAATTGAAAATAATGATATCTAATTTAAATAGCTTTTTAACAGTATTTTAGTTTAATTTTTAAAACCAATTTTTCTGGTATTGTACAAACTTAAAATAACATCTATTTTAGAATTATGAATTATTTTATCTTTTAAAAAATATAGAGTTGATAAGAAGATAATTTTAAAAATTAACCAATAGAGTTTGGTAAAAGGAAAAGTAAGAGATATGTGTTTTTTAGTTTTAAATGGAAAGATTTTAAATTATACCCCGTTAATTTTGAAAAAAGAATGTGTATTTAAAAAGTTTAATACAAAAATGGTAGATTTAATTATTTTGAGTGGGAAAAATATTTATTATTGATTGTGAAAATGACATGTGGCCTTAGATGGTCTTAAAAAGTGACATGTGGCAAACCTAATTACCTTTTTATTAGAGTAGTAGGGGTAAAACCCTCTTCCCGGGACGCTTACAGCTGGCCAATCATCGCTCATAAAACATATAATTACATTAACTTGAAATAAACGTTGCAGCGGAAACATTAAAAAAATAACATTTTCATTAAAAACGCTTTTGCAAAATAATACAACATTCGTTACACAATTTCATTTGTTCGCATTACAATGTAAAAATATTAAACAAAAGAATGCCATCCAAAACGCCAAGTAGCTACCCCGCACCATCCTCAGCAACGTTCACCGGCCAACTGAAAAATATATAAAAAGTCAGTGTTGCTCAGTGAGTTCTAGTTTTATAATAAAACATACTTTACTTTCATTTAAAGCCAATGTTAGGATCAGTGATCTACGTTTGATTGATTAGAGAGTATAGCAGCGGAAATCAAACAATGAATTAGCCAATTCACAAGAACACAAAAGATATTCAAGGTAAGAACAAACGGTTATGGACAGAGAGAATTCTGCAAAATATATTTCATTTAATATTCGCTTTCGTGGTAACAGAATGTCACACATACAGTTAGGTCAACACCTCTTATATAGAGATGTGACGTCTGCTGATGTCACTTGATAGTGACATCTAACAGAATTTATTCAAACTACTGATAGTTAACACAACTACTGAAGATGTCAAACAGCTGACATCTTCTTACAAAAATACTAAGTGTTAACTATCACTACAACTACTGAAAAGAAACTACTGAAACTACAACGACTGAAGAACATGCGCTTCAGTCGTTTTACAAATACTGAAACAAAAAGAAAACTACTGAAATGAAACCATCACAACAACTGAAGAATGCTTCTTCAGCTGTTGTAACAAACTCTAAAGGCTTCAGTACTTGTACTTGAACTTCAGCTGTTGTCATCAGCTGATGTCCTCAGTCTTTGTACTTCAGCTGTTGAAGTCTTCAGTCCTTTGGTCTTCAGCTGTTGAAGTCTTCAGTACTTTAGTCTTCAGCTGTTGAAGTCTTCAGTACTTTAGTCTTCAGCTGTTGATCTTCAGACTTTGTTACAGCAGCTGATCAAGTCTTCAGCAGTTGTTGTGATGTCTGTAGGACTTAGAGGTTTTTCTGATCAGGCTCATTGGTTCTTTTGGTCCAACAAACTCCCCCTGAACCAATGGAGCTAAAACCTGTAAACTTATTAAAGATGTCCCACTTATTATGGTAGAAGGATTGGTCTTTTTGTATTCTAGATCAGCTCAGAAGTGACCCTTGTAAGCACAGGCCTGGGAAGAAGTCTCAATGATCTGTTTGGCAAAGTATGAATGAGAAATCTGTCTTGGGGAACTGGACACAAAGTTGTTACCCCATCCATGAGATCTACTTCCCCACTATGAGTCTGTATGACTCTCTTGTGTAGGCCTCAAGGAAGGTAATTTGTTCCTCCATGGTCAGCTCTTCAGCACCTCCTTTAAATAATGATTCAGGCCCATAGTACTCAGATAGGTATTTGACCTGTTTCCCATTCTTTAGCTCCACAGTTGTTATTATTCTATAAGCAAATTCATCAGGGTGATTACCCTCTAGGAACAACTGGAGCTCATTCTTTCTGACTTCTTCAAGCCTCTTATATACTAACCCCTTTTTCACCATTTTATTTTCCAGCATCTTCTGTTGGGTTTGGTTAGCTTTATAAGCTTTCTTGAAGTCCTCTAGGATTTCCCAGGGTGATACTACAAAGACCAGTGAGATCACTTCATCTACAATCTTTTTCACCTGGCCAATGTATCTCTGTGGAATGTTTTTCTTGTGAATCCTGTGAGACACCCTGGGATCAGGCCAAATCCTCACTCTCTCCTTTTGATATTGAAATGTATGCTTAAGAGTGTATAATCTGAGTGCATGCTTCTTCACATTGATAATAGAAGATGTGGTTGCATATGCTTTGTCAACCCTCCTCAACAATTCCTCATCGTGTTGTTTGTGAAGCTCTTCTTCTTCTAGCTTCACTTTCACAATTTGTCTTTGAGTTTTAGGAGTAATTGTTGGAGAGTGACTTGTGGCCTTCGGCAATTGTATAACAGCTTAGAGTGGCAGCCTATCTTCATCTTCATCATCATTTTCTTCATCATCTTCTAGCCTCAATACCCTTCTCTTCTTCTTCTTGGGTACATCATCGGCTGTTGGTTTTGAGGATAAGGGAGTTGGTTTGGTGGGTTGTGTTTTTGGTGGTTTTGGTGTGGGAATGTTGACAGGCTGTTCTAGCATTTTGGAGGTAAGTGTGGCTTTAGATTGCCTGGCTAGTTCAGTCCTGGTCCCAGCACCAGTTTCATTCAAAGCTTCAACAACTAATCCTTTAGTGTATACTTCAGACGAATAGATCTTGGTGGTTATTGCCAAGATGCAGTCCCTGGACCAAGCCTTGATTTCGATCAATGATCTTCCAAGATATTTTGCTATAAACTTGATCATGGTCTCCAGCCTTTCCCTTTCTAACACATCATAACTTGCCATCTATTTTGGATTTCCTCAATCTCTAATCTTCTCATCTCAGAGTCAAGTTTGTCAGTGTCATGGCCTTGCCTAAACAACTGATCAATGATGTTATCCATTGATCTGCTGTGTTCGGCATCAGCCTCTTTTACCATCAGCTCCAAGGCAGTCTCCTTTTCATTCTTTCTTTTCTTTGATTTCTCCATGTCAGCTTCCTTCTCCTTCTCTTTTTCAGTCTCCACAGCCAACTCCTTCTCTTTTTCCACTTCTGTCACTTCTGTTTCTTTCTCTTTCTCTTTCCTTTCTGCACTCCTCTTTCTTTTTGCTTTCACTGACTGAATCTCCCCCTTTTTGGTTGCATTGGTTGCAAGGGTTTGATTGTCAGAAAGCTTTTTGCCCACAACTTCCTCGATCAAGGGTTGTACTACTGAGGAAAGCCTCTCATCAATGGTTTTGATCACTATATCAGTGATTATAGGTGTGATGAGAGGTAGGGAATTTTGGAAGATAGCAGCTATTTGCTCAGGTGGGTTCTGTTCCTGAGAAAGAGTGCCAGAAGCAGAGGCAGGTGGCTGAGTATTTGGGAGTAGCTCTGTGTTTGGCAGACCTTCAGATGAAGGTGCCATATGTGGGGTTTGAGAGGCAGATGGTCTTTGATCTTCAGTACTTTAGTCTTTAGCTGTTGATCTTCAGACTTTGTTACAGCAGCTGATCAAGTCTTCAGCAGTTGTTGTGATGTCTGTAGGACTTAGAGGTTTTTCTGATCAGGCTCATTGGTTCTTTTGGTCCAACAACCATCCTTTACTTTTGCATGTGATCACACATCATACGTACACTTAGATATTATCATTATTATCTTCTTTACTGTTTATCATGTTCTTTCTTTAACTCTTTCTTTCTTTACCACATTCTTTATCACTATGTGGATTAGTGTCATCAGTTATGCCCCAAACACACGGGGTACTGGGCCAAAGATCATAAATGACTTCCACATCGCACATAGCCTGCCACCAGCACCTGGTTAAGCGACAAGATCCCAATTGTATACTACACCTCCAATATTATGCATAACTCGGGTACTAGGCCAAAGATCATAAATGACTTCCACACCGCACATAGCCTGGCACCAGCATCGAGGTGAGTAATCAATATAAACCACTGTATACTAGACCCCTAACATTATGCATAACTCGGGTACTAGGCCGAAGTTCATAATTGACTTCCACACCGCACATAGCCTGGCACCAGTATCGAGGTGAGTAATCATTATAACCATGTACCACACCGTTGGTTAGCCACAAAGACTGGAACCCCTGCGTGTATCCTTTAGTGTAACACCCGGGTTTTTTTTTAAAGTCAAAGAAAGAAGAATAAAGTGAAGAAAAAGAAAGAAAAGACATTATACCCAAGTTAAGGGGTAAAAAGTGAAAAAAAGATAAAAGGTTTGAAAAAGTGGGTGTAGAGTGGGCATGGCCACCCACTCCCTTCTCACACACCTAAATCTACGTTTTTTAGAGAGAGAGAAAGAACAAGCAGAAAACTCTCGGGTCTGAAGAGGAGCAACAAGAAAAGTCAAATTCAAGGTAAGGAATTCATGGTTTTAAGTGTTCTTAACTGACCTTGCCTCGGTTGTATGCTTATGTGTGTTTGTATGTTCGGTTGTGTGTGTTTTTAGTGGGTTTCTAGGCGGTTGAACTCAATTACAGATGAGTTTGGAAGAAGCCATACTCAAGAGATGCAAAGGTGAGTTCTAGGACCCCTATTTTACTAGTTTTTAACTGTTTTAGGGCTGGAAATGCATAAACGTATGTTTTCATAAATCTGGGTTTTATACCCGTATGTTTGAATGTGTGTATGTTGTTGTTATGGTGTGATTGTGGGCTATGTTCATGCTTGTTGATGTTATGGTTGTGTTTCTAAGGCTTAGAATGTAAGATTTAAGCTTAGAACATGAAAGATGAGATTTGGGGACAGAATTTGATGAATAGTGTGCCCTAGGCTGCTCATGCACCCAAACAGTAGTTCATACACCTAAGTTTAGAAAAATGCTTAAGTATGAACAAATGCGGATGAGGAAATGCGATGGAAAGTCAATGCGGATGAGTATAGTCAATGCGGATGAGAAAATCTAAGTGTGAACGAATGCGGACGAGGAAATGCGGAAGAGCATTGACAAATATGGATGAGCAAAGTCAATGCGGATGAGAAAATCTAAGTGTGAACAAATGCGGATGAGTAAAGTTAATGGGGATGAGAAGTCTAAGTTTGAAAAAATGCGGATGAGCATTGACAAGTAAGTAAGAACAAAAGCGGATGAGTAAGTCATGCGACTTAACAAATGCGGATGAGTAAGTCATGCGACTGAACAAATGCGGATGAGTAAGTCATGTGACTGAACAAATGCGGATGAAGTAAAAGAAATGTGGATGAACAGAAAGAAATGCAGATGAAGTAAAAGAAATGCAGATGAACAAAAATGGAAATGCGGATGAACACTTAGAAAAAAGTTCTGACTTTTTGGGGAAAAAGTGATATTTAGGCTATGTAAGTTGACTTTTTGAGGTCATAGATGTTATGATGGGTATGTTATGATGTATGTTTGATGCTTTGGTACGATGTGCATCGTGTTAAGCATGATGGTATGATGTATGTTATGTATGTATGATGATGCCTTGTATGGTGATGTTATATGTGTATGTTAATGTTCCTCTTATGTATGTTCATCTTCCCATGGTTTTATGTTGAATGTTAATGAATGAAATGATAAGTATTATGTAATGTAAAGTGGAGGATAATGAAAACAGGAACATAACGTTAAGTGCATGCATTAATGATAGAGAAAGTAAAGTAAGTCTTGCAAGCCTTGTATGTGGGAACACGCCCAATGAAGGGTGTTAGTTCAACGGTGTGTGGGTTAGCTACCCTAGAAGGATGCACACCGGGATCCGTCTTTATGACTAACCATTTGTATACTGCTTACCACCTTGGGACTAGTGACAGGCTATATGCAGTGTGGAAGTCATTTATGATCGTCGGCCCAGTACTCGAGTTATGCATAATGTTGAGGGTGTAGTATACAGTGGTTTATAGTGGTTACCCACCTCGGTGCTGGTGCTAGGCTATGTGCAATATGGAAGTCATTTATGATCTTCGGCCCAGTACTCGAGTTATGCATAATGTTAGGGGTGTAGTATACAGTGGTTTATAGTGGTTACCCACCTCGATGCTGGTGCCAAGCTATGTGCAGTGTGGAAGTCATTTATGATCTTCGGCCCAATACTCGAGTTATACATAATGTTGCGGGATATAGTATATACAGTGGTTTATATTGGTTACCCACCTTGGTACTGGTGCAACGCTATGTGCAGTGTGGAAGTCATTTATGATCTTCGGCCCAGTACTCGAGTTATGCATAATCTTGGAGGTGTAGTATACAGTGGTTTATAGTGGTATTCCACCTCGGTGTTGGTGCTAGGCTATGTGCAGTGTGGAAGTCATTTATGATCTTTGGCCCAATACTAAGTTATGCATAATGTTGGGGTGTAGAATACAATTGGGATCTTTGTCGCTTACCCCGGTGCTGGTGCCAGGCTATGTGCAGTGTGGAAGTCAATTATGAACTTCGGCCTAGTACCCCATTTGTTTAGGGCATAGCTGATGACACTGATCCAGATATGTAACACCTGGTTATTTCTTAAAAAGAAAAGAAAGAATAAGAGTTGAAGAATAAAGAAAGGAAATGTCAATAAACCCTAGTTGAAGGGTTAAATGTGTAAAAAAGACAAAACTACAAAAGTTTGTGTAAAGGTGGGCATGGCTGGACACCGTCACTTCACATCACTATTTTTCTTTGGTTTAGAGAGAAAGAGCAGAGAAACTCACGGTTGAAGAAAAAAAGAAGAAGAGAATTGAATTCAAGGTAAGAATTCAAAGTTGTAAGTGTTCATGTTGGGTTTTTTGTCTCGGTTATATGATTATGTGCTTATGTGCTTGTGTGTGTGTGTGTTTTGGTGTGTTTTTAGGTGTTCGAACTCATTTGCAAACGAGTTAGAAGGAAGAATACCCAAGTTGCACCAGGTGAGTTTCTAGACCCCGGTTTTACTTGTCTTAAACTTTTCTTGGGGCTGAAAATGCATTAAAACAATTTTCAAATGTTTATTTATATATACCCGTATGTATTATGCATGTTTGATGATGGTTCTTAGATGCTTATAGGTTGTTCATGCTTAGAATAGCCTTGATAAGCTTAGAACAGATAGGTTTGATGTTTAGATTCGAAATTATCCTAGAAACAGGTTAAATAGAAGGTTCATGCGCCTAAATAAGGTCCATGCGCCTAGAATTTGCCTTACAAATGATAAGTGTATCTCATGCGCCTGAACAGTGCCCTCATACGCCTAAACAGTGCCCTCATGTGCCTAGAAAATTAGTCAGACGCCTAACTGTAGGGCCATACGCCCGAATAAACCCATGTGTCTAAGTGTCCATGCGTTCAAATGGGTCATACGCCCGAATAGTGTCCATGCGCCTGAATGGTTCATGCGCCTAAGTGTTAAAACAACTAAGTGTTGGTTGTTGCGCATGTATAGTGATGAAGCGCCTAAACAGGGCCCATGCGCCCAAGTAGTGTCTAAGCGCCTAACACTTAGAATTTATCACAAAATTCTTGGGAGTTTGTGCTCTTAGGGTTTTGACCGAGGTTTGACTAGGGTTTATTAATGATGGGTTTCATGCATGATTATGATTGTTTTATGATTGCTCTTTATTTTATTATTGTTAATAATAATAATATTATTATTAGTATGTGACTTTACATGGTGTGTTGTATCGTAACGTAAAGTATTACTAATAATAAAGAGGAAGGGCAATAAAGAAGAGAAGTGAAACTTTAATAAAATGTTAACAAGTCTTGCAAGCTTACAGGAGGTACACGACCATGTTGTCGTTAGTTAGGTCAACTGTGTTGCGGGTTAGCTACCCTATTATGCACACGGGGCCAGTCAATTGAGACTAGGGACCTTTGCAGCATACCCTAGGTGTCTAGGTCGGCCTTGTATACAGCATATACAACCCCTTGTGGGATAAAGAGGGCCCATCACCATCCCCCCCCCCCCCCCCCCCCCGCACATACAGTTTAGGGTATTGCTCATTGGTCCACACTGATAGTGAAAGATAAAGATAAAAGAATGCAGAGTAAACAAGGCATACAGTAAAGAGATAAAGCATTACCTAATTGTATAGTTAATGCGTGCTCATGTATAAAGTGATGAAGTTTTCATGGAAAGAGTATTTTCGTATGTATACCTACAGAAAGTATTTATTTACTTTTAAAACTAGAACTCAGTCAGCAACGCTGACTTTTATACATTTTCAGTTGGCAGGTAATTATTGCTGAGGATGACACGAGGGTGAAGCTACTCGGCAGGGAAAGACTGACATCCATTCATACTTATTCTGGTTGTTGTTTTGAAATGCAATTAAACAGTTCTTTTTTAATCGATTAAACAATAGTGTATTGCTTAACAACAGTATTTTAATGAAATGAATGGTTTTTGTTAAAATGATTCCGCTGCTTAAGTTCATAAATTTATAATGTTTTAAGGTATTTAATGCTTTGAATGACCAACGGTGAGGCCTCCGGGAACGGGGCCTTACAAGATAGTGATGAAGAATGTGATAAAGAAGGAAAGAGTAAAAGATAGTATGTGATGAACAGTAAAAGAAGTAATGATGCACGTATGAATGAATGAAAATAAGAAAGCATGAATGAATGGAAGTTAATGAATGATTGATAAAGATAATAATGATATTATCTATGCGTACGCATGATGTGTGATCACATGCAAAAGTAAAGAACAGTTTTAGTGAAACTAAAGTATGTCTTATTATAAAACTAGAACTCACTCAGCACACTGACTTTTTATGCATTTTCCAGGTGGCAGTTGAGCATTGCTAAGGATGGCGCGGGGCAGCTACTTGGCATTTTGGATGGCATTCTTTTGTTAATGTTTTTGCATTGTAATGCAAACGAATGACGTTTCAAAATGAATGACTGTATTAACTTGGAAAAGCACTATTAATGAAACGAAAAGTTATTTTGATGTTCTGCTACAATATTTTAAGGAAGTCAAATGTAATTATATGTTTTATGAGCAATGATTAGCCAATTGTAAGTGTCCCACGAATGGGGCCTTACAAGTTGGTATCAGAGCCAAAGTTTAAGAGAAACGAGTAAATTTTCAAAATAAACCTAAACTGAAAATGGGACAGAAAGGGAAGGGATGCCAGTCTGAGTAGCTGCATGCCATCAGGTATTTTCTTAATGGTAACCAGTATTATGTGCGCATGTTATGTGGTTTATGTGTTGCTGGTAGATTTAGTCGCTGATGTAGTCAGGATAGGTAATGCTTGGGGTATGAAGAGTAAAGTAAGTGGCTAATCATAACTAGCCACTATAATTAGGGACTTACAATACTTGAAATAAACTAAGCAACTCCCTTGAATGATCGTGTTGGTGTTTGAATATTTCAATATGTGTGTTAGAGGATGGCCGGTGGTAGATCATCTAAAGTTTCGCGTGGTGGAGGTGGTGGTGGACGTGGTGCTGAACCATGAGTCATGAGAGGAAGACCTAGAGTCTAAAAGGTGGTTCATGAAGAACCTGAGACCCCTCATCTAGAGGGTGGAGAAGAGAGTGCTAATCTGAGAGCCTCAGTGAAGGATGCGGATGTGGAGGAAGTGCATCAGCTCATGCAGACGTTCCTACCGTCTGTGATGACCGAAGTGGTAAAGGCTATTAATGGAGACAGCCCGAAACTGAAATGGTATTCTGTGATGACGAAGAGGAAGAGGGTGAAGAAGATCCTACGCCGGAGGCAGCCCGAGGTTGCAACTACGGGGCATTTCAACAATGCAAGCCCCCTACTTTTAATGGTAACGGCACTTCTGCTGCTGCTCACTGGTGGGTGAGAGAAATGGAAGTTGTTCTGAACATCAGTGAGTGTCTAGAGGATCAGAAAGTGAAGTTTGCTACCCACTCTTTCGTGGACTCAGCTTTATGTTGGTGGGACAATATTATCTAAGCTGAGGGTAGTCGGGCTATTGGGATAATGAAGTGGTCTGAGTTGAAAAGATTGGTGATTGAGGAGTTCTATCCTCATAGGGAGATGGACAAGGTTGAGGAGTTCTATCCTCATAGGGAGATGACACATCAGCAGTACACCACCGAGTTCAATGAGATGGCACGTCTAGTGCCGGACCAAGTGATGCCCTTGTCACAAAAGATTAAGTGGTACATTCAGGGTTTGCCGACAGATATCCGTAGGCACGTGATCGCTACCCAACCGAGCACATTTAGGTCGTTGGTTGACTTAGCGTGGAGATTATTCAATGAAAGAACTGTGGTGGTGACAGAAGCTAGCAAGAAAGGAGAGGGTGATCGGAACCCGAACGGAAAGCGCTTTGGACGTGGTGGAGCCGTTCCAAGTAACAAAGGTGCATGGGTGGATGACCGGCATGTCGTCATATCTGTTGCATGGTGGAGAAGGTGTGTCAAGTGTGGACACAAACACCATGGGGAATGTAGATTGGGGACCAATGTGTGTTTCCATTGTGGAAAAACCGGACATGTGGCGAAGAAATACAGTGTGAGGAGGTGTTATTCTTGTGGTGAGGAAGGCCACATGAACAAGGATTGCAAGAAATCGAGGCCTGAAGGTTTGGGACTGAAGAAGGCTGGAGTAGAAGGGCCAGAGGCAAGTGCCAGAGCATTTATGATGACGTAAGGGGAGGGTAGGACGGACCCCGATGTTATGTCAGGTACATTTCTAGTAAACCAAACTTTAGCCTTTGTGTTATTCAATCTTGGTGCTAGTAAAAGTTTTATTTCTGCTGCTTTCTGTGCTAAACTACCTGTTAGTAGTAGGAGTGTAAATGCGCCCTTTGATGTAGAAACTATCATAGGAGTGTCTACCTGGATTTCTGAGATGATAGAGGGTTGTGACATAGAACTAGAATGTCACAAGTTTCCTTTTAGACCATTTGTGCTGACCTTAGGCGGGTTTGACAAAGTCCAAGGAAAGGATTGGTTGGCAGACTATGAGGCGAATATCATGTTTCTTAAGAAGATAATTTGGTTGATAGCGCCTGACGGGAATACCATGACTGTTTACGGTGATCGCGTCACTACGATTCCGAAGGCGATTTCGATGGCTGTGGCGGGAAAGTGCATGAGGTGTGGAGGTGGTGCCTACTTGGCCTACGTGAAGAATGTGGATACACCAAAACCATAACTAACCGATGGACCGGTTATGTGTGACTTTCTAGACGTGTTTCCCGAAGACTTACAAGGAGGTCACTAGACTCTGGGATTGATTCCAGATTGACATGATACCGGGTGCCCAACCTGTTGCTAAGGCATCGTACCGGTTGGCTCCGACTGAGATAAAGGAACTGATGGAGCAACTGTAGGATTTTCTCGATAAGGGGTTCATTAGACTGTGTATCTCTTCTTAGGGTGCTCCGGTCTTATTCGTGAAGAAGAAGGACAGTAGTACGAGGATATGTATCGACTACCGTGAGCTGAATACGTAGATAGTTAAGAACCGGTACCCCTTACCGAGGATTGATGACCTATTTGATCAGCTTCAAGGTGCCGGATGGTTCTGGAGGATAGATCTTCGATCTGGCTACCATCAAATGAAGGTTAAGGAGCAAGATATTCCTAAAATATCTTTTCGCATGCGTTACGAACACTACGAGTTTCTTGTTGTGTTTTTTTTGGTTTGACCGACGCCCCAGCTGCTTTGATGGACGAGATGAATCGAGTGTGTTAGCCGATGTTGGATAAATCAGTGATTTTGTTTATCGATGATATCTTGATCTATTCCACGAGTGGGGATGACCATGGCAAACACATTCGAGAGGTGTTGGAGACGTTGAGAACAGAGAGGTTGTATGATAAATTCTCCAAGTGCATATTCTGGTTGTGCGAGGTTCAGTTTTTGGGTCATGTAATGAATCCTGGTAGGATTATGGTGGACCAGGCAAAGGTGGAAGTGAAGATTTGGTGGTTTATTCCGATGCTTCCTACTCGGGGATGGGATGTGTGTTGATGCAGAGAGGAAAGGTTATAGCCTATGCATCCTGACATTTGGAAGTTCATAAGGACAATTACCCCACTCCCGACTTGGAGCTAGCAGCTGTGGTCTTTGCATTAAAGACATGAAGGCACTATCTATATGAGATGAAGTGCACCATATTCAGCCGAGATACATAGGCCTTTCCGAATCATTGTTAGAGTAGGAGTGGTGACCTATAGATTAGAGCTACCACGTGAGTTAAGTGGAATTCATCCGACATTCCATGTATCTCATCTAAGGAAAGGTTTAGCAGACGAGGATATGGTTGCACCACTGAAAGATATCGAGATGGACGAATGCCTCAATTACGTGGAGCAACCAGTGGCGATCATTGATCGAAAAGAGAAGAGGCTGAGGAATAAAGTGGTTCCTCTTGTGCGTGTACAGTGGAAGCACAGAAATTGATCTGAGTCTACGTGGGAGACTGAAGAAGAGATGAGACAGCACTCCCCACAATTGTTTGAGGAATAACAGGTTTCGAGACCAAACCTATATAAGGAGGGTGGACTTGTAAACCTGGTTTTTTTTTAAGTCAAAGAAAGAAGACTAAAGTGAAGAAAAAGAAAAAAAAAAGACATTATACCCAAGTTAAGGGGTAAAAAGTGCAAAAAGGACAAAAGGTTTGAAAAAGTGGGTGTAGAGTGGGCATGGCCACTCACTCCCTTCTCACACACCTAAATCTACGTTTTTTAGAGAGAGAGAAAGAACAAGCAGAAAACTCTCGGGGCTGAAGAGGAACAACAAGAAAAGTCGAATTCAAGGTAAGGAATTCATGGTTTTAAGTGTTCTTAACTGGCATTGCCTCGGTTGTATGCTTACGTGTGTTTGTATGTTCGGTTGTGTGTCTTCTTAGTGGGTTTCTAGGTGGTTGAACTCAATTACAGATGAGTGTGGAAGAAGCCATACTCAAGAGCTGCAAAGGTGAGTTCTAGGACCACTCTTTTATTGGGTTTTAATAGTTTTGGGGCTGAAAATGCATAAACGTATGTTTTTATAAATCTGGGTTTTATAACCGTATGTTTGAATGTGTGTATGTTGCTATGGTGTGATTGTGGGCTATGTTCATGCCTGTTGATGTCATGGTTGTGTTTCTAAGGCTTAGAATGTAAGATTTACGCTTAGAACATGAAAGATGACATTTAGGGACTGAATCTGATGAATATTGTGCCCTAGGCTGCTCATGCGCCCAAACAGTAGTTCATACGCCTAAGTTTGGAAATGTAGATGGAAAGTCAATACGGATGAGTAAAGTTAATGTGGATGAGAAAATCTATGTGTGAAGTTATGCGGATGAGGAAATGCGGAGGAGCATTGACAAATGCGGATGAGTACCTGTTCATCCGCATTAACTTTACTCATCCGCATTTGTTCATCCACATTAACTTTACTCATCCGTAATCGTCCGTTCCTATGAACTTACTCGTCCGCATTTGTTCATTCGCATGAACTTACTCATCCACATTTCTATATTCGCATGGACTTACTCATCCGCATGTGTTCATTCGCATGAACTTACTCATCCGCATTTGTTCATTCACATGGACTTACTCATCTGCATTTGTTCATTCGCATGAACTTACTCATCTCCATTTGTTTATTCACATTGACTTACTCATTCGCATTTGCCAATGCTCATCCGCATTAACTTTAGTCGCATGGCCATCCAGGCGCATGAGGACATTTCGGGTGTATGAGAGACTTTGAGGCGCATCAGCACTATTTGGGCGCATGAGCAACACTTAGTCTCTTTGTGGGCAATTCCAGGCGCATGAGCACTATATGGGCGCATGAGGTTTCGGGCGTCTGAGGACACATAGGCAGACTTCCCCACTAGGCGCATGAACTCTATTTGGGCGCAGAAGCATCCTATTTCAGACAATCATCATCATAAGTCCCCAAACACCATCTATCATGTTCTAAGCTTAAATCATACATTCTATGCCTTAGAAACACCACCATAACATCATCAAGCATGAACATAGACCAAAATCACACCATACCCACAACATACACACATTCAAACATACGGGTATGAAACCTAGTTTTATAAAAACATATATTCATGCATTTCCAGCCCAAAAATCAGTTAAAACATGTAAAAGAGGGGTTCTAGAACTCACCTTAGCAGCCACTTTGGGTAAGACTTCCTTCAAACTCGTTGCTATAGGTTCAACACCTAAAACCCACAAGAAACATACACCCGAACACATATAAACATTCCTAAGAACACAATTGAAGCAAGGCCAGTTGATAACATTATAAACTTACGAATTCTTACCTTGAATTTGAACTTTTCTGCTCTTGCTCTTTAAAGAACCGAGGCGTCTGCCTTTTTCTCTATCAAAATCCCGAGTGAAAAGGTGTGTAGGAGGTGATGGGCGGCCATAACCTTTTACACCCACTTTCAAACCTTTTTGTCCTTTTGACACTTTTTACCCCTCAACTTGGGTAAAATATCTTTTCTTTCTTTTTCTTCACTTTATTCTTTCTTTACTAACACAAAAAAATAGCCGGGTGTTACAAGTCCATCCCCTATATATAGGTTTCGTCCCCGAAACCTATTATTCCTCAAATAATCTTGGGTAATGTTGTCTCACCTCTTTTTTGGTCTCCCACGTAGACTCAGATCCCTTTCTATGCTTCCACTGTACGCGCACAAGTGGGACCACTTATTTCTTAGCCTCTTCTCTTTATGATAAACAATTGCAACTAGTTGCTCTACATAATTGAGTCGTTCATTCACCTCGATATCCTCCAGTGGTACAATCATATCCTCGTCTGCTAAGCACTTTCTCAGATGAGATACATGGAATGTCGGATGAATTCCACTTAACTTATCTGGTAGCTCCAATCTATAGGCCACCTCTCCTACTCTAGCAATGATTCAGAAAGGCCCTATGTATCTCGGCTGGATATGGTGCACTTCATCCAGTACAGATAGTGCCTCCCTGTCTTTAACGCAAAGACCAGGCTGCTAGCTCCAAGTCGGGAGTGGGATAACTGACCTTATGAACTTTCAACTATCGGGATGCATAGGCTATAACCTTTCCTCTCTGCATCAACACACATCCCATCCCTGAGTAGGAAGCATCGGAATAAACTACTAAATCTTTACTTCCACCTTTGCCGGGTCCACCATTACCCCTTGCGGTTTACCACATGACCTAAAAACTAAACCTCGCCCAACCAAAACGCGCTCTTAGAGAATTTGGCATACAGCTTCTCCCTTCTCAACGTCTCCACACCTCTCGAATGTGCCCGGCATGCTCTTCCTCGCTCTTCAAATAAATCGGGATATCAACAATAACACAATCACTGATTTATCTAACATCGGCCGACACGCTTGATTCATCAGGTCCATATAAGCAGTTGGCGTGTTGGTCAAACCAAAAGACCTAACGAGAAGCTCGTAGTGTCCATAACGTGTGCGAAAAGTTGTTTTAGTAATATCTTGCTCATTAACCTTTAGCTGATGGTAGCAAGATCGAAGATCTATCCTCGAGAACCATCTAGCACCTTGAAGCTGATCAAATAGGCCATCAATTCTCGATAAGGGGTATCGATTCTTCACTATCAACTTATTAAGCACACGGTAGCTGATACACATCCTCATGCTACCGTGTTTCTTCTTCACAAGTAAAACCGAAGCACCCCAAGGAGAGATACTCGGTTTAATAAACCCCTTATCAAGTAGCTCTTGCAGTTGCTCTATCAACTCTTTCATCTCAGTCGGGGCCAATCGATACGGTGCCTTAGCTACAGGTTGGGCCCAGGTATCAAGTCAATCTGGAACTCGATCTCACGGTCAGGTGGCACTCCTGGTAAATCTTCGGAGAAACACGTCTGGAAAGTCGCACACAACCGGTACATTGGTCAATTGTGGTGTAGGCATATCCACATCCTTCACATAGGCCAAGTAGGCACTACATCCATGCCTCATGCACTTTCCCGCCACCGCCATCGAAATCACCTTCGGAATAGTCATGACTCAATCACCATAAACCGTCACCGTACTCCTGTCCGGTGCTGTTAGTCGAACCATCTTTTTGCGACACACAATGTTCGCCTCGTAGTCCACCAACCAATCCATTCCTAGGACTACGTCAAACCCGCCTAAGGTCATCTCACATGGTCTAACAGGAAACTTGTGACCTTCTAGTTCTATGTCACAGCCCTCTATCGTCTCAGAAATCCTTGTAGACTCTCCTATGGCAGTTCTTACATCGAAGGGTGTATCTATATTATTACTATTAACAGGCAATTTAGCACAGAAAGCAGCAGAAATAAATCTTTTACTAGAACCAGAATCAAATAACACAGAGGCTAAAGTTTGGTTTACTAGAAACGTACCGGACATAACATCGGGGTCCGTCCTAGCCTCCCCCTGCATCATCGTGAATGCTCTGGCACTTGCCCTCTGCCCTTCTCTTCCAGCCTCCTTCACTCCTGAACCTTCAGCCCTCGGCTTCTTGCAATCCCTTCTCATGTGGCCTTCCTCAACACAAGAATAACACTTCCTCACACCGCATTTCTTCACCACATGTCCGGTTCTTCCATAACGGAAACAGAAATTGGTCCCCAATCTACATTCCCCGGGGTGTTTTTGTCCACAATTGACACACCTTCTCAACCCTGCACCAGATGTGACCACATGCTGGTCATCCACCCGTGCACCTTTGTTACTTGGACCGGCTCCGCCACATCCGAATCGCTTCCCGCTCCAATTCAGATCACCCTCTCCTTTCTTGCTAGCTTCTGTCACCACCATAGTTCTTTCATCATATAATCTCCCCGCCAAATCAACCGCCGACCTAACGTGCTCAGTTGGGCAGCGATCATGTGCCTACGGACATTCGCTGGCAAGCCCTGAATCTACCCCTTAATCTTTCGTGATAGAGGCGTCACCTGATCCCGCACTAGCCGTTCCATTTCATTGAATTTAGTGGTGTATTGTTGATTTGTCATGGTTCCCGCCTCCAGCTGCAGGAAGTCCCTCTCAGCTTTGTCAATCTCATGGTGAGGACATAACTCCTCAATCACCAGCCTCTTCAACTCTGCCCACTTCATCCTTCCTATCGCCTGACTACCCTCGGTTTGGACAATATTATCCCACCAACACAGAGCCGAGTCCACAAACGAGTGGGCAGCAAATTTCACCGTCTGGTCTTCTCAGCACTCGCTGATATTCAGAACAACTTCCATTTCCCTCACCTATTGGTGAGTGGCAGCAGCAGTGCCATTACCATCAAAAGTAAGGGGCTTACACCTTTGAAATGCCCTGTAATTACAGCCTCATGCCACCTCCGGCGTAGGCTCTTCTTCTTCCTCTTCTTCTTTGTCATCACATAGAACCGTCTCAGTCTCGACTTCTTTCCTTCCTTTCTCCTTCCTCATAGCCTTGATAACTTTGGTAACCATAGACGGTAAGATTGTCTGCATGACCTGATGCACCTCTTCAACAACAGCCTCCTTCATCGAGCCCCATAAGTTAGCACTCTCATCACCAGCCTCCGGATGAGGGGTCTCTGGTTTTTCATGAACCACCTCTTCGGCTCTAGGCCTCGTAGCCCGTGGTTCAGCATCATGACCTCCACCACATGAAGCTTTAGATGATCTACCACTGGCCATCCTCTAACACACACACTGAAAGATTCAATCGCCAACACGGTCATTCAAGGGAACAACTTAGTTTATGTCAAGTATAGTAAGTCCCTAATTACGGTGGCCAGTTGTGATTAGCCACTTACTTTACTCTTCATACCCCATGCATTACCTATCCTGACTATATGAGCATCTAAATCTACCAGCAACACATAAACCACATAACATTCGCACGTAATACCGGTTAACATTAAGAAAATACCCCATGGCACGTAGCTACTCAAACTGGCATCCCTTCTCTTTCCATCCCATTTTCAGTTTAAGTTTAAGTTTATTTTGAAATTTTACCCATTTCACTTAAACTTTGGCTCTGATACCAACTTGAAACACCCCGTTCCCGGGACGCTTACAGCTGGCCAATCATCGCTCATAAAACATATAATTACATTAACTTGAAATAAACGTTGCAGCGGAAACATTAAAAAACAACATTTTCATTAAAAATGCTTTTGCAAAATTATACAACATCTTTACACAATTTCATTTGTTCGCATTATAATGAAAAAACATTAAACAAAAAAATGTCATCCAAAATGCTAAGTAGCTGCCCCGCGCCATCCTCAGCATTGCTCACCTGCCAACTGGAAAAATGCATTAAAAGTCATCGTTGCTGAGTGAGTTCTAGTTTTATAATAAAACATACTTTACTTTCATTTAAAACCGTCCTTTACTTTTACATGTGATCACACATCATACGTACACATACATAATATCATTATTATCTTCTTTACTATTCATCACGTTCTTTCTTTAACTCTTTCTTTCTTTACAATATTCTTTATCACTAGCTAGATCAGTGTCATTAGTTATGCCCCAAACACAAGGGGTACTGGGCCGAAGATCATAATTGACTTCCACATCGCACATAGCCTGGCACCAGCATCGGGGTAAGAGACAAGATCCCAACATTATACTACACCTCCAAGATTATGCATAACTCGGGTACTAGGCCGAAGATCATAAATGACTTCCACACCGCACATAGCCTGGCACCAGCATTGAGGTGAGTAATCACTACAAACCACTGTATACTACACCTCCTATGTTATGCATAACTCGGGTACTGGGCCGAAGTTCATAATTGACTTCCACACCGCACATAGCATGGCACCAGCACCGAGGTGAGTAATTAGTATAAACCATGTACCACACCGTTGGTCAGTCACAAAGACTGGAACCCCTGCATGTATTCTTAAGGGTTAGCTAAACCATACGCAGTTGAGGTTACGGCATTTTAGAGCCGTGCACCTATGTACATATTGCTTGCAAGCCTTTCTATACTTTCTCTTTCATTACTGCATGCATTTTATCGTTATGTTCCTCTTTCATTATCTTTCATTTTACGTTCCATAATACTTTATCATTTCTTTCACAACTAAAACACGTAAAGCCACAGGAAAGATAAACTTACATAACATGAACATAAACATAATCACACAAAACATCGCCATACAAGGCATCATCATACATACATAACATACATCATACATATCATCATGCAAAAAGCATCAACCATACATCATACATCACATCATCATGCTATGCCTATCATATCATCTATGACCTCAAAAGTCAACTTACATGAACCATCAGTCAAAGCCTATATTTCATTTTTTTCCGAAAAGTCATAAAATATTTTAAGTGTTCATCCGCATTTCTTTTTTTTCATCCGCATTTGTACATCAGCATTAATTTTACTCATCCGCATTCATTCATCTGCATTTGTTCATTCGCACTAACTTACTCATCTGTATTTGTTCATTCGCATAGACTTACTCATCCGCATTTGTTCATTCGCATGAACATACTCATCCGCATTCGTTCATTCGCATGGACTTACTCATCTGCATTCGTTCATTCGTATGGACTTACTCATCTGCATTTGTTCATTCGCATGGACTTACTCATGTGCATTTTCCAATGCTCATCCGCATTAACTTTAGTCGCATGGCTATCCAGGCGCATGAGGACATTTTGGGCGTATGAGAGACTTTGAGGCGCATCAGCACTATTGGGGCGCATGAGCAACACTTAGTCTATTTCTGGGCAATTCTAGGCGCATGAGCAGTATATGGGCGCATGAGGTTTTGGGCGTATGAGGACACTTAGGCAAACTTGTGACATCCGGTAAATTTCCGTTATCAAACTCCGTTAGTTTCGTTAAGTTTTGCATACACGTGTCGTAAACACACACTAGTTGTGGTTTAACGTTGGTGACCTAACAATAATTAGAAACATTAAATTATTGATAATTTAACTAATTATGTGATTATTGTATTATGTTTATTTGTTTGTGTGTTTTATATTTTAATTGGGAATTAATCGCGTAACGTGGAAATGTGTGTATTAATTCGTATGCTTGTGTTTTATAAAGATAAAATATATAATTGTTACCATGAGTTTATTTGTTTATTATTGTAGTTAAAAACCATTTAAAAAGTGTTTAAAAGAGTTCCTTTTTATAAAATGCAAAACACAAGGGTTAAAGGGTAATTATGCAATAATTAACTAAACAAAACAACTCTAAACCCTACCCCCTACCCAATCGGCCGCAACCTCCCCTCTCTTCCCCTCTCCCATTCGAATTCAGCCTAGAATCATCAAGAAAGCATTGGTTTGGATCGATTTCAAGGCATACAACTCGTGGGAATCATCAATTGCAAGTTAACTCGTGTTTAGAGGTTAGATTTTACATGTTTGGTGAGACTTTTCATAAGGGCCGAACCCTAGTTGCGAAATTGGTGTTCATGAAGTTGAATTTGATGTTGTTAGTACGTTACTTAGATTGTATACATGTTAGTTAACGTCGATTATGTATGAATTATATGTTTTTAGTGGTTTAATCATGGACTTTGATTGGAAGCAAACCCTAATTCGAAAATTGGTAGGATAATGGATGAATGATGATTGTTTGATGAATGTTTGATGATTACTAGGTTGTATGGATGCTAGGTTACATTGATTTTGCAAGAAACTGATGAATTGATGTTGATGTTCATAGGTTACTAAGAATAGTAACTTTATTTGCATGTAATGTTGAATTATTGATGAATTGATGTTATGGATGTGTTCAAGGTGACGATTAGATGTTACGTTGTTGTTGTGAGCATTGGGAATTCAAGAACACATGTTATAGTTCATACATTACTAAAGATAGTAACTTTTTAGGATATGAATTATTGAGTTATGATGTTTGGATGTTGTTGACCATGTTTAGATGTTGATTTGAACTTGAATTGGTATATTATTAATGAATTCATGAATGCATAGGATGTTTGATAGATTTTGGGATGTGCATTCCTAAAAGGGAAACTTTATTTATGCAAAATGTGAAAGATGATAGTTTGATCATGTTAGAGATGTTAGGAGCATGTTAGTAAGTTCATTGATGAATTCTAATGTGGTTGGAACATGTTAATATAGTTGTATGAGATGTTTGGATAATCATGGTTGGTGTTAGGACCTTGATGATCATGTATGATATTGGTGTTGGTTAGTAGTTAAGGCATCATGCTTGGGACTGGAAATTGATTGTTGCGATGTATGTTGAATTTATGTAAATGGTTAGTGAATGTGAATGTGATCATCATACACGCGTGCGAGTCTTAGGTCCCTACTTAGTAGGATTGGCAGGGTTTAGGGTGTGTAGTCGTAAGTGGCTTCACATGGCATGTGGTGCGTGATTTGATCTTTGTGTGACATGTTATTTATGTTATAACTAGTGGACATGTTAATGTTCTAGATTCGCATGACTTGTATGATACTTGGTTGTATGATGATCTAAGTGATATACCTGGATAATGTAGCATACATATGAACCTTTTGAATGTTAAACTTGTATGATATATATGTATGATTGCTTAAATGGTTTACAACACATAAGTCACCAACAGGTCAAACGGATCAACTAAGTCAAATGTATTATTTTCTGAAACCTTGAGTCTTTGGTTGTAGTGTACTTAGGGTTTCACATGTTCCCTGTTGCACGTGCTCATATACTTATATGATCTAGGTAACCTCTGAGGGTTGTCTGTCCACTCTGTCAGTCAAGTCAAACTCTAAGTATCTATACGTATATCAGGTGAGTTCATGCCCCACTCTTTATTTAATCTCTTTTGGGGAGATAGCATACTGGTAAATTACAAACGCTTTATATATTCAAGTTGTGTATAATATTAATATAGTGTTGATGTCATGGAAAAGTCCTCACGCTTTCAAATTGTTAATATTGAATAGCGGGGAAATTTGGATAGTACTACCGGGTCTGACGAGCCCCAGCTGTGTGACTCGAGGTCAATCGGTGCAATTTGTCCTATTGAACATTGTCACGACCTGTTAAGTCGTGACAGGAGGCAACAACGTAACACAGTCAGCTTCAATTGCGAAATCACTATGAATTAATATTTATTGTTAATGGACTAGCTATCTGTTATAATGCACTACTTGTATATCTTTATTATTAAACTGTTATGTTTGAATATCAACTCTTGAACTCACCAACCATTGTGTTCACATTTTAGTATGTTATTCTCAGGTCATTAGCTTGCTTGCCATAGGAGCACTATATGGTTTACTTGCATTCTAAGACTCGGTATTCAAGACATCTTTACTATTTTAATGATTAATGTTTGCTCTTTTCTGTTGGCACATGTTTTGCCATAGTATACACTTTTATTTCTTTGGGTTGTTTTTCAAAACGCTTTCGCATAGTTTAAAGTTTGTACTTTGGTTGATTTTATTTAAATTATGGCATATAGAGTCGTTCTGAGTAACTATTGACTGTGATCCTGGTTTGTTCACACGCCTCGCGTTAGAACTCCGCAAGTGGATTTTGAGGGTGTGACAACGCCTCCCCACTTGGCGCATGACCCCTATTTGGGCGCATGAGCAGCCTATTTCACACGATGATATCATCAGTCCCCAAACACCATCTATCATGTTCTAAACTTAAATCATACATTCTAAGCCTTAGAAACTCCACCATAACATCATCAAGCATCAACATAGATAACTTAAAAATTATAATAAATTCAAAATCATAGATAAAATTATATTTTATTAAATTTATAAATAATTAACGATATTTAAGATAAGTTTGTAAGATAAAAGTGGTGAGAGAAAAAAATGAAAAAAGTAAATACATAGATGAAAGAAAGAAAGAAATAGTATAAGTTACATTTTTTGGTCCGGTAAGGAGAAAAATTTAATTACTAGAAATGTAAAAGGAAAAGTTAACTTTTATTATTGAAGGTAGCATAAAACTTAAATTTTTTTAAAAAAGTGTTAAAAGTATTTCCCCATCTAAAACTTTTTCATTGCATATATGCCCAACCAAAACCTTTAAATAAAATTTTCTCATTTTCATTAAAAGTGGTTTATAAAATGACTAATTTGCCATTATTTTTATTAAAACTTCATAATTAGCAAACTTTCCCTTATCAACCTTATAAATGGAACATAGATTAAAAACATATTTCCCCTTCTAAAACTTTTTAATGACATATATTCATGTGTAAGTTCTTATTAATTTTTTTTAAAGGGTAATATTGTCATAACAATAAATTAGGTGTATATGCAATTAAAGTTTTTGCTTGGGCATATATGCATTCAAGACATGTTTACAAGGGTATATATGCAATTGATTCTTTAAAAAAACCATATACTCAATTAAGAAAAACATCTGTAATTTTGATAATATTTAAATGATGAAATTTGTAATTTACTTTTTTCATTTTTCTTGTGTTCTCAAAACTTGATGTTCCCTTTAGAATAAAAGTTGGATCAAAGACCATCAAAGATAATATTACAATGACCAAGTTTGTAAGTTTGTAATTTACTTTATTTTTCTTGTGTTCTCTATGAAAGACCATCAAAGATAATATTACAATCACCAAGTTTGTAATTTACTTTTTTATTGTTCTTGTGTTCTCAAAACTTTATGTTCCCTTTCAACCAGAAGCTGTATTAGAGTCCATCAAAGATTACAAAATTCAAAGAAAGGGCCCCTTTATAATTAAAACAAAAGTTATAAAATTAAACATTTGACTAGTCAAAAATATTAATCAACTATTACGTCTGGCATCGATATTTTTTAATGAGAGATTAGATTTCTTGTTAATTTCTTATAGCAAACAATAATATCAATTTCGCCGTCCAAAAAGCATATAAATATCCCTTGCATGAACAAAGTGAATTACACATAAATAGATATCACACCTCTCAAAGAACATACAATGTCATTATCTCTCTTCCTCTTACTAATACCCTTGTTTCTGTTATTCATCACTAGAAAATGCTTCAAACATCAAAAGAACCTCCCTCCAGGCCCGCAAACCATGGCCGATCATTGGCAATCTACACCAAGTAGGCAAAAACCCTCATGTCTCAACCGCGATCTTGGCTCAAGAACATGGTCCCCTTATCTCTCTCCAATTAGGCACTCAGGTTCTCATTGTAGCATCTTCTCCTGAGGCAGCCATGGGGATTCTCAAGAACCAAGACCGGTGTCTTTCTTCTCGGTTTGTCCCGAATGCTTTTGAAAGTAATTATTTACCTTACACACTTATTTGGTCACTAGATTGTAAAGAAAACTGGAAATTGTTGAGAACTCTTTGTCGAACTGAGATGTTCTCGGCTAAGGCCTTAGAGTCACAATCTCGTTTGAGAGAGGAAAAGTTGGCTAAAATGATAGATTTCTTGTGTAGTAAGGAAGGACAAGTTGTGAATATTGAGGAAGTTGTTTTTAAAACAATGTTTAACACTTTGAGCAATATTTTGTTTGGAAGAGATTTTCTTGACTTGAAAGATGAAGGCGGAATTGCAAGTGGTTTAAAAGACAAACTTTTCAAGATATTGGTGAATGGACTTGCACCAAATGTAAGTGATTTTTTCCAAATCTTGCAAAGGTTGGATCTTCAAGGGCTAAGGAATCAAAACTTGAAGCCTATAAAGGAAGTATTTGCTTCTTGGGAGGGTATTATTAACGAAAGAAGATCGGTTGCAGTCGTGCAAATGGAACAACGTTTCGTGGATCGTCTAATTGAGAATGGGTTCTCAAATGACCAGATTAATATATGGCTTTGGTAAGTCTTTCTCGCTCAGAATTGATAAAGGATAATCAAGTTTCCTGAGTGTTCTACTAAACTATTTTGTTAATATATAATTTTTAACATTATCCTTTTTACTTGTAGGAGTTATTCAGAGCGGGTACTGATACTACAACCTCAACAATTGAATGGGCTATGGCTGAGTTGATAAAGAACAAAAACGTTATGTTTGAACTTCAACAAGAGCTCAAGCACAAAATCAACGCTAGCACCATCGTCGAATCCGAACTTTCAGAATTGACTCATCTAAATGCATGCATTAAAGAAACCTTACGACTACATCCTCCTGCCCCTCTTTTGCTTCCACATCGTCCGCTCCAAACCTGTGAGGTTATGAATTATACTATCCCTCGTGGGTCTCAGATTTTGGTGAACATTTGGGCTGTCGGTCGAGACCCAAAACTTTGGGAAGATCCTCTTTTATTTAAACCTGAAAGATTTCTTGGCTCAAATGTGGACTTTAGAGGCCAAGACTTTGAGTTTATTCCATTTGGTGCAGGGAGGAGGATGTGTCCTGGTTTACCCTCTGGTATCACAAGTGTTCAATCTATACTTGCTTCTTTAATTCTTCGATTTGATTGGGTTCTTCCAAATGATCAGGACCCAATGAAGCTCGACATGAATGAAAAGTTTGGCGTTACTTTGCAAAAGGAAAAACCTCTACAACTCGTTTTCAAACATTTAAAACGATAAATTTTAATCATATGTATTATGTAGTATGTTGGTTTTTATATTTTACCACTTGTGTTTCTACGTAATAAGGCATGAAACATGCATAATTGGATCAAGCCTGCAGAATTTATTGCATATTTGACGGCTATAAAATAATATTTTAGTTTATGTTTGAAAGTTATATTAGTTTTTGTTAAAGTTTCTTCACTTTGATTGCGTGCTTCCCAAAAAGGGGATTGTATACAACTAATCTTGAAAGTTAGCATGATTAATCAAAGGTCTACGGTATAAGAATAACATACTAACAATGTATCAGTAGATCGAACTTAATTAATAAGCTGTATGCTAGGTTTGGTTTACTTTGCTTATAATACCAATTATCACTATTTATCATTTTTTAACGCCAAACATATATTTAGGGGCGGAGCTTGAATATCCCCGTATGGGAGGCGGGGACGAAATTATTTTTTTTAGGGGGAGCGAATTTGATGTCTATATAAAAATTTATACTACCAGCCCAAAAGTTTAAACTAACGAATTAAAATTAACACTATCGACGAAAAAAAAACCCTCACAAATAAATAACTGTATTCATTTAAACCTGAGTCACTTGAAAGAGGTTGAAACTTTTATTATTATACTACAACCCCAAGTGACCCATATTTATCAAATTAGTTGTGTAGTGATTGTTAATAATTTTACTATCATCAGCTATTTGTATTTGTGATTAACAAATGAGATCAACAATGTTTCATCTAACTTATGAGACGGTTAGGGGCACAAATCATAATGAAAACTTAATGGTTTGAAAAGTTTGATTAAAAACTAACCATTTGTTGTTGAGTTTTTGGGAGGTACCTTTACAGCGTTAGCTTATGAAATAGTCAAATATGAAACACATGTGAGTTAAGGTTGACCTATATATCAAGACTAGCTCTAATTAAGGTGGAGGGAGTTATTTTCTTTTTTATCCAATCTGTGTTACATTAACTGTTTTTTTTCATTTCATTTCATCTCTTCATTAACTTTCTATAATCTTCCTAAAAAGTAAACACTTAAAATAAATAATAATTTTGAAAATAAATTTAAATTCAAACTAACTTAAAACTAATAACCCTTAACCAAAAACATTAAGACTAAATAAAAACTAGATTTCATTTAAATATAAAAACTACAAAACATGAGAAAACATTTCACTAAAAGGACAACTAAAATTAAATAATAAACAAATAAATTGATCAGATTCCCAATATTTTAAATATACAAAGTTAACTAATTAATTAAATTAAGTTTTTTGTATAATGTACGTACGGTTGTACAAAGGCTAGGGGAGGTAACGCTACTTGACACCACATTAACAAATACATCGTTATTGTATACTATTGTACGTATATGGGCGGGGCGTGTAGCCACACGGTACCAGTTGGAATTGGATAAAGGGACGTATGCATGCATGTGTCCGCTGGACATTTTCAAGGCTTGAAGAAGTCATATGGATGCATTTGAATAAGGTAATCCGAATAAATGACCCAGATTAGTGGTAGATTTCAGTTTAATTCTGCTGCTTTGACTTTGAGTTGTATATAAAGGCAGTTTGGCTCATCAATGAATGCAAGCATTTTTTCAAATAGAACATAGCACCAACAGATTTTCCATCAAAATATGAAAAAGAGAAATCTTATTAAAAAGTTAAATGTAGTTATCATTTGAATCTAAATGTTTAAATTTTAATATTGCAAAAAATATTTCAGTAAAATTATCTTTTGAATCCGTTTAACTATTTCTAATTAACATTGTTAAGCATTTCCAATAAATTTCTTACACTAGAGGTATTTTAGTCAAAATAATTATAAAATAGAAAAATAGCCCTACATGAAGATATTTATGTGTTTAGTCTATTTTGTTAATCACCGTTGGGATATGAATTACCAGGAAAGATAAGTCGGTATTTTTTTAATCAAGAAAGACCCCTTTGAACATCCATTAGATAAAATGAAGTAAAGATACCTCCTAAAGTTACTTTTTTATAACTTTGTAAAAGATATAAAATAAAAATATATATGAATAAACAAACACTTTCTGTGACATAAACTATTTGACTCATATACATAAAAGACAAATATCACAATATTATAAGAACAATGAATAATATTGTAACATCTTGTATTTTGGTTTAAATTAAAGTTAACCTTGTTAGGTTCTTGTATGGACTAATGATGTCATTTATGAAACTTGTGAATTTGTTATACTTATTCTTTGTTACCTTAATTTTCTAATCAAACTAATATTTATGATAATAATAAAACTACTTGAAATATTAATAATAATAATAATAGTACTATATTAGTAACAATAATAATAATAATAATAATAATAAGATAATAGTAATCTTAATAATAATAAATAGCAATAATAATAATAATGATAATAACAATAACTAAGAATAATAACAATAATGATGATATGTTTTAATATAATAATTGTAAAAGTTATTAAACTAAAATGTATAAAACTTTAATTTAAAAGTCAAGGGTTAGTTTTGTCAATTTATAAACCTTCAAACAAAGTTAAGAGATAAAATGATAAAATCAAATTGAAGGGACCATTTGTGTAACTTTCGAAATCCCAAACCATTCCCCATTCACCTCGGTTTTCTGACGAAACTCTGGCGGAGCTCTGACGAGCCCCAAAATCCATGAAAAAGCACCAAATTTGATACCGAATGGTTCCAAATCGTCTTGTGAACGTGTCTCGAACTTAAACACACATTTTAATTGGGTTTAATCATCGGTTACAACATCATTCGATGAATAACCGAAACCATCTTAATCACCTAACCGTTCGAGCCTTAACACTTCTTAATAGCCTAATTAAACTAACCTAAATGATACTTTACCATTCGTTAATCGAGCACCACACTCAATTGCATAAAAAACAAACACAATCTTCGAATATGAGCTTCATCCTTCTCGTGAACCTGCAACTTAGTCAAGGCCACTGTCCAAGCATTTGGACCAAAATTGGCAAGGGGCTTTTGGTCGAGTACACAAACGAAGCTTCATACTAAATTAATTGAATTATCATCCACTGTTCGGTCGCGAGTTGTTCTTCGAAGTGGGTATCTCCAATCGATCATCAAACGGGTAATTGTTTACATATACATGAGCGTTAACCATGGGGAGCAAAAGCCCCATGGTTGATTGGGTTAACAACAAATTGATGCTCGATTTGTATCAAGAATGAACTAGGGTTCATGTGTTTTGGGGGTGTTTGGTAACAAAGGTTTTAAAGTTTTAAAAGCAACTTATATCGCGGCTGAGGCCTATAGTCCACTGGTCGACACTTGACTTCTACAAAAGAGGTCCCCGTTCGAATCCGGGGAGCCTCACCTATTTTTTATGCCTTTTTGATCTCTAAAACTATTAGTAAGAAATTTTAAAATTATAATGGACCATTTTATAGACTATGTTATTTTAAAATCACATAAAAATTTTTTGTAAATTATTTATAAAAATAATTATATTTTTATTTAATATGCTAATGCTAATGCTAGCTTATTTCTTTACAAACAAAAACTAAAATAAAATAAAATAAAATATTAAATACTAGTATAATTTTATACAAATTGTTATCTCAAACGTCGCCCGTAAATTATTATTTTAATCATGAGTATTTTATTAGAGAGTATAAAACTATATTTAAATCTTATAAATTTTACAAATTATTAATGTTGCTCTTATTCATATCTTTATATAATATATAAATATATTTCTCATTATTCCAAGAAAATATAATTGGTTTCCATTTGTTAAAAATAATTGACAAAGCCCAAGCATCAAAGTGAACTTTAATTCACATTAAAACATTTATCATATTATTAAACTAAACCTTGTAAATATATTTATATTCTTAGGTTCATTGTGAAGGCTTTGCATTGGAACGTTGCTTGTTATATTTTCTTATAATCATTATTCCATACTTATTTGATCATGTGAGTATTTCTATACCCCTTTATATTTTTACTTTTGGGGTGAAACATGTTACTTATAACTTTGCACTTGTAAACACATTTGATTCTTGTAAACTTATGGCATTTCACCTATATGTTGTAGTTAGTTGAACTTTGTAGCTACCATGTAATGTCGAATATATGTACAATCATTAACTATTCTAACCTAGCGAAGTAATAGATCTATGGCCAAACAAGCCTGCTTGGTTAATCCAAGTACACTTAGCTAATCGTATATACTTGTAAACGTTTGAGACTTGTAAACTTTGTCGAGGTTGATTGTGCATTCTGTCTTACATCCCTAGTTACTTTGTTCTCTAACTTACAACATGAATTGCCATCTTTTATATACTTATGTATTGAAAACTATGGAAATCTCACCAACATTATGTTGACCCTTTTTTCAACATGTTTCAGGAAATACTCAAGCTTGATCGCCACTTTGAAGTTGTTCACACCTAGGAATGGACCTAGTTAATTAAATGAATGAGCTTGTTATATTTTATTATGTCTTCTTTATTTGAGACTTTTGTTTGTAATGTACCTTTGAAACTTATGAATAATATATATGGATTTAATAATAGTGTTATGTGGCTGTGAACGATCTTAACTCTCATTCCTCGATGTTTCCGCCATCAAGGTTGGGGTGTGACAGATTGGTATCAGATCCCATAACTATAGGGATCTAGGTTATTAGAAATGGTGACCTAGACTATAGTATGCATGACCCTTATAGAATTATAATTCTATCTTGTAAATTATATAGTTTGCATGCTACATAATGCTATGCTGTCTTATGTGCAATTGATGCCATAGCATAGGATTGCCTAAACATTGTTACTTGTCTCCCTAAACTTAACTTTGACACTATGACTCTCCCCGAAAATGAAACCTCTTAATCTTATTTTCGATGACACGTGAAGTCTTATGCTTATGCTTATGACTTGGATCTTTAGACGTTATGTCTAATCTATATAAATCTCATCAAGGTTTTGATTCCATGAACCTAAGAAATATTGTGTGACACATAGACACCTGTATCTTGGATTTCTTGGCAAAAGGCCTTCGGGCTAAGGCAAGCATATCGTATAAATCCTTCGAGACTAGTTATGCTTACCTGGGATTTCTGGGATGAGTGATAAACTATGATCAACATATACAAGTTTCTAAGGCTAATGGGTCAATTTACCTTGACGTGTCAACGCTTCCAATGGTAATGCGTTACCAATGGAACCATCCGGTTATATTAAAATATCAAAAATCCTTGATTCCTTGGACTGGTTTATCATCGAAACTCTAATATCTTCTCATTCCTATCTTACACAATGTTCCCGTTAATATCAAACTCGTTATACTTCTCAATTCCTACGTTTACACAATGTTATACGTTGTGCTGTAACACCCCGGAATTTCTACTTAAACGGAAGGAAAAGAAAAGTAAATAGAAAGAATGGAAATTGTGCACAAATGGAAGGGGATAAAGTGTACAAAGTACAAATCTTATATTTTAAGATATTAAAGGGGCATGGTTGCCCATTCTTCATTTCTTCTTCATCTTCTTCACGGCTGAAAAGAAGAAGAGAGAGAGAGAGCTCGGTTCTAGAGAGAGAAAGTGAAAGAAGAAGCTGAAAAAGGTAAGTCTTCTCTTGTTTGAGCTCGGTTCTAGAACCCCTCTTTTACGGATTTTCAACTGATTTGGGGCTATTATGCATACTAAGTAAACGTTTTAAAATAAATCATGGATTTACAGCTTTATGTCGAATGTTGTATGTATGAACGTATGTTATAGCGATGATTATGGGTTAGAGATAAGGTTTAGCATGTATAGATGGCCTTAGTATGTTAAATTTATGCTTGGGTGCTCAGAATGATTATCGGGTGAAAATGGTGGTCTGGGAAAGGATTTCATAATGATTCAGACGAGCATGAACAGTGGTCTATACGTCTGAATTGTAGGTCATGCGCCCAAAAGGGAGTCCCATGCACCTAAGTGTGCCCATGCGCCTGGAATGAATCCATGCGTCTAAGAGAAGACCCATGCGCCTAAGGGAGCCCATGCGCCCCAAATGGAGAGCCCATGCGCCCCATATGGAGAGCCCATGCGCCTAAAAGGGGACCCATGCGCCTAGCAATTGGCCAAACATCCAAGTTGCTAGCCATGCGCCTAAGTATGCCATGCGCCTAAGTATGCCATGCGCCTGGAATGAATCCATGCCCCTAAACAGTGCCATGCGCTCAAAGTGAAAATGGCTAAGTGTTGATGCGCCTAAACAGGGCAGAAGCGCCCAAATAATGCCCATGCGCCCAGATCAATTTTATACTTAGAATTTTTATGCCCATCCGCCTGGAAGGACCCATGCGCCCACTTTGGACTTAAGGTTTTCTAAGTGGATTTTAAGGGGTAATATGGGAAGATAAGCCCGGTTATGATGATATGGTTTATGTTTGATGTGTGTTATGTATGTATGTTCCTGTATTGGTGTATGCTATGTTTATGTATGTTCCTTATTATATGTATGTCTTCCCTTTGCTTTGCGTGAACGTTAATAAATGTAATGAAAGTATATGTAACGTAAAGTGGAAGATAATGAAAAGAGGAATGTAATGAATGAATGCATGCATGAATAAATGAATGAATAAAAAGAAAGTATAGAAAGCTTGCAAGCATAGTTATGAGGTCAGCGACTTTGTGTTGCAACAGACTCGAAAGAGGTCCTTGTCGCGTATCCGGTACTATGTCAGTCTTCGGACATGAGTTGGGGTATTGTTTGTCAGGCCCGACACAGTATCAGTTTCGGACATGAGTCGGGGGTATTGCCATGAGACAGGATACAGATGGCGTACTCCGGTACTGTGTCAGTCTTAGGACATGAGTCGGGGGTTTGTGTGTTAGGCCCCGGCATAGTATCAGTCTTCGGACATGAGTCGGGAGTATTGCATATGACGAAAGTGACGGATGATGAGATTCATGTCACGTATCCCGGTACTGTGTCAAACTTCGGACATGAGTCGGGGGTTTGTGTGTTAGGCCCCGGCACAGTATCAGTCTTCGGACATGAGTCGGGGATATTGCATGAGACGAAATAATGAGGTGAGCGACTTTGTGTTGTAATAGACTCGGATGGAGTTCAATCTCTGTGATTGACTCGTATGGGATCTTTTTCGCGTATCAGGGTGTTGTGTCAGTCTTCGGACATGAGTTGGGGGTTTGTTAGCAGGCCCCGGCATAGCATCAGTCTTCGGACTTGAGATATTGCAAGAGACAAGATTCGAGTAATAAAGAGTAATGAACGAAAGATAATGTATGAATGAACGTTAATGAATTATCGTAATAACGTAATGAACGGGATCCTTGTCATTCGACCTTAGTAATCGTGGCTGAGTGCCACGAAGAGGGTAAAGTCTGACCGGATCTAGTTAGAGAAGTGAACGATAATGTAATGTGTGAACGAACAAAGTTAATGAATGTAATGATCGAAGATAATAATGACATTATCTGTATGTACGTATGTTGTATGATCACGAATGATGTAAAGTATAGTATAGTACAAAAGATCGGTTTTAACGAAAAGTAAGTATGTTTTATTATAAAACTAGAACTCACTCAGCGTCGCTGACTTTTGTATGCATGATAGTTGGCAGGTATATGTTGATGCTGAGGAGTTGCAGGCGTGGATGCATAAGCTACTGGGAGCATTTTGAGGCTGGCATCCATATATTGACATGTCACGTATTTGGAGATGAAAACTAATATTGTAAATGACATGTTTTTAATTATAAATGAATGTTTTAATTTCCGCTGCAAAATAATGTACATTTTATAATGTTTTATGTGCGATGAACCACCAGTTGTAAGGTGCCCGGGAACGGGGCCTTACAAGTTGGTATCAAAGCAAAAGTTTAAGTGAATTGGGTAAATATTTTGAAAACCCTAATCTTAAAGTGAGAATGGGATTAAAAGGAAAAGTGGTGCCAGTCCTAGTAGCTACATGCCTGCAGGTAAAGGTTTTTATGTAAACGTTTTATGTCAGTTATTGTTAACCGGCATTATGTGCGCATGTTATGTGGCTTGTGTGCTTATGTGTAGATTTAGATACTGATGTAGTCGGGAGAGGAAATGCTTGGGGTATGAAGAGTAAAGTAAGTGGCTAATCTCAACTGGCCACCGTAATTAGGGACTTACTATACTTGACATAAACTGAGTTATTACCTTGAATGACCACGTTAGTGTTTGAATCTTATAGTGTGTTAGAAGATGGTTGGCGGTAGATCTGCGAAAGCTTCACGAGGTGGAGGCAGTGGTGGACGTGGTGCTGAACCATAGGTCACAAGAGGAAGGTCTAGGGCTGAAGGAGCAGCCCATGAGGAACCCGAGGCCCCTCATCAGGAGGGCGGTGATGAGAATGCTAATCAGAGGCCTCGATAAGAGAGACAGTCAGGGAGGAAGTGCATCAGGTATGCAGACGATCCTACCGTCTGTGGTGACCGAAGTTATGAAGGCTGTTAAAGATGGGGAGAGACAGGAAGGGGGTAGGTCTTCGGGCGAAAGGAGACGACCCGAGACTGAAACAGTTTTCTTAAATGACGAAGAGGACGAAGAGGAAGAGCCTGCGCCGGAGGCGGCACGAGGCTGTAATTATGGGGCGTTCCAATGATGCAAGCCCCCAACTTTTGATGGAAACGACACTGTTGCTGCTGCTCACCGATGGGTGAGAGAGATGGAAGCTGTATTAAATATTAGCAAGTGTCGGGAGGATTAGAAGGTGAGTTTGTTGCCCATTCTTTTGTGGACTCGGCTCTGTGCTAGTGGGATAATATATTCCAAGCCGACGGTAGCAGAGCTATCGGGAGGATGCGATGGCCAGAGTTGAAAAGGCTGGTGATTGAGGAATTCTGTCCTCACCGTGAGATGGATAAAGTTGAAAAAGAGTTCTTGCAGCTGGAAGCGGGAACGATGACACATCACCAATATACCACTAAGTTCAACGAGATGGCACATCTGGTGCCAGATCAAGCGACACATCTTTCACAAAAGATCAAGAGGTAGATTCAGGGCTGGCGACGGACATCCGTAGGCACATGATCGCTGCCCGACCGAGCACGTTTAGGTCGGCAGTTGACCTGGCGGGAAGATTGTACGACGAGCGGGGGGCGATGGTGACAACAGACGAAGGGGAGGAGCGAGCCTATGTTAAGAAGGGGAAAGGTAGGCGAGACAATGACGGTGAAATTGGGTATGGAGGTACGGCGTCGAGGGATGATAATCCGGAGAGAATGGAAAGAAAAGGAGAAACTTGCAACAAGTGTGGCAGAGACCATTACGGGGAGTGCAAGTGGGGACTGAATGTTTGTTTTTACTGTGGAAAGGAGGGCACAGAGCGAGGGATTGTCAAATAGCTAAATGCTACGACTGTGGCAAGACAGGACACATGAGCAGAGACTGCAAGAAGTCGAGGGTAGGAAGCTCCGGTACGAGGAAGGAGATCAGAGGGTGAGGGCTAGAGCCTTCGCTATGACCGGGAGGAGGCTTGGTTCGACTCCGAGGTAACGTCAGGTACGTTCTTGCAAGTTTAGATTTATGCCTCTATGCCTTAATTGTGACGCTAGTAGTAGCCGCTATTTTCTGCAATGTTGCACGTTAGGGGTAGGAAGATCGATGAGCCTTCAATGTAAGAATTTCCATTAGTAAGTCTACCAGGTTACCTAATGCCCTAGAGGATTGCGCGATAGAATTGAGAGAGAGCGCTTGTTCCTGCTAGGCTGTTCAAGATAGACATAGGTAGGTAGACAGGCATCCGGGTGAGTTGATTGATAGTAGTCTATGACTTAAACCCCAAGAGTTGCAAAAAAAAGATGGATTGCTCAACGTGCACAACCAGGGTTCGGTGATGAACTATGACAATGAAGTATGAGAAAGGCTTCGACCAGGAGAGCGGATTGCTTGGTTTGGAGTCGAGTAAAGCAGATACTAAAGTGGAGAGGGTCATTCCCAGTCGTTGCTTAGGTAGGAGGAGTGGCATATCGACTGGAGCTACCTGATGAGTTAAGTGGAATTCATCTGATGTTCCATGCATCTCGTCTATGAAAGAGCTCAACCGATGAGGATATGATCATGCTACTAGAGAATACTAAGATGGACAGAGTATCCAACCACGAGAAGCAACTGGTGACCATTACCAATAAGAAGAAGAGAATAGACCAAGGAGGATGATGGTTTCACTTGTGCGGGCGTAGTGAAGCCTAAAGGGATCTGAGCTTAAATGCAAGATCAAAGAAGAGGTAAGGCAGTGTTACTCGTAACTATTCGAGAAGCGACAGGTTTCGGGGACGAAACCTCTTTAAGGGGGGTGGACTTGTAACACCCCGGAATTTCTACTTAAACGAAAGGAAAAGAAAAGTAAATAGAAAAAATGGAAATTTTGCACAAATGGAAGGGGATAAAGTGTACAAAGTACAAATCTTATATTTTAAGATATTAAAGGGGCATGGTTGCCCATTCTTCATTTCTTCTTCATTTTCTTCATGGCTGAAAAGAAGAAGAGAGAGAGAGAGCTCGGTTCTAGAGAGAGAAAGTGGAAGAAGAAGCTGAAAAAAGTAAGTTTTCTCTTGTTTGAGCTCGTTTTCAGTTGAGTATTGAGTTCTTGACCGAAGTTCCGGTTGTTTAGAGTTGTTTTCAGGATTCAAAGAGTTTAATCGAAGTTGGTCTTGAACGGGAAGAGTGTTGCTCAAAAGCTGCTAAAGGTGAGTTTCTCGAACCCCTCTTTTACGGATTTTCAACTGATTTGGGGCTATTATGCATACTAAGTAAACGTTTTTAAAGAAATCGTGGATTTACAGCTTATGTCCGAATGTTGTATGTATGAACGTATGTTATAGCGATGATATGGGTTAGATAAGGTTTAGCATGTATAGATGGCCTTAGTATGTTAAATTTATGCTTGGGTATGCTCAGAATGATTAGGGTGAAAATGGTGGCCTGGGAAAGGATTCCAAATGATTCAGACGAACATGAACAGTGGTCTATACGTCTGAATTGTCGGTCATGCGTCCAAAAAGGGAGTCCCATGCACCTAAGTGTGCCCATGCACCTGGAATGAATCCATGCGTCTAAGAGAAGACCCAGGCGCCCAAGTGAAGCCCATGCGCCCCAAATGGAGAGGCCATGCGCCCCAAATAGAGAGTCTATGCGCCCAAAAGGGGAGCCCATGCACCTAGCAATTGGCCAGACATCCAAGTTGCTAGCCATGCGCCTAAGTATGCCATGCGCCTAAGTATGCCATGCGCCTGGATGAATCCATGCGCCTAAACAGTGCCATGCGTCCAAAGTGAAAATGGCTAAGTGTTGATGCGCCTAAATAGGGCAGAAGCGCCCAAATAGTGCCCATGCACCTAGATCAATTTTATACTTAGAAATTTTATGCCCATGCGCCTGGAAGGACCCATGCGCCCACTTTGGACTTAACGTTTTGTAAGTGGATTTTAAGGGGTAATATGGGAAGATAAGCCCGGTTATGATGATATGGTTTATGTTTGATGTGTGTTATGTATGTATGTGCCTGTATTGGTGTATGCTATGTTTATGTATGTTCCTTATTATATGTATGTCTTCCCTTGGCTTTGCGTGAACGTTAATAAATGTAATGAAAGTATTAAGTAACGTAAAGTTGAAGATAATGAAAAGAGGAACGTAATGAATGAATGCATGTGTGAATAAATGAATGAATAGAAGAGAAAGTATAGAAAGGCTTGCAAGCATAGTTATGAGGTGAGCGACTTTGTGTTGCAACAGACTCGAAAGAGGTCTTTGTCGCGTATCCTGGTACTGTGTCAGTCTTCGGACATGAGTCGGGGGTTTGTTTGTCAGGCCCCAGCACAGTATCAGTCTTCGGACATGAGTCGGGAGTATTGCATATGACGAAAGTGACGGATGATGAGATCCGTGTCACGTATCTCGGTACTGTGTCAGTCTTCGGACATGAGTCGGGGGTTTTTGTGTTAGGCCCCGGCACAGTATCAGTCTTCGGACATGAGTCGGGGATATTGCATGAGACGAAATAATCAGGTGAGCGACTTTGTGTTGCAATAGATTCGGATGGAGTTCAATCTCTGTGATTGACTCGTAGGGGATCTTTGTCGCGTATCACGATGTTGTGTCAGTCTTCGGACATGAGTTGGGGGTTTGTGAGCAGGCCCCGGCATAGGATCAGTCTTCGGACTTGAGATATTGCAAGAGACAAGATTCGAGTAATAAAGAGTTGAACGAAAGATAATGTATGAATGAACGAACGTATGAATGAACGTTAATGAATTACTGTAATAATGTAATGAACGAGATCCTTATCATTCGACCTCAGTAATCGTGGCTGAGTGCCACGGAGAGGGTAAAGCTGACCGGATCTAGTAAGAGAAGTGAATGATAATGTAATGCGTTGAACGAACAAAGTTAATGAATGTAATGATCGAAGATAATAATGACATTATCTGTATGTACGTATGATGTATCATCACGAATGATGTAAAGTATAGTATAGTATGAAAGATCGGTTTTAACGAAAAGTAAAGTATTGTTATTATAAAATTAGAACTCACTCAGCGTCGCTGACTTTTGTATGCATGATAGTTGGCAGGTATATGTTGATGCTGAGGAGTTGCAGGCATGGACGCATAAGCTACTGGAGCATTTTAAGGCTGGCATCCGTATTTTGACATGTCACGTATTTTGAGATGAAAACTAATGTTGTAAATGACATGTTTTTAATTATAAATGAAGTTTTAATTTCCGCTGCAAAATAATGTACATTTTATAATGTTTTATGTGCGATGAACCACCAGCTGTAAGGTGCCCGGGAACGGGGCCTTACAAGTTGGTATCAGAGTAAAAGTTTAAGTGAATTGGGTAAATATTTTGAAAAACCTAATCTTAAGCTGAGAATGGGATTAAAAGGAAAAGGGGTGCCAGTCCTAGTAGCTACGTGCCTGCAGGTAAAGGTTTTTATGTAAACGTTTTATGTAAGTTATTGTTAACCGGCATTATGTGCGCATGTTATGTGACTGGTGTGCTTATGTGTAGATTTAGATACTGATGTAGTCGGGATAGGAAATGCTTATGGTATGAAGAGTAAAGTAAGTGGCTAATCACAACTGGTCACCGTAATTAGGGACTTACTATACTTGACATAAACTGAGTTATTACCTTGAATGACCACGTTAGTGTTTGAATCTTATAGTGTGTTAGAAGATGGTTGGCGGTAGATCTTCGAAAGCTTCACGAGGTGGAGGCAGTGGTGGACGTAGTGCTGAACCACGGGTCACAGAGGAAGGTCTAGGGCTGAAGGAGCAGCCCATGAGGAACCCGAGGCCCCTCATCAGGAGGGCGGAGATGAGAATGCTAATCAGAGAGCCTCGATGAGAGAGACAGTCAGGGAGGAAGTGCATCAGGTTATCCAGACGATCCTACCGTCTGTGGTGACCAAAGTTATGAAGGCTGTTAAAGATGGGGAGACACAGAAAGGGGGTAGGTCTTCGGGTGAAAGGAGACGACCCGAGACTGAAACGGTTTTCTTAAATGATGAAGAGGACGAAGAGGAAGAGCCTGCGCCGGAGGCGGCACGAGGCTGTAATCATGGGGCATTTCAATGATGCAAGCCCCCAACTTTTGATGGAAACGACACTGCTGCTGCTGCTCACCGATGGGTGAGAGAGATGGAAGCTGTATTGAATATCAGCAAGTGCCGAGAGGATCAGAAGGTGAAGTTTGCTGCCCATTCTTTTGTGGATTCGACTCTGTGCTGGTAGGATAATATAGTCCAAGCCGAGGGTAGCAGAGCTATCGGGAGGATGCGATGGCCAGAGTTGAAAAGGATGGTGATTGAGGAATTCTGTCCTCATCGTGAGATGGATAAAGTTGAAAGAGAGTTCTTGCAGCTGGAAGCGGGAACGATGACACATCAACAATATACCACTAACTTCAACGAGATGGCACGTCTGGTGCCGGATCAAAAGACACCTCTTTCATGAAAGTTCAAGAGGTATATTCAGGGCTTGCCGACAGATATCCATAGGCACATGATCGCCGCCCCACCGAGCACGTTTAGGTCGCCAGTTGACCTGGCGGGATGATTGTACGATGCGCGGGGGGCGATGGTGACAACAGATGAAGGGGAGGTGCGAGCCTATGTAAGAAGGGGAAAGGAAGGCGGACAATGACGGTGAAATTGGGTATGGAGGTACGGCTCGAGGGACGATAATCGGGAGAGAATGGAAAGAAAAGGAGAAACTTGCAATAAGTGTGGCAGAGACCATGACGGGGAGTGCAAGTGGGGACTGAATGCTTGTTTCCAGTGTGGAAAGGAGGGCCACAGAGCGAGGGACTGTCAAATGGCTAAATGGTACGACTGTGGCAAGACAGGACACATGAGTAGAGACTGCAAGAAGTCGAGGGTAGGAAGCTCCGGTACGAGGAAGGAGATCAGAGGGTGAGGGCTAGAGCCTTCGCTATGACTGGGAGGAGGCTAGGTCCGACTCCGAGGTAACGTCAGGTACGTTCTTGCAAGTTTAGATTTATGCCTCTATGCTCTAATTGTGACGCTAGTAGTAGTTGTTGCCGCTATTTTTTCTGTGATGTTGCACGTTAGGGGTAGGAAGATCGATGAGCCTTCGATGTAAGAATTGCCATTAGTAAGTCTACCAGGTTACCTAATGCCCTAGAGGATTGCACGATAGAATTGAGAGAGAGCGCTTGTTCCTGCTAGGCTGTTCAAGATAGACATAGGTAGGTAGACAGGCATCTCCGGGTGAGTTGATGAGTAGTCTATGACTTAAACCCCAAGAGTTGCAAAAAAAAGATGGATTGCTCAACCGTGCACAACCAGGGTTCGGTGACGACCTACGACAATGAAGTATGAGAAGGCTTCGACCAGGAGAGCGGATTGCTTGGTTTGGGTCGAGAGTAAAGCAGATACTAAAGTGGAGAGGGTCATTCCCAGTCGTTGCTTAGGTAGGAGGAGTGGCATATCGACTGGAGCTACCTGATGAGTTAAGTGGAATTCATCTGATGTTCCATGCATCTCGTCTATGAAAGAGCTCAACCGATGAGGATATGATCATGCTACTAGAGAATACTAAGATGGACAGAGTATCCAACCACGAGAAGCAACTGGTGACCATTACCAATAAGAATAAGAGAATAGACCAACAAGGATGATGGTTTCACTTGTGCGGGCGCAGTGAAGCCTAAAGGGATCTGAGCTTAATTGCGAGATCAAAGAAGAGGTAAGGCAGTGTTACCCGTAACTGTTCGAGAAGCAACAGGTTTCGGGGACGAAACTTCTTTAAGGGGGGTGGACTTGTAACACCCCGGAATTTCTACTTAAACGAAAGAAAAAGAAAAGTAAATAGAAAGAATGGAAATTTTGCACAAATGGAAGGGGATAAAGTGTACAAAGTACAAATCTTATATTTTAAGATATTAAAGGGGCATGGTTGCCCATTCTTCATTTCTTCTTCATTTTCTTCATGGCTGAAAAGAAGAAGAGAGAGAGAGAGCTCGGTTCTAGAGAGAGAAAGTGGAAGAAGAAGCTGAAAAAAGTAAGTTTTCTCTTGTTTGAGCTCGTTTTCAGTTGAGTATTGAGTTCTTGACCGAAGTTCCGGTTGTTTAGAGTTTGTTTTCAGGATTCAAAGAGTTTAATCGAAGTTGGTCTTGAACGGGAAGAGTGTTGCTCAAAAGCTGCTAAAGGTGAGTTTCTCGAACCCCTCTTTTACGGATTTTCAACTGATTTGGGGCTATTATGCATACTAAGTAAACGTTTTTAAAGAAATCGTGGATTTACAGCTTTATGTCCGAATGTTGTATGTATGAACGTATGTTATAGCGATGATTATGGGTTAGAGATAAGGTTTAGCATGTATAGATGGCCTTAGTATGTTAAATTTATGCTTGGGTATGCTCAGAATGATTATCGGGTGAAAATGGTGGCCTGGGAAAGGATTTCCAAATGATTCAGACGAACATGAACAGTGGTCTATACGTCTGAATTGTCGGTCATGCGTCCAAAAAGGGAGTCCCATGCACCTAAGTGTGCCCATGCACCTGGAATGAATCCATGCGTCTAAGAGAAGACCCAGGCGCCCAAGTGAAGCCCATGCGCCCCAAATGGAGAGGCCATGCGCCCCAAATAGAGAGTCCATGCGCCCAAAAGGGGAGCCCATGCACCTAGCAATTGGCCAGACATCCAAGTTGCTAGCCATGCGCCTAAGTATGCCATGCGCCTAAGTATGCCATGCGCCTGGGATGAATCCATGCGCCTAAACAGTGCCATGCGTCCAAAGTGAAAATGGCTAAGTGTTGATGCGCCTAAATAGGGCAGAAGCGCCCAAATAGTGCCCATGCACCTAGATCAATTTTATACTTAGAAATTTTATGCCCATGCGCCTGGAAGGACCCATGCGCCCACTTTGGACTTAACGTTTTGTAAGTGGATTTTAAGGGGTAATATGGGAAGATAAGCCCGGTTATGATGATATGGTTTATGTTTGGTGTTATGTATGTATGTGCCTGTATTGGTGTATGCTATGTTTATGTATGTTCCTTATTATATGTATGTCTTCCCTTGGCTTTGCGTGAACGTTAATAAATGTAATGAAGTATTAAGTAACGTAAAGTTGAAGATAATGAAAAGAGGAACGTAATGAATGAATGCATGTGTGAATAAATGAATGAATAGAAGAGAAAGTATAGAAAGGCTTGCAAGCATAGTTATGAGGTGAGCGACTTTGTGTTGCAACAGACTCGAAAGAGGTCTTTGTCGCGTATCCTGGTACTGGTCAGTCTTCGGACATGAGTCGGGGGTTTGTTTGTCAGGCCCCAGCACAGTATCAGTCTTCGGACATGAGTCGGGAGTATTGCATATGACGAAAGTGACGGATGATGAGATCCGTGTCACGTATCTCGGTACTGTGTCAGTCTTCGGACATGAGTCGGGGGTTTTTGTGTTAGGCCCCGGCACAGTATCAGTCTTCGGACATGAGTCGGGGATATTGCATGAGACGAAATAATCAGGTGAGCGACTTTGTGTTGCAATAGATTCGGATGGAGTTCAATCTCTGTGATTGACTCGTAGGGGATCTTTGTCGCGTATCACGATGTTGTGTCAGTCTTCGGACATGAGTTGGGGGTTTGTGAGCAGGCCCCGGCATAGGATCAGTCTTCGGACTTGAGATATTGCAAGAGACAAGATTCGAGTAATAAAGAGTTGAACGAAAGATAATGTATGAATGAACGAACGTATGAATGAACGTTAATGAATTACTGTAATAATGTAATGAACGAGATCCTTATCATTCGACCTCAGTAATCGTGGCTGAGTGCCACGGAGAGGGTAAAGCCTGACCGGATCTAGTAAGAGAAGTGAATGATAATGTAATGCGTTGAACGAACAAAGTTAATGAATGTAATGATCGAAGATAATAATGACATTATCTGTATGTACGTATGATGTATCATCACGAATGATGTAAAGTATAGTATAGTATGAAAGATCGGTTTTAACGAAAAGTAAAGTATGTTTTATTATAAAATTAGAACTCACTCAGCGTCGCTGACTTTTGTATGCATGATAGTTGGCAGGTATATGTTGATGCTGAGGAGTTGCAGGCATGGACGAATAAGCTACTGGGAGCATTTTAAGGCTGGCATCCGTATTTTGACATGTCACGTATTTTGAGATGAAAACTAATGTTGTAAATGACATGTTTTTAATTATAAATGAAAGTTTTAATTTCCGCTGCAAAATAATGTACATTTTATAATGTTTTATGTGCGATGAACCACCAGCTGTAAGGTGCCCGGGAACGGGGCCTTACAAGTTGGTATCAGAGTAAAAGTTTAAGTGAATTGGGTAAATATTTTGAAAAACCTAATCTTAAGCTGAGAATGGGATAAAAGGAAAAGGGGTGCCAGTCCTAGTAGCTACGTGCCTGCAGGTAAAGGTTTTTATGTAAACGTTTTATGTAAGTTATTGTTAACGGCATTATGTGCGCATGTTATGTGACTTGTGTGCTTATGTGTAGATTTAGATACTGATGTAGTCGGGATAGGAAATGCTTATGGTATGAAGAGTAAAGTAAGTGGCTAATCACAACTGGTCACCGTAATAGGGACTTACTATACTTGACATAAACTGAGTTATTACCTTGAATGACCACGTTAGTGTTTGAATCTTATAGTGTGTTAGAAGATGGTTGGCGGTAGATCTTCGAAAGCTTCACGAGGTGGAGGCAGTGGTGGACGTAGTGCTGAACCACGGGTCACAGAGGAAGGTCTAGGGCTGAAGGAGCCCATGAGGAACCCGAGGCCCCTCATCAGGAGGGCGGAGATGAGAATGCTAATCAGAGAGCCTCGATGAGAGAGACAGTCAGGGAGGAAGGCATCAGGTTATCCAGACGATCCTACCGTCTGTGGTGACCAAAGTTATGAAGGCTGTTAAAGATGGGGAGACACAGAAAGGGGGTAGGTCTTCGGGTGAAAGGAGACGACCCGAGACTGAAACGGTTTTCTTAAATGATGAGAGGACGAAGAGGAAGAGCCTGCGCGGAGAGGGCGGCACGAGGCTGTAATCATGGGGCATTTCAATGATGCAAGCCCCCAACTTTTGATGGAAACGACACTGCTGCTGCTGGCTCACCGATGGGTGAGAGAGATGGAAGCTGTATTGAATATCAGCAAGTGCCGAGAGGATCAGAAGGTGAAGTTTGCTGCCCATTCTTTTGTGGATTCGACTCTGTGCTGGTAGGATAATATAGTCCAAGCCGAGGGTAGCAGAGCTATCGGGAGGATGCGATGGCCAGAGTTGAAAAGGATGGTGATTGAGGAATTCTGTCCTCATCGTGAGATGGATAAAGTTGAAAGAGAGTTCTTGCAGCTGGAAGCGGGAACGATGACACATCAACAATATACCACTAACTTCAACGAGATGGCACGTCTGGTGCCGGATCAAAAGACACCTCTTTCATGAAAGTTCAAGAGGTATATTCAGGGCTTGCCGACAGATATCCATAGGCACATGATCGCCGCCCCACCGAGCACGTTTAGGTCGCCAGTTGACCTGGCGGGATGATTGTACGATGCGCGGGGGGCGATGGTGACAACAGATGAAGGGGAGGTGCGAGCCTATGTTAAGAAGGGGAAAGGAAGGCGAGACAATGACGGTGAAATTGGGTATGGAGGTACGGCATCGAGGGACGATAATCGGGAGAGAATGGAAAGAAAAGGAGAAACTTGCAATAAGTGTGGCAGAGACCATGACGGGGAGTGCAAGTGGGGACTGAATGCTTGTTTCCAGTGTGGAAAGGAGGGCCACAGAGCGAGGGACTGTCAAATGGCTAAATGGTACGACTGTGGCAAGACAGGACACATGAGTAGAGACTGCAAGAAGTCGAGGGTAGGAAGCTCCGGTACGAGGAAGGAGATCAGAGGGTGAGGGCTAGAGCCTTCGCTATGACTGGGAGGAGGCTAGGTCCGACTCCGAGGTAACGTCAGGTACGTTCTTGCAAGTTTAGATTTATGCCTCTATGCTCTAATTGTGACGCTAGTAGTAGTTTTGTTGCCGCTATTTTCTGTGATGTTGCACGTTAGGGGTAGGAAGATCGATGAGCCTTCGATGTAAGAATTGCCATTAGTAAGTCTACCAGGTTACCTAATGCCCTAGAGGATTGCACGATAGAATTGAGAGAGAGCGCTTGTTCCTGCTAGGCTGTTCAAGATAGACATAGGTAGGTAGACAGGCATCTCCGTGAGTGTGATGAGTAGTCTATGACTTAAACCCCAAGAGTTGCAAAAAAAAGATGGATTGCTCAACCGTGCACAACCAGGGTTCGGTGACGACCTACGACAATGAAGTATGAGAAAGGCTTCGACCAGGAGAGCGGATTGCTTGGTTTGGAGTCGAGTAAAGCAGATACTAAAGTGGAGAGGGTCATTCCCAGTCGTTGCTTAGGTAGGAGGAGTGGCATATCGACTGGAGCTACCTGATGAGTTAAGTGGAATCATCTGATGTTCCATGCATCTCGTCTATGAAAGAGCTCAACCGATGAGGATATGATCATGCTACTAGAGAATACTAAGATGGACAGAGTATCCAACCACGAGAAGCAACTGGTGACCATTACCAATAAGAATAAGAGAATAGACCAACAAGGATGATGGTTTCACTTGTGCGGGCGCAGTGAAGCCTAAAGGGATCTGAGCTAATTGCGAGATCAAAGAGAGGTAAGGCAGTGTACCCGTAACTGTTCGAGAAGCAACAGGTTTCGGGGACGAAACTTCTTTAAGGGGGGTGGACTTGTAACACCCGGAATTTCTACTTAAACGAAAGAAAAAGAAAAGTAAATAGAAAGAATGGAAATTGTGCACAAATGGAAGGGGATAAAGTGTACAAAGTACAAATCTTATATTTTAAGATATTAAAGGGGCATGGTTGCCCATTCTTCATTTCTTTTTCATCTTCTTCACGGCTGAAAAGAAGAAGAGAGAGAGAGAGCTTGGTTCTGGAGAGAGAAAGTGGAAGAAGAAGCTGAAAAAGGTAAGTCTTCTCTTGTTTGAGCTCATTTTCAGTTGAGTGTTGAGTTCTTGACCAAAGTTCCGGTTGTTTAGAGTTTGTTTTCAGGATTCAAAGAGTTGAATCGAAGTGGGTCTTGAACGGGAAGAGTGTTGCTCAAAAGATGCTAAAGGTGAGTTTCTAGAACCCCTTTTTTACGGATTTTCAACTGATTTGGGGCTATTATGCATACTAGGTAAACATTTTTAAAGAAATCATGGATTTACAGCTTTATGTCTGAATGTTCTATGTATGAACGTATGTTATAGCGATGATTAGGGTTAGAGATAAGGTTTAGTTTACATGTATAGAGGCCTTAGTATGTTAGATTTATGCTTGGATATGCTCAGAATGATTATCGGGTGAAAATGGTGGCTTGGGAAAGGATTTCATAATGATCCAGACGAACATGAGTAGTGGTCTATACGTCTGAATTGTAGGTCATGCGCCCAAAAGGGAGTCCCATGCACCTAAGTGTGCCCATGCGCCTGGAATGAATCCATGCGTCTAAGAGAAGACCCATGCGCCCAAGGGAAGCCCATGCGCCCCAAATGGAGAGCCCATGCGCCCCAAATGGAGAGCCCATGCGCCCAAAAGGGGAGCCCATGCACCTAGCAATTGGCCAGACATCCAAGTTGCTAGCCATGCGCCTAAGTATGCCATGCGCCTAAGTATGCCATGCGCGTGGAATGAATCCATGCGCCTAAACACTGCCATGTGCCCAAAGTGAAATAGCTAAGTGTTGATATGCCTAAACAGGGCAGAAGCGCCCAAATAGTGCCCATGCGCCCAGATCAATTTTATACTTAGAATTTTTATGCCCATGCACCTGGAAGGACCCATGCGCCCACTTTGGACTTATGGTTTTCTAAGTGGATTTTAAGGGGTAATATGGAAGATAAGCCCGGTTAGGTTATGTGATATGGGTTATGTGATGTGGTATGTATGTATGTGCCTGTATGGTGTATGCTATGTTTATGTATGTTCTTTATTATATGTATGTCTTCCTTGGCTTTGCGTGAACGTTAATAAATGTAATGAAAGTATTATGTAACGTAAAGTGGAAGATAATGAAAAGAGGACGTAATGAATGATGCATGCATGAACAAATGAATGAATAAAAGAGAAAGTATAGAAAGGCTAGCATAGTTATTAGGTAAGCGACTTTGTGTTGCAACAGACTCGAAAGAGGTCTTTGTCGCGTATCCCGGTACTGTGTCAGTCTTCGGACATGAGTCGGGGGTTTGTTTGTCAGGCCTCAGCATAGTATCAGCCTTCGGACATGACTCGAGGGTATTGCATGAGACATGATATAGATGGCGTACTCCGGTACTGTGTCAGTCTTCGGGCATGAGTCGGGGGTTTGTGTGTCAGCCCCGGCACAGTATCAGTCTTCTGACATGAGTCGGGAGTATTGCATATGACGAAAGTGACGGATGATAAGATCCCTGTCGCGTATCCCGGTATTGTGTCAGTCTTCGGACATGAGTCGGGGGTTTGTGTGTTAGCCCCGCCACAGTATCAGTCTTCCGGACATGAGTCGGGGATGTTGCATGAGACGAAATAATGAGGTGAGCGACTTTGTGTTGCAATAGACTCGGATGGAGTTCAATCTCTGTGATTGACTCGTATGGGATCTTTGTCACGTATCACGGTGTTGTGTCAGTCTTCGGACATGAGTTGGGGGTTTGTGAGCAGGCTCCGGCATAGCATCAGTCTTCGGACTTGAGATATTGCAAGAGACAAGATTCGAGTAATAAAGAGTAATGAACGAAAGATAATGTACGAATGAACGAACGTATGAATGAACGTTATGAATTATCGTAATAACGTAATGAACGGGATCCTTGTTATTCAACCTCAGTAATCGTGGCTGAGTGCCACGAAGAGGGTAAAGCCTGACCGGATCTAGTAAGAGAAATGAACGATAATGTAATGCGTTGAACGAACAAAGTTAATGAATTTAATGATCAAAGACAATAATGACATTATCTTTATGTACGTATGATGTATGATCACGAATGATGTAAAGTATAGTGTGGTATGAAAGATCGGTTTTAACGAAAAGTAAAGTATGTTTTATTATAAAATTAGAACTCACTCAGCGTCACTGACTTTTGTATGCATGATAGTTGGCAGGTATATGTTGATGCTGAGGAGTTGCAGGCATGGATGCATAAGCTACTGGGAGCATTTTGAGACTGGCATCCATATTTTGACATGTCATGTATTTTGAGATGAAAACTAATATGGTAAATGACATGTTTTTAATTATAAATGAAAGTTTTAATTTCCGCTGCAAAATAATGTACATTTTATAATGTTTTATGTGCGATGAACCACCAGCTGTAAGGTGCCCGGGAACGGGGCCTTACTTGTGCGCCTTATGTAACTAGCTTCATACCTTGACCAACATGTACATGGATCTTAATATATCCAAAGATATTGGTCGTCTAAACCAAATGGTTTTTAAAACTTAAAATTGTTACTTAGGGTTTTCAAATGTCCTTAAAGTGTGTCCCATAACTAAAATCATGAAATGCCGAAAGGTTGAATGCCTGCATCCCGAGATACCTTGTCTAGGCAAGTATACACATAAATTTGATTCGACCGTTTGATCCGTTTATTGACCTGGAACTCATGAGATGGGTGTTCGCTTATAGCTACGTGGTCTACAGTAAAGTTATGGTTGATGTAACAGTGAGAAGTCAATGCATTTCCCTTTTATTTTGAACCAAACGTTTACGTCTCATTATTGTATTGAATCATTTCCATCATTGATCTTGTTTTCCTGACTTAAAACATTCAAAATTTAGGAACCTAACACAATTAACTCCGTTATCCCGAACTTTAATCTTAATCCTAGCAAGCATGATTTTCTTTTCCTGTTAATGTTACATTTATGTAATTTGAAGTTTCTGAATTTCTAGCTGATATTCTCTTCGTTTGTTAAGTCAAGCTTTATAAAAACTTCAAACCGTTTCGCATCATAGGCAATGCAAGAGTCTGCAAGTCAACTTATGACTAAAGACACTTGTATCCTCTAAATGATTCTATCTCACCAAAACAGGGGTGATTCCCTTACTTTAGTGATGACTTTCAATTCGCTATTACCGTTCTTATGAAATTTCATCATCATGACAGAAGTGAACCTCATACCTTGATGGCTATTTCTTTTTGTTTTTATGAATTCGTATTTTACAAATGGAATTACCTACTTAAAATAGGAGTAAAATTTCGTATCTTGGTGATGGTTTTCTATTTTTTGTATTATGTGTTTTATGAAATCCCATCCTCTGAATCAGGGTGATTTCCTTGTTTTGAGGATAGATTTCAATCACTTTCCTTTGGAACTTGTATTTCATGAATGAAATGACCCCACCAAAATAGGATTGAACCCCGTACTTTGATGATAAAGGTCAGTTCTCGATTGTTTTCTTGTCATTAGGAAATTCAATCATCAAGATAGGCGTGAAATCCATACCTTGATGATAATATCACCCGTTTAAAATTATATGGATATTTATTTCCCTCAAATGAAATGACCTCATCAAAATATGAGTGAATTCCATTCTTTGATGAAACTTTTCATTTTGCTATATTTTGTTTATATAAAACTTCACTATTGAGATAGGAGTGATTATCCTTACCTTAATGGTAAGTTACCTTGTTTTATTTTTGTGGATCCTCAACAATGAGTTAGGATCAAGCTCTCGTTTGGTAGTTAAGAGTCATACTTTGGGAAATACACCACTAAGCTAGGAGTGATAACCACATCTTGGTGAGTATTCCCATTCCTTGATCTTAAACATACCAAGGTTTTAAGACTTCAATTAACAAGAAACAAGTAATAACTTGAATGGTGAACACGTTATCTGATTTATCGACCATAGTGTTCCAGCCAGTCAAGCTAAAGCATGAATCTTGAACTCAAAAGGAGTCGTTGTTACTTGGGGTAACCCTAGTTCCAAGCCTGGAACAGTTAAATTTTAAATCGATTTCTTCTCTCACGCTTTTATATTTCAATTTGACGTTTGATCTAGCTGTGGAACCTTTTTATCGACCTTCATTCTGAGTTATCATCAGAACCTAATTGCCCGATGATAACACTCCTAAAACAATCTTTCATACAAGATAAATTTATTATAAATTTATGCCATGCCTTTCTGGTTATAGCAATGTACGGTTGTGTCATGAGTTTGATGAACCGCGTGTGCAAGCCATACCTGGAAAGCTATTTGTGATTGCCTTCATCGTCGATATTCTGAATTATTAAATTCCAATCCGATCATGAATGATGTCTTTGTTTAACTCTTTTCCCATAATTAAAAAAATGCAATCCCCCTTATTTTGGATAACCTTGAACTCCTAATCTTGAAAATCTTTAAATCTCTATCTTGATTGCGACTCACAAGACTTTTTATTACATTCATTCCGATGTGGACAAAAAGGATCATGAATTTCCGCGATTGGCTAGTTTCGCGCATTTCATATGGACTTATGTGAGATAACGAGTCGAGAAATTGACTCGTACTTACCTCAAATAGTCGGTTATTATGGTGCGTCATTAAACATCGATCGTTAATTCTGATGATCGATTCACTTTCTATTATTAGTAATGCATCTAATCATCTTTGGGAACCCAGCTCAAAATCTCGGCATATCGTATCATTTTTTAACCTGACGGTTTAACCGGAGGAGTGATACGTATTATCAAGATATGCCTTATGCCCGTGTCATTATAGAGTGGCACTTGGGATTCTTAAATTCCAACGGTCAAAGTTTCATACAAATACGGGATATTATTATTTCTTTTTGGCTTCAAAACGTCACTTTATTACACAGTTTCTTTCCAGATGATGGGAAAAGTGTGACTTATAAGTCTAATATACCTCAGGAACTCATCATCGTTTTCCAGTATTTCATGTGTTAAATCTCAAAGAGTTAGTTTGTCAATGATAACTTTTGCATTCCACCAGAAGAGTTCAAATTTGTATGCATCGTGTAAAATTCCATAATTCGCAAAGTGAAGCATCTCAACCGTAATCAAACGCCAACCACAGTCCATTAGTACACTTATCTTTCATCATAAGTCTCCTGTTCGTGTAAGTTTCATTCTTAATTTTGGGACGAAATTCTTTTAAGTTGGGGAGACTGTAACATCTTCTAATTTTGGGTTAAATTAAAGTTAACATTGTTAGGTTCTTGTATGGACTAATGATGTCATTTATAAAACTTGTGAATTTGTTATGCTTATTCTTTGTTACCTTTAATTTTCTAATCAAACTAATAATTATGATCATAATAAAACTACTTGAAATATAATAATAATAGTACTATATTAGTAACAATAATAATAATAATAATAATAATAATTAAGATAATAGTAATCTTAATAATAATAAATAGCCATAACAATAATAATTATAATAATAATAATAATAATAATAATAATAATAATAATGATAATAACAATAACTAAGAGTAATAACAACAATAATAATGATATTGTTATTAATAATAATAATTTGTAAAAGTTATTAAACTAAAATGTATAAAACTTTAATTTAAAAGTCAAGGGTTAGTTTTGTCAATTTATAAACCTTCAAACAAAGTTTAAGACATAAAATGATAAAATCAAAATCGAAGGACCATTTGTGTAACTTTTGAAATCCCAAACCATTCCCCCATTCACCTCGGTTTTCCGGCGAAACTCCGGCGGAGCTCTGGCGAGCCCCAAAATCCATGAAAAACCACCCAAATTTGATACCGAATGGTTCCAAATCGTCTCGTGAACGTGTCTCGAACTTAAACACACATTTTAATTGGGTTTAATCATCGGTTACAACATCATTTGATTGAATAACCGAAACCATCTTAATCACCTAACCGTTCAAGCCATAACACTTCTTAATAGCCTAATTAAACTAACCTAAACGATACTATACCATTCGTTAATCGAACACCACACTCAATTGCATAAAAACCAAACACAATCTTCAAATATGAGCTTCATCCTTGTCGTGAACCTGCAACTTAGTCGAGGCCACTGTCCAAGCAATTTGGACCAAAATTGGCAAGGGGCTTTTGGTCCAGTACACAAATCGAAGCTTCATACTAAATTGATTGAATTATCATCCACGAATGACCATCGCTCACTCACTGTTCCGCCGCGAGTTGTTCTTCGAAGTGGGTATCTCCAATTTGTAACATCTCGTATTTTTGTTAACTAAAAGTTAACTTCGTTTACTCTTACAAGGGTTATTATTATCAATTTTGAAACTCATGTGTTGTTTGTGCTTATTCATTATTGTCATTAAGTTAAAAATATAAATATTAATAAAAAATAATGTTAATATTAATAAAGTAACAATAATAATAATAATAATAATAATAATAATAATAATAATAATAATATTTGTAATAATAATAGAATAATAATAACAATAATAATGTTAATAATAATAATAATAAATTGTATAGTTATTAAACATAACAATGTTTAAAACCTTAAGTAGTTAAAGAAGAGGGGGTCTTAATATCAATTTATAAACTTTATATTGAAGTTTCTGCTTAAAATAAAAGAAACTTAAATTTGAGGAACCAAATGTGTAATTAACCAAAACCCGCCCCCTTACCCCGTATTTCCGGCAGGGACTCCGGCCACTCTCCGGCCGAAGTCCGGCGAGTCTAGAACCTCAAAACCCTTCGTTTTTGTAATCCAAAAACCGTCCCAAAACCTCCTGGAACCTACCTCGAACTTGAATGCAACTTGTAATCGAGTTAAAGCATCGGTTACAAACCTCAATCGACAGCATAACCGAAGCTTTAAACACCATAGCCGTTCGGGCATTAAATCTTAATAATAATCTAATTAAACTAACCTAAACAATCATCTAAGTAATCCTAAGTATTTAGAACTCTCAATTTCACCTGATAAACTCATTTCCTTCACATTTGAATCATCATCCTCGTCGCGACCTGCTACATAGTGGACTTCAACTTTCGTTCGATTATAACCAAAATTGGGTGAGGGCTTTTACTTAACAACATCATTGGAAACTTCTGTCGCGACGAATTCGAGTTTAATCATCATTATCTTCTCGAATCGGATTTACCATAGTCGTGATTGTTGTTCATCTTGTTTTAATCGATTTTAAACTTCAAACCAGGTAATTAATTGTACCAATACACTTGGTTTTACTTGGGGATCAAAAGCCCTAAGGTTGATTCCATTATCATTCGTGATTCGGTGTTCAATTGGATCGAATTGATTTTAGGGTTCATATAGATTGGGGGTTATTTGAAAGATGGTTTTTATTAATTGATTTGTAAATTAAAACAAGTTCTGGGCTTTAGCCCACCTGTTACCATATCATCTTTCTATACAAGAGGTTGCGGGTTCGAACCCGGCCTCCTGCATATTTTTTTAAAAAGCCAATTTCATATATTTTAAACTTCAAAAATTATACCAATATGTTATTAAATAAAAGTAAAAGTTATTTTAATAACTAAAATATTTCAGAAATTATTAAATTAATTTTAAATGTATTAAAAACTTATGATTTTAAATTTAATTATTTTGTTGAGTAACAAAGATTATAAAACATTATTAATTCTTTTATGTAATTTAAATGCTAAAAGTATGTTATGGTTCAAATTTAGATTATTTCAAAACATTATAAATTTATATGTTCAATAACTAATATTCAAGTAGTTATTGAAATAATTATTTCAATAATTAATTATTCCTCTAATCATTTAAGCATGTTAAATCATAAATAGTTAATAAATTTATTCGTTAACTTTTATTTAAATTCTTAAAATTTATAAAAATATAGTTTGCTTCATTCTTATTTTTTTCGGATTTCGTATTATAAAACCTTTATGATAATCATTTAAAAGCTCAAAACTTAATAAAATGATTTTAAATAATTTTAATGTCACTTAAGTAAGTATTGTATTAATTCTCTTTATCAAGTTTTAAATAATTAATTATTAAATTAATTATTTCTTTTTACATATTATACTTAATTTCTATTAAATCAATAACTTAAATTGTGAGACTTTTTTATTCGTAAACTTAATTGATTTATATTATCTTTAGTAAACCAAAACGTAAACGATTCATTATTTTATTTAATTATTTAAACCCCAAATCCTTATTGAAACCCTAGTTCACGTTAAAACTTTAATAGTATTATAAACTTAATCTTGTAAATATATGTTTAGGCATCTTGTGAAGGATTACGTTGGAACGTCGTTTCTTTTCTTAATAATCCTCAACTATATACTTATTTACCATGTGAGTTTTCCTTGCCTCTTTTTATATTTTTCACACTATTTTGGGGTGAAACATGATACTTATACATCGTACACTTATAAACATTTGAGACTTGTAATGCACTTGCAATTCATCTTTATATTTTGTCATGGTTATTTGTGTGTTGTTAGTGATGATATGAGATACATAGTTTGTTTAAAATCATTAACTATTGCTAGCCTGGCGACGTCTTAGATCTTTGGGCCTGACAAGCCTATTTGGTGCTAAAGTCGAGGTATTGCCGACTCCTGATGACGTATGCTTGTTCATCATGGGAACCAAATACACTTAGCCAATCTTTTATACTTGTAATCAAGTCGAGGTTTGGTTGTAACGATATGTGTTCTATAACCTTACTTGCTTATGACCTATGACATGAATTGCTACTTGTAATCTTATCATATTATGTATGAAACCTTGGAAACTCACCAAACTATTATAGTTGACCTTTTTATTTTTATCATGTTTCAGGAAATCCCCAAGTTTAAAGTGGACTTTTAAGCTTGCAATGAAACTAGGACTTGGACCTAGTTTAATAATTAAAATGTTATGTTATGTTTTGATTTATGTTTGAACTTATTTCAAGTTTGATACTTATGTTTGTACTTCCATTTGAAACTTATAATTTAAATATTTACATTTAATTATAGCGTTATGTGGTTGTGAACAATCTTACCCTCACATCTCGACGTTTCCGCCGTCAAGGTGGGGTGTGACACAACCGATCATCAAAGGGTAATTTTTTACATATACATGAGCATTTAACCATGGGGAGCAAAAGCCCCATGGTTGATTGGGTAAACAACAACAAATTGATGCTCAATTTGTATCAAGAATGAACTAGGGTTCATGTGTTTTGGGGGTGTTTGGTAACAAATGGTTTTAAAGTTTTAAAAACAACTTATATCACGGTTGAGGCTATAGTCCACTGGTCAGACACTTGACTTCTACAAAAGAGTCCCCGGTTCGAATCCAGGGAGCCTCACCTATTTTTTATGCCTTTTTGATCTCTAAAACTATTAGTAAGAAATTTAAAAATTATAATGGACCATTTTATAGACTATGTTATTTTAAAATCACATAAAAATTTTTCTGTAAATTATTTATAAAAATAATTTTATATTTTTATTTAATATGCTAATGCTAATGCTAGCTTATTTCTTTATAAACAAAAACTAAAATAAAATAAAATAAAATATTAAACACTAGTATAATTTTATATAAATTGTTATCCAAACGTCGCCCTTAAATTATTATTTTAATCGTGAGTATTTTATTTAGATAGTATAAAACTATATTTAAATCTTATAAATTTTTACAAATTATTAATGTTGCTCTTATTCATATCTTTATATAAAATATAAATATATTTCTTATCATTTATTCCAAGAAAATATAATTGGTTTCTATTTGTTAAAAATAATTGACAAAGCCCGAGCATCAAAGTGAACTTTAATTCACGTTAAAACGTTTATCATATTATTAAACTTAAACCTTGTAAATATATTTATATTCTTAGGTTCATTGTGAAGGCTTTGCATTGGAACGTTGCTTGTTATATTTTCTTATTAATCATTATTCGATACTTTTTGATCATGTGAGTATTTCTATATCACTTTTTATATTTGTATACTTTTAGGGTGAACACATGTTACTTATAACTTTGCACTTGTAAACACGTTTGATTCTTGTAAACTTATGGCATTTCACCTAGATGTTTTAGTTAGTTGAACTTTGTAGTTACCATGTAATGTCGAATATATATATATCATTAATTATTGCTAGCCTAACGAAGTCATAGATCTATGGGGCAGACAAACCTGCTTGGTTAATCCAAGTACACTTAGCTAATCGTATATACTTGTAAACGTTTGAGACTTGTAAAACTTTGTCGAGGTTTGATTGTGCATTCTGTCTTACATCCCTAGTTTACTTTGTTCTCTAACTTACAACATGAATTGCCATCTTTTATATACTTATGTATTGAAAACTATGGAATTCTCACCAACATTATGTTGACCCTTTATTTTTAACATGTTTGAGGAAATAGTCAAGCTTGATCGACACTTTTGAAGTTGTTCACACCTAGGAATGGACCTAGTTAATTAAATGAATGAGCTTGTTATATTTCTTATTATGTCTTCTTTTTTTGATACTTTTGTTTGTAATGTACCTTTGAAACTTATGAATAATATATATGGATTTAATATAGCGTTATGTGGCTGTGAACGATCTTAACTCTCACTCCTCGACGTTTCCACTGTCAAAGTTGGGGTGTGACAAATATAACATTACCAATACATAAATAATAATCATAAAGTATCAATCATCATAACCATAGTTAAATTTTAAAGTAGTATAGATACTAAAATAAAATACATTAACAAAACAAAATAACAAAAGACTATCATGAAGTCATTCATAACTACATTATCAAAAGAGACTGAGGGCATAAAAACATTCACATAAGCTTTTTCTTTATTTTGTAATTAATTTGACTAAAATAACTCACGTTGGAAAGTTAGCGAAAAAAGTTATTGTGCTAGTTAGGTGTAGTAAAATGAATGCAAATGATAATTTCTATAAAATCGCAAAGACGTAGAACGTATTAACTCTTTATTAAATGATAAACCTTTATAATTTAACTTATACCATGATAAAATTTGAGGAAGATGTACATAAATTTCCCGTAGAAAAAAACGACCAGTTAAGATTTATGAATTCCCTATAATAGTTTGCACGCAGACATAGTTCTGAATCTTATCGTCTGCGACCTAATTTTATGAATCACTACTAACATTTATATACACATTATTAGACACTAGTTTGAAGCCAGTGTGATGAGGCAAAAATCACAATACTTCGGTTGGGGATTTTAAAGGTATGTATGAGATGAATAGATCTGTTTTGAGATAATGTTTGAGGAAATCCTCAAGTTTAAAGTGGACTTTTGAAGCTTGCAATGAAACTAGGACTTGGACCTAGTTTAATAATTAAAATGTTATGTTATGTTTTGATTTATGTTTGAACTTATTTCAAGTTGATACTTATGTTTGTACTTCCATTGAAACTTATAATTTAAATATTTACATTTAATTATAGCGTTATGTGGTTGTGAACAATCTTAACCCTCACATCTCGACGTTTCCGCCGTCAAGGTTGGGGTGTGACAGATTGGTATCAGAGCCCATAACTATAGGGATTTAGGTTATTAGAAATGGTGACCTAGACTATAGTTTATGCATGAACCTCATAGGATAATATTTATATTCTTGGAAATATATATATGTTACATGCTACATAATGCTATACCTTACTTATGTGCAACTTGATGCCTTAGCATAGGTTTGCCTTGTAATTGTTTAAACTTTGTTACTTGTCTCCCTAAACTTATCTTTGACACTTGACTCTCCCCGACAAATGGAACTTCCTAATCTTATTCTCGATGACACGTGGAATTGTATATTTATGCTTAAGACTTGGATCCTTAGACTTATGTCTAATCTATGTAAAATCTCATCAAGGTTTTGATTTTATGAACCTAAGAAACTTGTGTGACACATAGACACCTGTATTCTGGATTTCCTGGCAAAAGGCCCTCGGGCTAAGGCAAGCATATCGCATAAATCCTATGGGACTAGTTATGCTTACCTGGGGATTTCTGGGATGAGTGATAAACTATGGTCAACATAAACATTTCTAAGGCGAGTGGGTCAACTTACCTTGACGTGTCAACGTTTCCAAATGGTAATGCGTTACCAAATGGAACCATTCCATGTGCCTTGCAACTTTTGCCTTATCCTTGTTGAACTATAATCCTTGTTATTCCAATTCTCGTATCTAACTCATTTTGTATATTCCAGCATGTCTCGTCATCATGGAAAGCATGGAAGTTCCGATCGTAAGCTAGCCGCCATGATTGCTCGACAAATGGCTGCTGTCATCCCGACCATGGTTGCTGAACTTAATAGAACCTTAATGACCAACGCTAGCAACAATGGAAATGGTCATGGAGAGAATAGCAACAACCAAAATAGGAACAATCAACACGGGAACAACCAAACTTGCACTTTCAAGCACTTTAGCTCTTGCAAGCCCACTAGTTTTAGTGGCAAGGAAGGAGCCACTGGTCTTCTTGAGTGGTTCGAGAGCATGGAGAATACTTTTTTAATTGTGAGTGTCCCGAGACACTCAAGGTTCGTTATGCCACTAGTATGCTCCAACAAAGGGCGCTTACCTGGTGGAATAGCGAGAAGAGAAACCGTGGTCCTGAAGCTGTGTTAGCACTTACTTGGGAAGAGTTTAAGAACCTCGCCATCGCGAAGTTCTACCCGAGAAGCGAACTGCAAAAGTTGGAGGAGGAATTTTGGAACTTGAAGCAAAATGATGGTGATCATTTGGCCTACTCAACTAGGCATCATGAGTTGAGTATATTGCTGCCTCATATGGTCGACACTGTCCCCAGCAACATCGAGAAGTTCATTAAGGTGTACCACCCCAAATTCAAGATGCTGTGGTGGGTAGCCGACCCACAACCTTGGAAGAAGCCATTACTATCACCGCTCAACTCACCGAGAACCATATACGAGCGGGCACCATGTCTGTGAAGGGTGCAAAGAAGGTAGAGAAGACGGCTACCGAGACTGTTAAGGAGACCAAAGCTGAACCGTCTTACACAACAACAACAACAAAGCGCAAGTTCAACCGGCACGCAACTATGCCGTGGCTGCACCCAAACAACCCCAAAGACAACCTGTACCTACGACTGCACCTGTGGCGCAAGTGCCCGGGGCTAGGGCTTATGCTGGTCCTCAGCCTATGTGCAACACGTGTAGGTATCATCATCCGGGAATCAACCATGCCGCATCTGCACCTTATGCGGTAATATGGTCATTTGGTGGCAACTTGCCACCGTGCACCTAACAATGCCGCCGTGGTCACAACCGTGTTTGTACAACTGTGGGGAACCTGGTCATTTCCACCCACAATGTCCCCGTCTTGTGGGTAATGTGCCACAAGCCCGAGGACGTGCTTTCAACATCAACGCTAACCAAGCACAAGCAAACAACGATGTGGTGAATGGTATGTTAACTCACTTTTAACTTTTGTGATCCGATTCTTTTCATACTTTACCTGCACCGTTAAATACCTTAAAAATTGAACAGGTATGTTCCTTATTAATAAAACTTATGCCTATGTTATAAGAGTTTTGTTTCGTTGGAATTTGAACCCATACTTGTTAAGCCATATACGAGACTAGAAAGACCCCTTACCGTTGAAGTTGCCGATGGAGAACAGATCACCGTTGACGTCATTATTCGTGATTGCATCTTAAGTCTTGACACGCATGATTTTCTTATCGATCTTATCCCTATGAAACTTGGAAGCTTCGACGTCATCATTGGTATGGATTGGTTAGCCAAACACCATGCCGAGATCATTTGTTTCGAGAAGTGCATCCGTATATCGTTACCTTCTGGTGATACTTTGAAGGTGTTTGGTGAAAAATCTTTTAAATGACTTAAACTCATGTCTTGCACTAAAGCCCGAAAATGCTTAAGCAAGAAGTATATGGCTTTCTTGGCTTATGTGGTCAACACGAAAGTCAAAGGGAAAGAACTTAAGGATGTCCCTATTGTACGAGACTTTCCTCAAGTATTTCCCGATGACCTTAGTGGTCTACCTCCCGTGCGTAGAGTGAGTTTAAAATCGACTTGATACCGGGAGCAAACCCCGTGGCTAAGTCACCATATCGACTTGCACCATCTAAAATGCAAGAACTCTCTAGTCAACTTCAAGAACTATCCGAGAAGGGTTTCATCCGTCCTAGTTCTTCGCCTTGGGGTGCACCTGTTCTTTTCGTGAAGAAGAAAGATGGATCGTTTCGTATGTGCATCGATTATCTTGAACTTAACAAGCTTACCATCAAGAATCGTTATCCTCTTCCTCGCATCGATGACTTGTTTGATCAACTCCAAGGAGCTGCCCTATTCTCGAAAATTGATCTACGCTTTGGATATCATCAATTACGAGTTCATGAGGATGACATCCCAAAGACCGCGTTCTGTACTCGTTATGGGCACTATGAGTTTATGGTGATGCCTTTTGGTTTAACCAATGCTCCTGCTGTTTTCATGGATCTCATAAACCGAGTATGCAAGCCTTATCTAGACAAGTTTGTGATCGTTTTCATTGATGACATACTTATCTACTCTAAATCCAACACCGATCATGAATTGCATTTGATATTGGTTCTTGAGTTGTTGAAGAAAGAGCAATTGTACGCGAAGTTCTCGAAGTGTGACTTCTGGCTCGAGGAAGTTCAATTTCTAGGACACGTGGTGAATAGCCAAGGAATTCACGTTGATCCTGCAAAGATGGAAGCTGTGAAGAATTGGTGTGTTCCTACTACTCCTACCGAAGTTCGTTCCTTTCTTGGTCTTGCTGGTTACTATCGGCGATTCATTGCCAAGTTTTCAAGAATCGCGAAACCACTCACTTCATTGACACAAAAGAATAAACCGTTCGAGTGGGGTTCCGAGCAAGAAGAAGCTTTTGAAGCGCTAAAGCACAAGTTGTGCAATGCTCCTATCTTGACCCTGCCCGATGGAAATGACAACTTCACCGTGTATTGTGATGCGTCTAAACAAGGCCTTGGTGTGTTCTTATGCAACGAGGGAAGGTCATAGCTTATGCATCGAGACAATTGAAGGTTCACGAGGTGAATTACACAACTCATGATCTCGAGCTTGGTGCTGTTGTATTTGCTTTGAAGATTTGGAGACACTACTTGTATGGTACACAATGCATAGTCTACACCGATCACAAAAGCCTTCAACACGTTTTCAATCAAAAAGATCTCAATATGAGACAACGTCGTTGGGTGGAGTTAATTAGTGATTATGATTGTGACATTCGTTACCATCCTGGTAAAGCAAATGTTGTAGCGGATGCACTAAGCCGAAGAATTCACAACAAGATGATCTCATTCCAAGAAATTCGCGATCGACGTTAATGGTTTGACAATTTGGGTGAGTTCGATACTGAGATCCGACTAGATGTCAACGAGACTACCGTACTGCTACAAAACTTGAGAATAGATAGTGACATCGAGTCTAGTATTTTGGAGGCTCAATAAGTGGTGCAACAAGAAGGAGGAATGAAGGATGAACTGTAGCCTAATCTTTTAACCCAATTGGAAACGAAACCCAATGGGTTGATGTACTTCGCAAATCGAATTTGGATTCCAAATCGCGATAACCTTCGTACCTTTATCATGAATGAGGCTCATCAAACTCGTTATTCTAATCATCCTAGTTCCGATAAGATGTACATGGACCTACGTGGTCAAAATTGGTGGCCTGGAATGAAGAAAGATATAGCGACATATGTAGCTAAGTGCCTCATGTGTACGAAGGTCAAAGCCGAACATCAACGTCCAAGTGGATTACTTGAGCAACACGAGATCCCTATGTGGAAGTGGGAACACATATCCATGGACTTCATAACTAAGCTACCCCGAACCTCTCGAGGACATGATAGCATATGGGTGATCGTTGACCGATTAACCAAATTGGCACATTTTATTACCTATACGTGACACTTACAAGACATCAAAGTTAGCTCGCATATACGTTGATGAGATTGTAAGTCGTCATGGGGTACCTCTGCACATCATATCCAACCGAGACGCTTGTTTCACTTCGCATTTTTGGTCGTCTATGCAAGTACTCTTGGGTACACAATTGGACCTAAGCACGGCTTACCATCCTCAAACTGATGGTCAAACCGAACGAACGATCCAAACCTTGGAGGATTTGCTACGCCTGTGTGTTCTTGATTTTGGTAGTGATTGGGATACGCATCTACCGCTCGCGGAATTTTCGTATAACAATAGTTATCACTCGAGTATTAAGATGGCACCGTTTGAAGCACTTTATGGTCGTAAATGTCGTTCACCGATCTGTTGGACCGATATTGGTGAAAACTTCATCACTGGTCCTGAACTTATACAAGAGACGACCGATAAAGTTTCTATTATCCGCAAGAACCTTGAAATAGCGAGAAGTCGTCAAAAGAGTTATGCTGACAAGTGACGTAAGCCATTGGAATTCCAAGTTGGGGAGATGGTTCTTCTTAAGGTTTCACCGTGGAAAGTGTTGATCGTTTTGGAAAGAAGGGCAAATTGGCTCCAAGATTTGTAGGACCTTTCAAGATCCTGAAAAGGATTGGGAAAGTGGCTTATAAATTGGAGTTACCTTCCGACCTTAGTGGAATTCATCCTGTATTTCACGTCTCAAATTTGAGAAAGTTCTTGGCTGACGAAAGTCTATGTGTTCCATTGGAAGACATCCAGATTGACGAGTCATTGCATTTTGTCGAGAAACCTGTTGAGATCATGGATCGCATAATGAAGAAGACTCAAACCACAACAACCCCAATCGTCAAGGTTCGTTGGGAAAATAAACGTGGCGCTGAATTTACTTGGGAACGTGAGGAGCACATGAAGAAGAGATACCTATTCTTATTTGTATAGTTTCATTTCTTTTAAATTTCGGGACGAAATTCTTTTAAGTTGGGGAGACTGCAACATCTCGTATTTTTGTTAACTAAAAGTTAACTTCGTTTACTCTTACAAGGGTTATTATTGTCAATTTTGAAACTCATGTGTTGTTTGTGCTTATTCATTATTGTCATTAAGTTAAAAATATAAATATTAAATAAAAAAAATAATGTTAATATTAATAAAAGTAACAATAATAATAATAATAATAATAATAATAATAATAATAATAATAATATTTGTAATAATAATAGAATAATAATAACAATAATAATGTTAATAATAATAATAATAAATTGTATAGTTATTAAACATAACAATGTTTAAAACCTTAAGTAGTTAAAGAAGAGGGGGTCTTAATGTCAATTTATAAACTTTATATTGAAGTTTCTGCTTAAAATAAAAGAACTTAAATTTGAGGGACCAAATGTGTAAATAACCAAAACCCGCCCCCTTACCCCGTATTTCCGGCAGGGACTCCGGCCACTCTCCGGCCGAAGTCCGGCGAGTCTAGAACCTCAAAACCCTTCGTTTTTGTAATCCAAAAACCGTCCCAAAACCTCCTGGAACCTACCTCAAACTTGAATGCAACTTGTAATCGAGTTAAAGCATCAGTTACAAACCTCAATCGAGAGCATAACCGAAGCTTTAAACACCATAGCCGTTTGGGCATTAAATCTAATAATAATCTAATTAAACTAACCTAAACAATCATCTAAGTAATCCTAAGTATTCACAACTCTCAATTTCACCTGATAAACTCATTTCCTTCACATTTGAATCATCATCCTCGTCGCGACCTGCTACATAGTGGACTTCAACTTTCGTTTGATTATAACCAAAATTGGGTGAGGGCTTTTACTTAACAACATCATTGGAAACTTCTGTCGCGACGAATTCGAGTTTAATCATCATTAGCTTCTCGAACCGGATTTACCATAGTCGTGATTGTTGTTCATCTCGTTTTCATCGATTTTAAACTTCAAACCAGGTAATTAATTGTACCAATACACTTGGTTTTACTTGGGGATCAAAAGCCCTATGGTTGATTCCATTATCATTCGTGATTCGGTGTTCAATTGGATCGAATTGATTTTAGGGTTCATATAGATTAGGGGTTATTTGAAAGATGGTTTTTATTAATTGATTTGTAAATTAAAACAAGTTCTGGGCTTTAGCCCAACCGGTTACCATATCATCTTTCTATACAAGAGGTTGCGGGTTTGAACCCGGCCTCCTGCATATTTTTTTAAAAAGCCAATTTCATATATTTTAAACTTCAAAAATTATACCAATATGTTATTAAATAAAAGTAAAAGTTATTTTAATAACTAAAATATTTCAGAAATTATTAAATTAATTTTAATGTATTAAAAACTTATGATTTTAAATTTAATTATCTTTTTTGAGTAACAAAGATTATAAAACATTATTAATTCTTTTATGTAATTTAAATGCTAAAAGTATGTTATGGTTCAAATTTAGATTATTTCAAAACATTATAAATGTATATGTTCAATAACTAATTATTCAAGTAGTTATTGAAATAATTATTTCAATAATTAATTATTCCTCTAATCATTTAAGCATGTTAAATCATAAATAGTTAATAAATTTATTCGTTAACTTTTATTTAAATTCTTAAAATTTATAAAAATATAGTTTGCTTCATTCTTATTTTTTTCGGATTTCATATTATAAAACCTTTATGATAAATCATTTAAAAGCTCAAAACTTAATAAAATGATTTTAAATAATTTTAATGTCACTTAAGTAAGTATTGTATTAATTCTCTTTATCAAGTTTTAAATAATTAATTATTAAATTAATTATTTCTTTTTACATATTATACTTAATTTCTATTAAATCAATAACTTAAATTGTTGAGACTTTTTTATTCGTAAACTTAATTGATTTATATTATCTTTAGTAAACCAAAACGTAAACGATTCATTGTTTTATTTAATTATTTAAACCCCCAAATCCTTATTGAAACCCTAGTTCACGTTAAAACTTTAATAGTATTATTAAACTTAAATCTTGTAAATATATATGTTTAGGCATCTTGTGAAGGATTACGTTGGAACGTCGAATCTTTTCTTAATAATCCTCAACTATATACTTATTTACCATGTGAGTTTTCCTTGCCCCTTTTTACATTTTTCACACTATTTTGGGGTGAAACATGATACTTATACATCGTACACTTATAAACATTTGAGACTTGTAATGCACTTGCAATTCATCTTTATATTTTGTCATGGCTATTTGTGTGTTGTTAGTGATGATATGAGATACATAGTTTGTTTACAATCATTAACTATTGCTAGCCTGGCGACGTCTTAGATCTTTGGGCCTGACAAGCCTATTTGGTGCTAAAGTCGAGGTATTGCCGACTCCTGATGCGTATGCTTGTTCATCATGGGAACCAAATACACTTAGCCAATCTTTTATACTTGTAATCAAGTCGAGGTTTGGTTGTAACGATATGTGTTCTATAACCTTACTTGCTTATGACCTATGACATGAATTGCTACTTGTAATCTTATCATATTATATATGAAACCTTGGAAACTCACCAACTATTTATAGTTGACCTTTTTATTTTTATCATGTTTCAGGAAATCCCCAAGTTTAAAGTGGACTTTTGAAGCTTGCAATGAAACTAGGACTTGGACCTAGTTTAATAATTAAAATGTTATGTTATGTTTTGATTTATGTTTGAACTTATTTCAAGTTTGATACTTATGTTTGTACTTCCATTTGAAACTCACCAACTATTTATAGTTGACCTTTTTATTTTTATCATGTTTCAGGAAATCCCCAAGTTTAAGTGGACTTTTGAAGCTTGCAATGAAACTAGGACTTGGACCTAGTTTAATAATTAAAATGTTATGTTATGTTTTGATTTATGTTTGAACTTATTTCAAGTTTGATACTTATGTTTGTACTTCCATTTGAAACTTATAATTTAAATATTTACATTTAATTATAGCGTTATGTGGTTGTGAACAATCTTAACCCTCACATCTCGACGTTTCCGCCGTCAAGGTTGGGGTGTGACACAACCGATCATCAAATGGGTAATTTTTTACATATACATGAGCATTTAACCATGGGGAGCAAAAGCCCCATGGTTGATTGGGTTAACAACAACAAATTGATGCTCAATTTGTATCAAGAATGAACTAGGGTTCATGTGTTTTGGGGGTGTTTGGTAACAAATGGTTTTAAAGTTTTAAAAACAACTTATATCGCGGTTGAGGCCTATAGTCCACTGGTCAGACACTTGACTTCTACAAAAGAGGTCCCCGGTTCGAATCCAGGGAGCCTCACCTATTTTTTATGCCTTTTTGATCTCTAAAACTATTAGTAAGAAATTTTAAAAATTATAATGGACCATTTTATAGACTATGTTATTTTAAAATCACATAAAAATTTTTCTGTAAATTATTTATAAAAATAATTTTATATTTTTATTTAATATGCTAATGCTAATGCTAGCTTATTTCTTTATAAACAAAAACTAAAATAAAATAAAATAAAATATTAAATACTAGTATAATTTTATATAAATTGTTATCTCAAACGTCGCCCTTAAATTATTATTTTAATCGTGAGTATTTTATTTAGATAGTATAAAACTATATTTAAATCTTATAAATTTTTACAAATTATTAATGTTGCTCTTATTCATATCTTTATATAAAATATAAATATATTTCTTATCATTTATTCCAAGAAAATATAATTGGTTTCTATTTGTTAAAAATAATTGACAAAGCCCGAGCATCAAAGTGAACTTTAATTCACGTTAAAACGTTTATCATATTATTAAACTTAAACCTTGTAAATATATTTATATTCTTAGGTTCATTGTGAAGGCTTTGCATTGGAACGTTGCTTGTTATATTTTCTTATTAATCATTATTCGATACTTATTTGATCATGTGAGTATTTCTATATCACTTTTTATATTTGTATACTTTTAGGGTGAACACATGTTACTTATAACTTTGCACTTGTAAACACGTTTGATTCTTGTAAACTTATGGCATTTCACCTATATGTTTTAGTTAGTTGAACTTTGTAGTTACCATGTAATGTCGAATATATATATAATTATTAATTATTGCTAGCCTAGCGAAGTCATAGATCTATGGGGCAGACAAACCTGCTTGGTTAATCCAAGTACACTTAGCTAATCGTATATACTTGTAAACGTTTGAGACTTGTAAAACTTTGTCGAGGTTTGATTGTGCATTCTGTCTTACATCCCTAGTTTACTTTGTTCTCTAACTTACAACATGAATTGCCATCTTTTATATACTTATGTATTGAAAACTACGGAATTCTCACCAACATTATGTTGACCCTTTATTTTTACATGTTTGAGGAAATAGTCAAGCTTGATCGCCACTTTTGAAGTTGTTCACACCTAGGAATGGACCTAGTTAATTAAATGAATGAGCTTGTTATATTTCTTATTATGTCTTCTTTTTTTGATACTTTTGTTTGTAATGTACCTTTGAAACTTATGAATAATATATATGGATTTAATAATAGCGTTATGTGGCTGTGAACGATCTTAACTCTCACTCCTCGACGTTTCCACTGCCAAAGTTGGGGTGTGAGAAATATAACATTACCAATACATAAATAATAATCATAAAGTATCAATCATCATAACCATAGTTAAATTTTAAAGTAGTATAGATACTAAAACAAAATACATTAATGAAACAAAATAACAAAAGACTATCATGAAGTCAATTCATAACTACAATTATCAAAAGAGACTGAGGGCATAAAAACATTCACATAAGCTTTTTCTTTATTTTGTAATTAATTTGACTAAAATAACTCACGTTGGAAAGTTAGCGAAAAAAGTTAATTGTGCTAGTTAGGTGTAGTAAAATGAATGCAAATGATAATTTCTATAAAATCGCAAAGATGTAGAACATATTTAACTCTTTATTAAATGATAAACCTTTATAGTTTAACTTATAACCATGATAAAATTTGAGGAAGATGTACATAAATTTTCCCGTAGAAAAAAACGACCGGTTAAGATTTATGAATTCCCTATAATAATTTGCACGCAGACATAGTTCTGAATCTTATCGTCTGCGACCTAATTTTATGAATCACTACTAACATTTATATACACATTATTTGACACTAGTTTGAAGCCAGTGTGATGAGGCAAAAATCACAACACTTCGGTTGGGGATTTTAAAGGTATGTATGAGATGAATAGATCTGTTTTGAGATAAAATTATGGGGAACCCAAAACAAAATCAAATGTACTATCATTAATATATACTTTTTGATGTATCTTTTTTATGTATATATTTGTAATTTGGATTTTAATATCTATCTACACTATAAAAAATGTCATCGATACTATATAAGTCGTAACAAAATAAATTGGATTATAATAATTATGTAAAAATTAAATATGCCACATTAAATAACAAAATTATTTTATAAATGACAAATTTTAAATAGTGAAAATGTCCTCTTTAGTGCCTTAAATTTAAGTGCAATGAAATTTTTAGTTATCTTAAATATGTTATGTAGTAGTCACTACTAGAACATAGAGCTTTAATGTTTTATGCTGTAGTCACCACTAGAACTAAAATATACTATTTGACATTGTTTTTATAATATATAGATATATATAATATATATTATAAAACCCTGATGTCGGTAGGTATCCATAGTGGACTTTGTAATTTTCTAAATTGCCCGCCAAACTCTTATATATAAAAAGATTCCTTTAAAACACTCAAACTTGATGAATTTGACTTCACCCAAAACACTCAAACTTGATGAATTTGACTTCGTTTAAGCATCTGAGATATGTCAATTCTCAACTGTGAAATTGCATTTGTCAAGAAATAAAGAAACTCCAAATAAAGCCCCACTGATTTAGGGTTCATTCGTGATTTGGGGTTCAGTTATTCCTCCTGTGATCTCCTGCTTCCGCTGCACGTTATTTCCGGTGACTATAAGTTATCTTCCTTTGGTATATGTAGTTTAAACATTAAACTGTGATTGTAAAGCCAGAGTTCAAATCACATTAGGATAAAAACGTCCCTTGGTTTAAGATATGATGCTCATTAGTTAGATTATTAATTATTTATAATTGTTTGTAAACATGTGTCTAGTGGGTTTTAAGTGATGTAGATTTTAAAGAAACAGTCTTTCTCCTTGATGTAGACTAGAGACATCACTTTTGCCATTGGTATAGATAATTAAGTATCTATCACCGGGGAGCATTGGGGTTTTTTGATGTTTGATGAAATCGATTATTTGATTTAAAGTTGCAATATCCACTTTGGTAATTTGGAAAATATGATTATGGTTATTTAGGGTCCACATAATCAAATTAGGAGAAGCAACATTTGAAAAGTTATTATTATGATAAATGTGAAATTACCTATGTATCAACTTAAGCATAATCGTTAACAAAAATGAAGTCATGGCAACATGCGGCCGTTAACTCCTATATAGTTGAATTAAAAACAGTAAAATTCATATGCCAAATGGAACATGATTAAACAATAACTAAAACAAAATCAATTGAACTAAAATTGTTAAATTATTGTTTGATACCTTGTTCTCTTTTAGATTGCCAAACAGGACTACCGGAGACACTTTATGTGATGAGTGACTACAACATACAAAATTATTAAAATTGGCGGAAAAAAGTTCTTGTCATCTTACTACCCTAATAAAATGGTAAATGTGGGTGCCACGTGTCAACACCACAATCATTCTTGTCAATTTTTCCGCCTCTCTCTACTATTAAAAAATTACCTTAATTACTAATAGAATTAGTTTAATATATTTTAATATATAATAAATTAGAAAGAAATTTATTTATTAAGGTTATTTCTAAATAAATTGATATTTTTAATAAGTCAATTTAAAAAAAAATCAAATTTGGGAGTTGTAATAAGAAATTTTTAAAAAATAACATTTTTATATGGTTTGTTTTAAAATTAAAATGTTTATTTTTTACAAAAATTAAAAAGTTGATATCATTGTTCTATTATTTATAGTTATTTCTGATACGTAATTTTAGTCATATCATATCTTAAAATATCATTTCATAATTAATAAATTTATTATATTAATATTTTTATTTATTCAACCCGTGTAATACACGGATTTACTAAAGCTAGTATTACATATTGGTGGGTTTGAACTAGGCTAATAAAAATTTCTTGAGCCAAGTTATGGGGCGCTTGGGTCAGGCCTACAAGAAGTGTCGTTAATTAGAAAAAAAAAGGTCAAATTCTTCATCGAGGATGTTGTGTGGACAAGGAAGGGGATAGCCTTCTTGGTTGATGTCTATGAATAATGGGCTGTTTGACAACTTCTGAATGATTAAGTGCTGAACCAATAAAAGGTCTGAATCATTAAGTGCTGAATCATTAATAGGTCTGAATCATTAAGTGCTGAATCATTAAGAGGTCTGAACCATTAAGAGTTCGTATATAATCTAACTATTCAAATACAAATGTCTGACTAATTTAGATAATATGTATTAACCATTTAGCATTAGACCTCTTAACCATTCAGCATCACTATAATGATTAACCATTCAGAGGTAAATCTCTTAACCATTCAGACATATGCTCGCGAAATAAACAGTCTGACCCACTAAGTGTTAAACCATTCAGACATCTGAACCATTAAGAGGCTGATTACGAGGCTGATTACGAGGCTTCCAAACAGCCTCTAAGTCAATTAACAAGCAGCCAAGCACATGTACTAATACTATATATTTTTTAAATATTAGATTTTTTTAAAAAATTCTTAAACAGTAAATTATAATACTTACAAACAATTTCGAATTATTTTGCATCATGTTTGGGTACGAACACTTCATTTAATATTATTTTCGACTTTCATGAAACATCAAAAAGCCTTGCGGATGGGAATGTTTTAAGGTGATAGGGTTATGTAGTTTTTTTTTCTTTAACTGCAAGGGTATTTTATTAAAAGTGTATATACTACAAAGATGCAAGAACTTATTAGTGCAAGATACGCGTTTTAACTTGGCAAGGTTATACTATATGAACTCAGTCCTACACCAATTTAACGAGAAGTGTACAAGAAGCTATAATAATCGAATGTCGGTTATTAAGTTCTAAAACTTGTTAATATTTTGTGTTCAGAAATGTTTTTCAGGCTAGTTATGTTTTATATTGATATTATCAAAAAGAAAATAATTTTAAGAATGTTTACAAGAAATATTAATGGATGATAGTTCTGTATGATTTTGATTGTGGAAATCATTAATTTCATACATAAATTTTTTTTCAAAACATGATAAATATCACAGCCTCAAGTAAAAATTGGAGTCAAAGTTTAATATAGATAAAGCATATTGACAATCAATGTGACCAGTCCTATTTTAATAAAATTGGACGATGTTAATATCAATTTCACTGAAATATGATCATATACTTGAAATTTACCAAAAATATTATAACTTATAAGTCTAAAGTTATGTGTTTCATTTTCTTTTTTGTTCATGATTGTTTGCATTCTATTTTTAGTTTAACAAAAGACTTACAAAATTAATGGTTAAACATGTTTTAACCATAATAAATCAAATGATAAAATAAATTGAACAAAAATTTGAAAATTTGAAAAATGTCAAAATTTTCAAAATAAATTGAACTTCTGGTGTGCGAGAAGTTCATGTGGTGCGAAATGTTGTCTGGTGCGAATCCTGACTTCTCGCGCGAGAAGTTAGAAGATTATAAATGGTACCTGGTGCGATTAGTTGACTATTTACATAAAAACTTACTGATTTCACTCTCTAAAATTCTTCCTAAGTGTTAAACATTTTCACTTGAAACATTCATTCATATTGGACGATTATTGATACTTAAGAGTGTGACAAGGTATTTTGATCATTGTAGATTAGTTTTGAGTATATTTGATTAATGAACGAAAGTTAAAGAACCTATACACTTAAAACAACAAAATTAAACAAATTAAACCATAATTAAAAGTATAATCAACACTTAATGAACATATTACAATGGATAAAACACTCTAAAATGACTTAATTTGAAACTTGAAAAATTGTAACTTGTCGCATGTGATAAGTATGTTGAATATGAACATGCGCGATAACTTTGAAATTCGCACAGAACTACTCATATGGATAGTAGACTTGTCGCGCGAGAAGTTAACTTTTAGTCAATTTCAATTTCATGCGATTAACCATGTTGTCGTGTGAGAAGTCAAACACGAAAATTTAACTATTTGCATGCGAATAATTGTGGGTGTGCGAGAAGTTTAAAATTTTAACTTTTTCAATTTTTTTATAAGTCTCGTGTTTCTTGACTAATAAAAAATGTTTGTTTAAACTTTTAGATAGCGAGACCAATGATTATCCATAAAAGCCATAATGTTGTTGCCTTGTTAGTGAGATACGAGGCGACAAGGCATTGTTCAGATCACTTATTGATAGTCTAGCGACATCTCGTGTTCATCACATCATTACAGCTAATCCGACCATTTATACTAGTATGATCGATTAGTTTTGGATTTCAGCTACTAATGAGTGAGACTCACAAGGAGAACCGAATATCTCTACTACGGTTAAAGGAAAGAGAGTTCTTATCACATCTGAAGTGATTAACAATATTCTATTATTAGAAGATCAGCCCAACGCACCGGCTAAGATGGATGATGTTGTGGCTAAAGATTGTCTAAAGAGAACGGGTTATGATCATTAATACCCTTCACCGGAAAAGAAATACTTACCTCCATTCTTGAAGTATTTATTTTATATGGTAGTGCATTGCTTGACTAACTTGAACGTTGGGAAGGATAATCTAAGTGTTGTGTTTGGATCCTTATGAGTATCACTTGTTGAAGATTTACCTTATAGGATATCCAAAGCTATTTTTTGGAGATGCAAAAGAATGTGATAGTTGTTGTGGGAAAGAAGGTCATCATGAATCCCCTATTTATATAGATGATTGTTAATGCTGTTGATTGTGAATTAGAAGTGTGTGATTCTACCACCTATGTTGTTATAATGATGAAAAAGATTATTTCACTTATTTTATGGGAGCTCGTGGGAATACTTACTATGGAGTTAACTTTACTAGACTTAGCCGAATTGTTGAAGGTTAGCAAGAAGGTAATTAGTCTAGTGACCAACAGGATGATGTTGAAACTCATAAGACTAATCAAGCTGGTCAATCTTCTAGTAAACCTGAGGATGCTCTAGTAAGTTCTAAGGTACTAGAATGTCAGTTGAAGATGAGGTGAACACTTGGTCCATGGACAGTGAAATAGATAGTGATCATATTCATAATGTCCCGTATGTGTTACAAGAAATACCTAAAGTGTGAAACTCCTACTAAATGCACTGCTAAGGAAAGGGATGTTGATTTTATTCCTGAGAATTCACCATCTACTTAGAGGAGAAATAAAAGAATGGCAAGGATAAGAGCTAACTTTTATGTGAGTCCATGTGGGAAAGATAGAGGACAAGGTGTTTTGCAAAAGTGTCAGACCCCGATAACCATTGTGTCAACCAATACTAATGTTCTAGTGTCTGAGACTCCGGTCACGGGTAGTGAGTTTGTACCACAATATACTCCAGTGATTGTTACAGAATCCACAACTATAATATTATTTACTATGCCTATTGTTGATGATGTGTTGAGCACACCTCCAAGAGATCAATGGCATAATTACACAGATAGAATGGAAGATTTTCTTAATACTCCTCGAGCGTAAAGACATGGTGATGGAACTTCTTCTTCAAGAGAGAGTACAAACTTTAAAGAGGGAGATGTTGGAGAAAAGTCAATAGATTTATGACTTAATGTGAGCCTTGGCAAGTGCAGGGAGAATGCGTGTGCTGCTTGGACTCCACTAGCTACAAATCATGATATAGCACCTGACGAAAATGGAGATCTGGTAGATGCCACAATGTACCGAGGAATGATTGGATCCCTCATGTACCTCACTTCCTCAAGACCTGATATCATGTATGCTACATGTTTATGTTCTAGATATCAGGCTAAGCCTAAGGTTAACCATGTGATCGGGGTCATAAGGATATTTCTTTATCTGAAGGGTACACCCACACTTGGGTTGTGGTATCCTCATAATGATGACATTGTGCTCACGGCGTATAGTGACTCGGATTACGGGGGCTGCAAGATGAACTACAAGTCTACATCAGCAGGGTGTCAATTCTTTGGGAGGAGATTAGTTACCTGGCAGTGTAAGAAGCAGACCTCGGTTGCATCGTCAACCTGTGAAGCCGAATATGTTGCTGCTGCAAGTTGCTGTTCACAAATCATCTGGATTCAACAGCAAATGCGGGATTACGGTTTAAAGTTTTCTTCTACTCCTATCTTTGTTGATAACTCTGCTGCAATTGCAGTAACTAAAAATCCGGTACAACATCCAAAGACCAAACACATCGGCATTAAATACCATTTCATAAGAGACTTTTTTGAAAAGAACTTAATCGATGTGGTAAAAATTAACACTGACTTTCAACGCGCTGACCTCTATACAAAAGCCTTTGATAAACCACGTTTTCTATATCTGTTAGAGGTCAACGGTGTTAAAAAGAAAAGTGATGTAATTCCAGATGATGATCATGTGTCGTCCGATGCATTGTAGTTATATGTTTCTTTTTCAATTTTTCTTTATTTATTTTATTTTGTTTAAATTAATTTCATGTTATTTAGCTGTCTGTTAAAAATCCTAACATAATTAAATCCAGTATGATTTTAGAATTTTAGGGGGAGAGTAGGTCAGCTAGTAACATTAAAAAAACACACGAGGGAGAAGGAGTAGATAGCCGATATAAGGTAGATCGTATCTGTGATACCGATTCAAACCTTTTGGAAAATGATAGTACACAGGAACAAATCAAAAGGGACTTTAAAATTTAATTAGAAAAGATGCAAAATTCAAAGTATAAGTCTGTGTAGTCTAAGCAATATAAAAGGGAAGATGATAGAAAACTGGTAACTACCAAGGTAACACAAAGAAAGTAGACCTAGAGGTTGCTAGACCACAAATGATATGTCGGTAGATTCAACACAATAGATGATTAGAACTGACTCGTGATTTCAAGATCAAACTAAGTTGTTCAACCGACTGTAGGCTGCTATCTTATCACTGGTTAACACAATCAACAAAATTCCAATAAGGGGTAATGAGCATGTAAACGCCACAAATGTGTGCGGATGACCAAAATGAGAGCAAAGCATCAAAAAATGAAAGACAAATGCAATCAAGCTAATGACATATGTTGTTGGTGCATTTTATGCAGAAGAAAATTTAGCTGCTCTAACAAGAAGATAGGTTGTGTGCCTCTCTGCTGTGTGATGGCACTGACCTGAGGATAAGCATAACCTAGATATTCTAGACTTCATTGTTGTTTGCCGCCTCTCTGCTGTGCGATGGCACTGACCTGAGGATTGGCTTCTCTTTGAAATCTCTAAGAATAGTCTCTTCTTGTAAAAATACCCGTAGACCGCTCAAAAGCTCCTGAGGAATGTTGATTACCATATAAGAGTGGGATCCACAAATTTCAATTGAAATAATTAAACCTAAACCTATCACCAGTTTGTGTCTAAAGTCTGTGCATGGATTTAAGAGGACAAATATACTGACAATCATTTATGGCTGCCATTCTTGAAAGTTTAAATTAACGTGGGAATCTAATAGTACCAGTGTGATTTCCTAAATTTGCTAACGACTCTGGATGAAAACCAAGAATTGAGCATCTAAAGGTTTTGATAACGAGTCCCAAATGATTTGACTTGCCTGTATGATTCCAAAAGTGAATTGTTCCAGGTGTGGTCAAACCAAATTGAAGCTGCCTATTCTGGAACCAAATCCAGGAGATGTCTATCTTAGGATTTATCTCTCACAAAAAGTCAAAAACAAGTTCTATTTTTGTATTTAGTTTAAGGTTCTAGTTAGTTAGTCATTTTAGTTTGTCTGTTCGTCGGACTACATCACGAAAATCAGTATGGGATTAACTCACCTAAAAGGGTCATGTCTGAAGTCTAAAACTCAAAAGTGGTGAAAAATTGAATTTGAATTGAGCGGACAGAACGACATGCGAATGGACAGGTTGATGAATTTTAGTCGCACGACTGAAGAGTGCGAACAACTTAACCGCACGACTAAACTATGCGTATGAGTTCGGTCGCATGACTGGTGTAACCGCATGAGGATACATACGCATGAGTCCAGTCGCACACTCAGTAGTACGTATGGAGTCATTCGCAAGACTGAATCCCAGTCGCACAACCTCATTCGCATGATGAAAAATAAGTTTCTTCAAGTCCAAGTGTTTCATGACATTCTTAACCAATGGGTACTGATGTTTACTTTCCTTGTGTAACAGATGGCCAGGCGTTGGACTATGAGTACGAAGCACAATATTTATGCTCATCTGGATCTCACTTCCAGAAATGCTTCAGACTTCTCGAGCATTATAACCTTCCTCAGGAGATCGAGGATTGCACACGCTATATCTGCTCCATGTACACCTTATCGGTCTATTCAGCAGGCCTTCTGGGAAGGTGCGGTTGTTGATCGATCCTCTGAGCCTCACTGTATCAGAGGTACTATCTTTGGAGAGGCTATAGCTATCACAGAGGAGGATCTAAGGATCGTGTTACAGTTGGGGGACGATGCTGACTGTCCTACTAAATTACACCCCCTTACTGTCAGAGGATGTTTTCTTCGAGCCAAGTACACTGGGGGCATCAATGCTGGGGTGCTCAACAAGAGCAACCTCTGTCCCCAGTTCAAGTACCTTGCTCACGTATTGCTAAAATGCATAGCATCCAGAAAGGGAGGCTTTGATGAGTTGTCTGACCAGATCCAGAACACTTATGTTGCGTTGGTGCTGAACCATCCGTTCAGCTTCTCCAGGATGATCTTCACCTACTTGGTGGAGAACATTGAGGGGAAAGGGAAGGAGGGCTTCTGCATGTACCCCCGATTTATGCAGATGATCATAGACCAGAAGCTCCCCTCCCTGCTAAAGGAGAAGGTTGATGCTGTAGTGCTTGAGGTGATGGATGATACCACCTTGGGCCGGATGAAGGTCTACAGGGGAAGCATGTAAAACCCCCTGTTAGGAGATTGTTTGGGCATCTGGCATGTGAGAACTATGTGGTGCCAGCTAGGAGGAAGTGGCGCCACGACGACAGTGATTCTGATGTTGAGCAGATTGCTCTACCCTTCCGATGACTCTGATGATGATGACGGTGGGGATGCTGGAGATGACATGCCCATTCCACCGAGGGGTGAAGCTACAGACGTTATACCTCCAGTATCTGCCTCCATGGGAGACATAGCTAAGTCAGCCGGGTTTCACCAGGACTTTATACCTGGTGAGGAGGAAGAAGAGTCAGACGAGGAGCCACTGACTAGGACTGTGGAAAGCAAAGTCGTTCCCACAGAACATGGACTTCGAGTGGTTGGTGAACGCCCCAGTGGATCTGGAGAGACTGTCACTGACCCGACCTATGCTCCAGAGCCGTCCAGCCGTATCCTAGGGGGAGCATCCACCTCGACTGGGTCGAGGAAGAAGAGGATGGCTCAGCCCCATGGGATGAAGAAGAAGAAGAGACGGCTCACCTTCATCACCACCACAGCACCCACTACATCTACCATACCACCCACTACCTCAGCCTCCACCATAACCACCTCTACAGCCACAGCCACCACCACGACCACCTCCACAGCAACCACTACCATTCCCACACCCCCTACCACTACATATATCCCATCCACCACTATATCATTCACACCTACATCACCACCACTATCATCTAGACCTAACCCAATCTTCACCACTGCCACCACTATTACCACTGGCCACCAAGCCGGGCCATCATCACATCCCACCCACCTATATGGATCATCTCTACCTCCCATTGGGGTAGAGGAACAACTATCAACACTGAACCGTATGGTGATGCACCTGTTAGCAGCCAATGACGAGAAGACTGCGCAGATTCGTCAGTTGGCAGATCTCACAGCTGAACAGTCCCAGCAGATATCTCAGTAGGCTCAGCTGATTGAGCAGCAGGCACAACAAATGACTGCTCAAAGTGAAGAGATTGCCCAACTCCAAGAGCACAGAGTCATATCAGAAAAGAAGATTGAGGAGTTGGAGGATGCTAAAAAGTCTATCATGCTCAAGCTCAAAGGAACTAAAGATGAGCCTCTGAAGATAAAGGAAGGAGATGGTAATGAGGGTGTAGATGATGATGAGGATGAAGATGAAGAGAGTGATGATGATGAAAGGGATGAGAAGGAAAGAACAGAGGCCAGGCAGGAGGATGATGATGATGAAGGAGGAGATGCAGCTACATCAGCCTCAGCTCAGGGTCAAGAAAGAAGATCAAAGAGAAATCAAGACCAACGAGCTTCCTCTTCTGCCTCACCAAGTGATGATCCAGCAATTCAAGATATAAGTAATGATTAGATGATTATGTATTTGATAGCCTTTGTACTTGAATCATGTATTTAAACTTATGTATTTAATGGTTATGTTAAGATTAATGCTTTTCTATTTTGATTATTAGCTAATGGTTGATGTACTACATGTTTATATCAAACAGATCCAAACTATCAGAGGGAGGAGTTCGATGTTCTCCCCTTCAGCAGATCAAGACTCAGCTAACTATGATTCTTGATCTGCAAGGGATCGTCAGAAGGTCGGTGAGTTATACCCCTGAAGAAGGGGAAATAATTCACGATCTATCAAATGAGCAACTAGCTGAGATCTTCAAGCTAAATCCCGATGAGATTGTAAAGGATGCTCCAACTTGCGACTCGACAAGTGACGAAGAGCTCAACGACGTTGATGAAATAGAGATAGAAGATGTCACTGCAGACCACTACCCTCAGTATTCTGACAATGAGGGAATTGTGGTCCCTAATCTGGGTGAATCCCTTGTCAGTGATATGTTTGAGGTGTTAGAAAAAATGGAGCAGAAGTCAGAGAAGAAAGAGGGATCGGCCCAAGCCTCAAATGATGATGTTGATATCCGAAAGGCTGAATGGGCTGCCTGTTTTGAAGAAGTTAGAGCCCACGTGCTGCACCCAAACAGGAGTCTACACCAAACTCTACAGAGTCGAGAACATCATAAGGTGTCAGGCAGAATTATAGCATGGGCGTATTTCAAGGACCTTAACGTTTATGCTGTTAAGAGGGAGAAGGGCATAGAGTACTTTAGATTTCCACATGATCTAAAGACTCTACCAGGTTTTGAGCACAACCAGCTGGCCAAACTGAAGTTGTTGTATGCTGACCCGAGAAAGATGTCAGGCTAGTTTGAGGCTGCCCTAAGGAAGGAGTACCACACCAGGTGGGTTAACTTCAGACCCCAACAGCCTACAAGGTACATCAGAAGGTCTGAAGTCAATGCCATTACTGGAAAGCCAAAGATAGTGTTGAAGTGGAGTCCTCCGCGCATGATGTCAAGAATCCCACTCAGGGAAATGCCATAGGACTTCACTCCACACTTTAAGTGGTGGTATTATGATTGGAGGACAGGAGAAGCGGTCATAGTCCAAAACAAAGAGGGCCAAATGGATACCATCAGGGTATTTGACCCAATGTGGCTTACCAACTTGTCAGCTAATGATGTCTACACTCTATACAAGTGGCCACTGTTCTATGATACGCAGGATATAGTACAAGCCCTCCAGTTCCAGAATGTCATAAGACTCTGTTATGCATTTGAGATTCATGCAGGAGTCACAAAAGAGGATAAGTACAAGAAGTATGTGGAGGTAATGAAGACAACAAGACATTAGTAAGATCTAGGTCCAAAGGGGAGTTTGTTGGTACATGTATGTCCCTATATCATGATATGAATGTAATAGATCTTGTTTGTCTGATTCTCATGTAATGTTTGGAATGATTAATGAAATGATATTGGTTATTTGTTAATTATAATGTTTAATATTTCACTAATGAGTCAATGTGGAATTGGTTAATTAGATTTGTGATTGTTTGAAGTGTTATGCATAATGTTATAATATTGAATACACTCAAACTTGGTGAAGTGATGTTCTCATGTGTCCGACTGGACAATGCGTCCCAATAGTGGTCATGCGTCCGAATGGCCATGCAAATGAGTGTCCATGCGCCTAAATAGTCTATACGCCTAAACAACTTCATGCGACTGAATCAGGCGCACGACTGAACACTCAATCGTGCGGATGAATCAACCGCATGGTTCAATCGCATGACTGAACCATACTAATGGTTCAGTCGCACGAATAAACAATACTAACCTATAAATACAACCCAATTCGTGGAAAAACCAGAGCTTTAATTCTATCTCGATTCCAGACGTACCCTAGCCATCCAGAAACCTCCAAGTTGATACTCCAAGTTCATAGAACACATTAGATCGATTCCCCATCGATTCTTAACGTTAGATTCAATACTTTATTGATTCTACGTGCGTTCTCACTTATTGGATCGCCAATCAAATAGGATTCCGCACTATTTGGTTTGGTTTACACGTTAATCATTAGGTATTCGTTCAAATACCAGGTCCTAACATCTTGAACATCAACAATAGTTCATATTTAGCTATATTCAGATTCTAGAGTAAAACATTAGAGACCTCACTTCTCGGGTTGTATTTATGTTTGCTTAGCAACGTACTATAGAAGTTGGAGAGTTTGGCAATCTGCTGGTCTTGAAGCTGCTAATGATGTTGCTACTGGTATAGAGCATGTCATTGATCCTGTTATAACTGAAAGGACAACTTAGACTACTAATGTTGATCAAGATCTAACTAAAACTTTTCCTACTGAGGCTACTAATGATCGACTTGTAGTTTTTACTAGAGAGGCATTTTTGGAGTCTAAACATAATATTCCAATCCTTATTTCAGTACATGATGATAATGATTTGGATATGATCAATTTAATTTGTGATGAGGTTGATGATATTGATGACGAAGATGATGATGATTATGTTGATAATGATGATGGTGGTCATTATGAGGGTGGTAATAAAGGAGACAAAAGGAATGATGATGATTAGGGCGGTGACGTGGGTTTGACTACTTGTCCTTCTTGTTTATTGGGTTCTACCAATGTCTTCGTACCAAGACCCAATGATACAAATGACTATACACCATTACATCCTCCTACTAAAGAAATGTACAAGAAGGAATTTTATACATTTCAGCAACAACTACTTACTCAAGAGTCTGATGAAGACTTTGGAGCATTTAATGGATAATAGGAGGGAGTGGAGTATACATTTGTGTTTTGGAACAATCTTCATAGTTTATTTTCTTATATTTTGACTGAAGAAAGAGAGATTGTTGAAGATTCTGGTGCTAATCAACCTACTGACAAGACTGGTGATCAAACTGGAAAAAGAGAAATACATCAGGTTAGGAATCTTACTATTGATGCTCCTCCTCTGCCAACTTATGTACAAACACTGAGACATTCCAAACCTTTCACAAGGTATGGAAATTCAGAAAAAAACTATTAGTTAGGCATATGAAGGAGGGAAGAAGATGTCTGTTATGAAGAGAAAAACTAGAGCTATTGAGTATTATCAAGATAAGCACGACTTTCATACACTTAGAGTGTGTGACTTATATGTAATGGGTCGTGTTCCATTCATAAATCCAAGTAACTATGGGATGGGGAATTGGATAAGAAATAGGATCTAGAGACAAAGTAAGACCAACTTCAAGACTTTAAGACGACCGAATCCAAAGTCATTGAAGATGAGACATGTATAGATCCTCATACAAATAAGTCGATGAATATATGGGTTTACAAGCATCTAAGATATGCAAGAAAGATCTTTATACATGATCCTGTACCGGTAAACAGTTTGCCTAAGCTTATGTAGCGGAGTTGTGAAAAGGAGGACGGGGAATGCGTTGATTCATTATGCTGACATAGATTACCGTATCATCAGCCCTATAGATTTTCTCAAATTTAGAAGGGGCGATTTGATGAGGTTGTAGGCTTGTCCAATTACAGTTAATGAATCTGTTTATCTTTTGGCAGCACAGTTCGGATGGTTGATTACAAAGGCCCTAGAGAATAAGATGTATGCATATGGGGGCAATTACAAGGTTGTAGATGTCGACTTCTAAATTATTAATTCACCAAACCTAGGGGGAAATTGTAGGGATTGAACCTAGAGGCTTGGGAAAGAAAATCAAGATGATCAAGATCATGTCACGTGAAAACCTATTGCTCCTGCGCGAAAAGTTTTATCTCGCGGGAGAACTAAGTAGCTCGCGCGAGAACTATTTTGTTTAGTATATATAGTTAGCTTTTGTTGTAGTTTAGCTAAGCTTTTCACTTAACTAATTTCACATGTAACTATAATTCTTTCATATCAAAGAGCAATGCTAAAAAAGCTAATTTACATTTGAGTTCATCATATTACTTGTTCAATCTTCTTACCATGGTGATTATATTCCACATTCTTATCACCAGATCGATCTGATTTGTTATTGTTGATCCTTTCGGTAGAAATTAAATTTATGTTACATACCAGAAATATACTAATTAAAATTTGTCGAAAACTTAGAATAAAACGAAAACAAACATTTAAAATAAAAATCAAAACAACACTATACTAATGAAAGGTTAAATATAGTAATTAATATTATTTAGGGTCAGCTATCTTCTTTGATAGTCAAAAATGAATAATCTAAGTTAGTGATAAAAAATTGGGGTTACTAATTGTTGATACATGTGTTCCTAGTTTATGTGCTTAAATATAAAAGTTATTCATGTCTTACATATGTGTAATGTGATGATGTAATAAAGTATGAGATATGCCTTGACGTTTATTTATCTTTGTTTCATGTTTATGAACTTTTTATATAGGTTTGAGGTTGTTGTACACAATTCTAAGTCAATAATGATTGAGAATTGTGTTTAACCTAGTCGGGTGATTATTCATGCTACTGGACCATACTTATGGACCATACGCACGAATATATCATGCTTATAGACCAATCGCATGATAGAACTAGGAGATTGGATCAGTCGTATGATTGAGACATAAGATTGACTCAGTCACACGACTGCAGATTTAGTCATGCGAATGAATCAATCGCATGAGTCAGTCGCGCAAGTGAACCATGCTAATGGTTCAGTCATACGAAAGGCAATTGCAAACCTATAAATACCACTTAATTCGTGGAAAAACAACACTTGAGAGATACTTCGAATATACATAAACCCTAGCCGTCCAGAGCATCCTAAATTTCCAATCGAACTTCATAGTTCGATCTTAATCGATTCCTACTCATTCTTAACGTTTAGTTCATTGTTATATCGATTGGGTTATCGTTCTCACTAATTCTGTCACCAATCAAATAGGATTCCACACTATTTGATCTGGTTTCACATAGAATACGTTAGTCCGTACGTACATGGTCCCAACAAGTGGTATCAGAGCTTTGGCTCATGATTTTGTGTTGGATTCGATTAGTTTTGGTGTTAAAAACCTACGTTTTAAATAAAAAGAGTCACCACTATGCTTCAAAAGGTGTTTTTGACATTTGCATGAATTAAAGTCTTAGTTTTTCATTATACGACGGATTAGGGTTCCTGGGAAACTCGTATTTTGTGTCAAAGTGTCAAAATATTCAATTTTACAAACACATCAGCCTTTAGTCGTACGATCGGTTCATTCAAATGATTGAATTCAATAGCATACTCCATCCGCACGACTGAACTCAGTCGTATCCCTCATTCGCACGACTAAACAAGTCCAGTCGTTTGATTCCAATTGTCTTGTTCATACGCATGAATGAATCCAATCGTACAATTGAATTCATTCACATCCATCATTCGCATGAGTGATCCATACTCATAGCCCATTCGCACGAGTGAAACTGTCATTTTCAAAAAGTACCAATTTTAAAGCAATGGAAGACCAATTTGCTGCATTTCCTGCCGGAAAGGACTCTTGCATCCAGAATCTTCTACTTTTGGAGAATGAGATTGGAAATCATAATAAACCGCCAAAGCTGTTAACGTGTGATGAATATCCACAGTGGAAACATTGGTTTGAAATCTATTTGATTGGAGGTGACCCAAATCTTTGGACATCAATTGAGGCTGGTTATACGGTACCAGTCAGTGCTAATGGAGTCATGTTGACTTTGGGAGGAATGAGTGAAGCTCAAAAGATTATGTTCAATGCTGAAAAGAAAGTATATGCCTTGTTGACTCAGACAATACCTAAGGATATTTTTCATCAATTTGCTAAGAACAAGTAGACTAAAAAGTTACGGGAGGCACTGGAGAAGAGATATGATGGAAACTCAACTCTCAAAGCACTGAAGGCTAAAGCTCTCACAAAGGAATTTTATAATTTCTCTTCGATAGGGATTGAGAGCTTGGATGATATTATTGACAGATTCTATTATCTGATGAGTGAGTTGCACACTCATGGTGTGACATCTATGGAAAATAAAGTTTCAAGCTTTACTAATGGTTTGCCTGATAAATGGGATTCATTTGTGTCTAATCTAAGACAAAACAACATTCTTGCAATGTTAGACATAAATGATTTCATCTTGAAGTTAAGGGAGGAAGAACTGCGAATGAAATAAAAGTCGAAGAAAGGATCCCATGTTCAGAATCCTTCACCTTACAACTCAGTTCCGACTACAGCTGCTTCAGGAGTACCCTTACAAACAACATTCATGTCTAGTTCCTCTGCTCCTTCCTAAAGCACTGTATTAGGAACTGAAATGTCATGGTCATCTGGAACCCAATACATAGTTCCTGAGACAAATACTACAAAGTTGAAGACTGAGAATCTCGGTAATGTCACAGTGGAAGTGGCTAAGGAGCACTTGGATCTTCTAGCGGCTGTTGTACAATCTTATGATGGTTTAGTTGACGGTAAGATTAGAAATTATCATCTTATGATGGTTTAGCGTCAAGTTGATGAAAATGAGCTGGAAAGAATGGACATAATGTGAGCCTTGGCAAGTGCAGTCAGAAGAGCAAAGAAGTTTTTCGAAAAGACGGGATAAAATCTAGTTGCCACTAAAGATACGAATCTTGGTTTTGACAAAACAAAAGTCACATGTTTCAATTTTGGTGAAAAAAGGCAGTTTAAACATGAATGTGTAAAGCCCAAGAAAACTGGAAATAGAAACCCATTTCCTACATTCAATCGTCAAGACAAAGAAATGATTGGAACTACTTCTTCAAGTAAAGAGACAAAGTCTCTAATTGCTCAAGGTGATGAAGGGCAAGACTGGTCCTTTTGATTTGTTTCTCCTGGGAATCAAATATTGCCTTTGTTGATGCATTTGATGATGGATCTGGTAGTGAAGGTGAGATCATAGTTGAGCAAGCGATGCCAGATATTGAAGAAGCTGTGAATGTTGTAAGTCACTTGGTTGAGGACGAGCTCAGAGCAACAAACTCAGAATCTCCAGTCACGAAGACTCTGATATAGCTTTGATGGCTGATTCGTCTCATTCCTCACAGGTAAGTTCTAAAGACTAATTATTTGAATAACATGCTTGTAATGAATGTGACAAATTTAGAGAAATCATTGATCTAAAATTTGCAAGGTTATTAGAACACAATGAAAATTTAGTAAACGATTACAACTCTGCACTGAGGCTAATCGTATTTTAAAACAATGTTGGTACATGTATGTCCCCAGATCATGATATGAATGTAATAGATCTTGTTTGTCTGATTCTGATGTAATGTTTAGAATGATTAATGAAATGATATTGGTTATTTGTTAATTATAATGTTTAATATTTTATTAATGAGTCGATGTGGAATTGGTTAATTAGATTTGTGATTGTTTGAAGTGTTATGCATAATGTTATAATATGAATACACTCTAACTTAGTGAAGTGAAGTTCTCATGCCTCCGACTGGACCATGCGGCCCAACAGTGGTCATGCGTCCGAAGGCCATGCGAATGAGTGTCCATGCGCCTAAATAGCCTATACGCCTGAACAACTTCATGCGACTAAATCAGGCGCACGACTGAACACGCAGTCATGCGGATGAATCAACCGCATGGTTCAATCGCACGACTGAACCATACTAATGGTTCAGTCGCACGAATGAACAATACTAACCTATAAATACAACCCAATTCGTGGAAAAACCAGAGCTTTAATTCTATTTCGATTCCAGACGTACCCTAGCCGTCCAGAAACCTCCAAGTTGATACTCCAAGTTCATAGAACGCAGTAGATCAATTCCCAATCGATTCTTAACGTTAGAGTCAATACTTTATTAATCCTACGTGCGTTCTCACTGATTGGATCACCAATTAAATAGGATTCCGCACTATTTGGTTTGGTTTACATGTTAATCATTAGGTATTTCGTTCAAATACCAGTTCCTTACAAGTGGTATCAGAGCCTTGGCTCTTGATTACGTGTGATTCAATCAAGATTGATAAAAAGTTTGTGCTTTTACACTAAAAAACGCAATCTTTTGTGTCAAAAGTTGTCTTGGACGTACCTTGCTCATCAAGTTTCGGTTTCTATAGCATAGATGAGAAATTTGCTAGGTTATTAGATCATAATGATAACTTAGTAAAGGATTTGCAACTGTGCACTGAGGCTAATAGAGTTTTAAAACAAAATGAGCATAGTTACAAAGAAAAGATAGACCTTTTGACTAAACAACTTAGGGAAACTAAAGTAGTTGCATTTAACCAAGCTAATGACATTAGGTACTATCTTAACTCCCTAGAAGACACTAAGAAGCAAAAGGCAATTTTAGAAGTAGAAGTAAACTCATTAAAGCAAAAACTGCACAGTTGGACTAGTTATCACACATTGTCCAACACTTAGTGATAGAACGAAACAACGGGGAGGGTTTGGGTTATAAAGTGGTTGCTCCACCACCTGGGACCTTGATGAAACCAAAGAGTAGACCCATAAAAAACAATCCCATAAAAGATCATGTGGTGTCTACTCCTTTTGTTAGTGATCCATATTTCTCATGTTCATCAATTGAATCTGGAACAAAACAAAAGGTGGCCACTTCAAAGGCAAAGGGTGAAATGCCTTGTGTTAATTGGAAAAAGAATTTGAAAAGATTAGTATAAAGTTCGGGACAAAAAAAGTCAAATTTGATTCTAAAAGGACTGCTAATGTAACTCTTTCCCAAGCTTCATGTCAAAACCAGTTAACCAAAAAGAAAAGGATGTTAAAAATGTTAAAAAAATTAATTTCGTTAAACATGAGAAAACATCAAAAGAAAGAGAGTCAAAACCCAAACTAAGTAATGTTACCAGGGTCTCACACACATCTCCACAAAGAAAGTTTAATCATAAAGTTGATAGCAAGTCGTGCTACAACTGTGGAGAGTGTGGACACATTGCTTCCTTTTGTCATTACTATCAGACACCTAGGAAGAAAATTGAACTTCAGAATTCAAAAAAACTAGGTCTTATAAGAGGAGTTCCTTAACTCCACCTAGACGACTAGTGAACCTAGCGTTCAACCCATTAGCTAGTCGACTGTTTATTACAAAAGGCATTGCACAAATCTGGCTTATGGAAAGAGAAGTCATCCTCTATGTCTGATAATGATGACAAGAAGGAACCTGAGCTTCCCTCACCCTCTAAGGGACAATAGGTTGAATTCATGATGTGTGATGCCTCTAGGAAACCCAAGCAAGTAAAGGCTTGGGTTCCTAACCTAAACTAATGGTTTTACTTTGATGTGTAGGGTGTTCACTACAGTGCTCAAACCAACACATGGATTGTAGACATCGGAGCATCCAGGCACATGACAGGGAACAGAGCTCTCTTATCAAATGTGAGACAAATTAAAGGAGGACATGTTTCGTTTGCTGGAAACAAGGGGGTTATATCACAGCTCAGGGAGAAGTTGGAAATCAGAAAGTTAAGTTTGATAGGGTTAACTACGTTCAACAACTTCAAAACAACTTACTTTCTATTTCCCAAATCTGTGATAAAGGTTTTAAATTCATATTCGACAATAAGAAGTGTTCATCCTTAAGAAGACCATTATGTTTTGGATCTCTCAACAGCTTCGACAACAGATCATGAAGTTCAGTGCTTTCTATCAAAAGCCACTGAGAAGGACTCCATCTCCTGGCATAGGAGAATGGGACACATCAATCAACGGAAGATGAATCACTTGATCCAGAAGGATCTTGTGAGAGGAGTTAATGTCAAGAATTTCCAACTTCCTGATTTGTGTTGCATGCAAAAAGGGCAAACAGACAAAGAAATCTCATAAGGAAAAGCAAGTTCATTCTATAGAACTTCCTCTTGAGCTTCTTCACATGGATCTGTTTGGTCCAGTCAGTACAAGAAGCATCGCAGGCGACTTGTATTGCTATGTAGTTACTGATGACTACTCAAGGTTCTCTTGGGTAATGTTTCTGAAATCCAAATCAGAAACATTTGAATCCTTCAAGGAACTGGTAACTACACTGGAATCCCTATACAACCTGAAGGTAAGACAGGTGCGATCAGACAACAGAACCGAGTTCAAGAATCAATGGATGGAGGCTTATTGCAAGGAAAAGGGAATTGTGCATCAATTCACTTCTGCATACACGCCTCAGATGAATGGTGTTGCCGAGAGAAAGAACATAAGCTTGATAGAGATAGCACGGACAATGCTGGCAGACTCGAAACTGCCTATCCAATTCTGGAATGAGGCAGTGGTAATGGTGATATACACTGAATCGAGTTCTGATAGTCAAGTGCCACGGAAAGACATGTTACGAGCTACTACAACGACGTAAACCGAATCTGTATCTCGAACCATTTGGCGCACCGTGTACACTTCTGAAGAAGACTCAAGAAGGTAAATTTAGCGAGAAGGCTGATGAAGGAATCTTCCTAGGATACAACATACGAACAAGAGAGTTTACAACAACTCAAAGGGTATAGTAGAAGTGTGATGTATGTGGGTTCAGAGATAGAGATACCACACTATCTACTGGCAAAGGACCCGCCTACTTTTCGACTATGATGGATTCTTTAAGTCCTTCAACATCCCTATCTCTCCTTCTGATGATGAGTTGGCTACTCAAATGATGGATGATATCTTGAATACACCATCTCTTGATAACATCATCAAGTTCCAGGGAGAATCATCTACTCAGTCAGGGGGAGTAGTCAACGACAGTGACTCCTCTGAAGATGAGGATGAAGAAGATAACCAGAACAGTTAGGAGAAACAGGTTCCAGTTCCTGAAAGTCCACAAGCATCTAACGGTGATGCTCCTTCGACTTCGGAACCTCAAACTCCTTCTACCTCAGATGCAGAAACAAATGTTCATAACCTTGGCTCTGAGGTAGCTGTTCCTACTACTCCTGGATCACGTCTAAACGTTTATCATCTCATAGACATGTCATTGGGATGTCCGATCAGGAGTACAAACCCGAAATCAGTTGTACTTAGCTGATTATGCCTGTTATGGAAAAGGGATACATTCATGATGGTGCTTATCGGTGTTTTGTCTCATAGGTTGAGCCAAAATACGTCAGTGATGCACTAAACGATGAGGCATGGGTGAGTGCCATGCAAGAAGAACTTCTTCAGTTCAAGAAGTTAGGAGTATGGACTCTGGTAGATAACCTAAAGGTGCTAAGGTATTGGCACCAAATGGGTCTTGAAATGCAAGAAGGATGACCAAGGGGTCATTATCAAGAACAAGGCTCGACTGGTTGTTCAGGGATTTCACCAAGTCGAAGGGATTGACTACAATGAAGTGTTTGCACCAGTGGTAAGGATGGAAGCCATCGTATCTCCTTGCCTATGCATCGTATATGAAGATTAAAGTCTTTCAATTAGATGTGAAGAGTGCATTCCTTCATGGGGAAATTCGAGAGACAGTGTATGTCAGTCAACCCGAGGGATTTGAAGATCCTTATCATCGGGACAAAGTTTACAAACTCGACAAGGCCTTATACGGGCTTCATCAAGCTCCTAGGGCCTGGTATGAGAAACTCTCAACTCATCTTGTGAAAAACGGCTTTCGCAGGGGAGTCATTGACTGCACACTGTTCATCAAAGAAAAAGATGGAGACCTACTGCTAGTACAAATCTATGTCGATGACATAATCTTCGGTTCAAAGAACAAGAATTATGCAAAATGTTTGAAGCAGTTATGAAGAAAGAGTTTGAGATGAGTGCTATGGGGGAGATGAAATTCTTTCTCGGGTTACAGGTGGATCAGACACCGAATGGGATCTTCCTACATTAGACCAAGTATGTGGGAGACATTCTTAGTCGGTTTGACATGAAGAATGCGTCTGCTGTTGGGACTCCACTTGCTACAAATCATGATATAGCACCTGACGAAAATGGAGATCTGGTAGATGCCATAATGTATCGAGGAATGATTGGATCCCTCATGTACCTCATTGCCTCAAGACCTGATATCATGTATGCTACATGTTTATGTTCTAGATATCAGGCTAAGCCTAAGGTTAACCATCTGATCGGGGTCAAAAGGATATTTCGTTATCTGAAGGGTACACCCACACTTGGGTTGTGGTATCCTCATGATGATGACATTGAGCTCATGGCGTATAGTGACTCGGATTACAGGGGCTGCAAGATGAACCACAAGTCTACATCAGCAGGGTGTCAATTCTTTGGGAGGAGATTAGTTACCTGGCAGTGTAAGAAGCAGACCTCGGTTGCATTGTCAACCTGTGAAGCCGAATACGTTGCTGCTGCAAGTTGCTGTTCACAAATCATCTGGATTCAACAGCAAATGCGAGATTACGGTTTAAAGTTTTCTTCTACTCCTATCTTTGTTGATAACTCTGCTGCAATTGCAGTAACTAAAAATCCGGTACAACATCCAAAGACCAAACACATCGGTATTAAATACCATTTCATAAGAGACTTTTTGAAAAGAATTTAATCGATGTGGTAAAAATTAATACTGACTTTCAACGCGCTGACCTCTATACAAAAGCCTTTGATAAACCACGTTTTCTATATCTGTTAGAGGTCAACGGTGTTAAAAAGAAAAGTGATGTAATTCCAGATGATGATCATGTGTCGTCCGATGCATTGTAGTTATATTTTCTTTTCAATTTTCTTTATTTATTTTATTCTGTTTAAATTAAATTCATGTTATTTAGTTGTCTATAAAAATCCTAAAATAATTAATCTAGTATGATTTTAGAATTTTAGGGGGAGAGTAGGTCAGCTAGTAAAATAAAAAAAAACACGAGGGAGAAGGAGTAGATAGCGATATAAGGTAGATCGTATCTGTGATACCGATTCAAACCTTTTGGAAAATGATAGTACACAGGAACAAATCAAAAGGGACTTTAAAATTTAATTAGAAAAGATGCAAAATTCAAAGTATAAGTCTGTGTAGTCTAAGCAATATAAAAGGGAAGATGATAGAAAACTGGTAACTACTAAGGTAACACAAAGAAAGTAGACCTAGAGGTTGCTAGACCACAAATGATATGTCGGTAGATTCAACACAATAGATGATTAGACATGACTGGTGATTTCAAGATCAAACTAAGTTGTTCAACTGAGTGTAGGCTGCCATCTTATCACTGGTTAACACAATCAACAAAATTCCAATAAGGGGTAATGAGCATGTAAACGCCACAAATGTGTGCGGATGACAAAAATTAGAGCAAAGCATGAAAAAAGTGAAAGACAAATGCAATCAAGCTAATGACATATGTTGTTGGTGCATTCTGTGCAGAAGAAAATTTAGCTGCTCTAACAAGAAGATAGGTTGTGTGCCTCTCTGCTGTGTGATGGCACTGACTGAGGATAAGCATAACCTAGATATTCTAGACTTCATTGTTGTTTGCCGCCTCTTGGTGATTGGTTCTCTTCGAAAGCTCTAAGAACAGTCTCTTCTTTTAAAAATACCCATAGACCGCTCAAAAGCTCCTGAGGAATGTTGATTACCATATAAGAGTGGGATTCACAAATGTCACTTGAAATAATTAAACCTAAACCTATCACCAGTTTGTGTCTAAAGTCTGTGCCTGGATTTAAAAGGACAATATAGTGACAATCATTGTGGCTGCAATTATTGAAAATTCAAATCAATGTGGGAATCTAATAGTACCAGTGTGATTTCCTAAATTGCTAACGACTCTGGATGAAAACCAAGAATTGAGCATCTAAGGTTTTGATAACGAGTCCCAAATGATTTGACTTGCCTGTATGATTCCAAAAGTGAATTGTTCCAGGTGTGGTCAAACTAAATTGAAGCTGACTATTCTAGAACCAAATCCAGGTGATGTCTATCTTAGGATTTATCTTTCACAAAAAGTCAAAAACAAGTTCTATTATTGTATTTAGTTTAAGGCTCTAGTTAGTTAGTCATTTTAGTTGTCTGTTCGTTGGACTACATCATGAAAATTAGTATGGGATTAACTCACCTAAAAGGGTCATGTCTAAGATGGCCACATGTGTTTTCAAAGTTTAACAGTGTCAGATCTGAGGTGACTAAATTGTTTAAAACGATCACGTCTGAGGCGATCAAAAGTTTTTCAAGTTAAAAGGATCATGTCTGAGATGATCAAATGCTTATAATGTTGATACTATAGTTTGAAAAGGGTTTAAATGTAAAATGGTAAGAAATGCAGAAAATCTCATAAGTATGACCCATTCGCACGAATGGACCATTAGTATGGATTATCATACGAATGGGAGCCATTCGTATGAATGGACCATGAGTATGGACCATCCAACCGAATGGCCCATACGAATGACCAAGTCGAATGTTTAAGTGCGAACGAATGAGTAAGTCGCATGACTGAACTCCAGTCGGACGACTGAATGGGGACAACAACCAATCGCACGACTGAGGCCCATTCGCCCGAATGAAATGTGCGTATGAGCCCAGTCGTACGATTAAAATTAGGGTAGTATAAATAGAGAGAGTCGGTCGCAGAGACACCACTCTCAAATTTACCCTCAATCGCACGACTAACGTTACGCTGCCCAAATTTCGTTTGATCACTATAAACCTCGAGTATCACATGTTGACCTTCTGTATTGATTCTACAGGTACTTTGCGGTGCAAAAACACTACCAAATCATCCAATTTGACACTGAATCTGGACATTTGGACTTATTAGAAAACCACGACTTATGTGGCAAAATAACCTAACCAAACGACAAACAAATGACATTAAAGGTTTTAGATGTTAAACTAATGGATTTCGAACCTAATGAACCAAAACTCGAAGTATAAAACTCAAAATTGGTGAAAAATTGAATTTGAATTGAGTGGACAGAACGACATGCGAATGGACAGGTTAATGAATTTCAGTCGCACGACTGAAGAGTGCGAACAAGCTTAACCGCACGACTAAACTATGCGTATGAGTTCGGTCGCACGACTGGTGTAACCGCATAGGCTACATACGCATGAGTCCAGTCGCACACTCAGTAGTACGTATGGAGTCATTCGCACGACTGAATCCCAGTCGCACAGCCTCATTCGCATGACAGGAAAGAAGTTTGTTCAAGTCCAAGTGTTCATGACATTCTTAACCAAGGGTACTAATGTTTACTTTCCTTGTGTAACAGATGGCCAGCCGTTGGACTATGAGTACAAAGCACAATATTTGTGCTCATCTGGATCTCACATCCAGAATTGCTTCAGACTTCTCGGGCATTATCACCTTCCTTAGGAGATCGAGGATTGCACACGCTATATCTGCTCCATGTACACCTTATCGGTCTATTCAGTAGGCCTTCTGGGAAGGTGCGGTAGTTGATCGATCCTCTGAGCCTCAGTGTATCAGAGGTACTATCTTTGGAGAGGCTATAGCTATCACAGAGGGGGATCTAAGGATCGTGTTACAGTTGGGGGACGATGCTAACTGTCCTACTAAATTACACCCCCTTACTGTCAGAGGATGTTTTCTTCGAGCCATGTACTCTGGGGACATCAATGTTGGGGTGCTCAACAAGAGCAACCTCTGTCCCCAGTTCAAGTACCTTGCTCACGTATTGCTGATTGCATAGCATCAAGAAAGGGAGGCTTTGATGAGTTGTCTGACCAGATCCAGAATGCTTATGTTGCGTTGGTGCTGAACCATCCGTTCAGCTTCTCCAGGATGATCTTCACCTACCTGGTGGAGAACATTGAGGGGAAAGGGAAGGAGGGCTTTTGCATGTACCCCCCGATTTATGCAGATGATTATAGACTCGAAGCTCCCCTCCCTGCCAAAGGAGAAGGATGATGCTGTAGTGATTGAGGTGATGGATGATACCACCTTGGGCCGGATGAAGGTATACAGGGGGAAGCAGGAAAACCCCCTGTTAGGAGACTGTTTGGGCATCTGGCCCGTGAGAACTATGTGGTGCTAGCTAGGAGGAAGTGGCGCTACGATAACAGTGATTCTGATGTTGAGCAGATTGCTCTACCTGCCGATGACTCTGATGATGATGACGGAGGGGATGCTGGAGATGACGTGCCCATTCCGTTGAGGGGTGAAGCTACAGACGTTATATCTCCTGTATCTGCCTCCATGGGAGACATAGCTGAGTCAGCCGGGTTCCACCAGGACTTTATACCTGGTGAGGAGGAAGAAGAGTCAGATGAGGAGCCATTGACTAGGATTGTGGGAAGCAAGGTTGTTCCCACAGAGCATGGACTCCAGGCGGTTGGTGAACGCCCCAGGGATTCGGGAGAGACGACTGCAGATCCCAGCTATGCTCCTGCGTCTGCTAGCCGTGTTCTTGGGGGAGCATCCACCTCGACTGGATCGAGGAAGAAACGGATGGCTCAGCCCCACGACCAGAAGAAGAAGAGGAGAAGACTCACCTTCCTCTCCACCATAGCCACTACATCTACCATCACCACTACCCCTTCTACAGCCACACCCTCCACCACCACAGCCACCACAGCTACCACAACCACCACCACACCTCCCACCATTGTACATATGCCAACCACCACATATCTTTCACTCCTACATCACCTCCACTATCTCACAGACCAACCCCATTTTCACCACAGCCACCACCACCACCACTAGCCACCAAGCAGGACCCTCATCTCATCCCACACATGTATATGGATCTCATCTACCTTAATTTGGGGTAGTGGACCAGCTTTCAGCGCTAAACTATATGGTGATGTGACTGTTAGCTGCTGATGAAGAGAAGACTACGCAGATCCGACAGCTTGCAGATCACACAGCTGCGCTGTCACACCAGATCTCGGAACAGGCTCGGCTGATCGAGGAGCAGGCCAACAAATGGCTGCTCAGAGCCACGAGATCGCCCAACTCCAAGAGCATAGAGTCACTTCTACTAAGAAGATTGAGGAGTTGGAGAATGCTAAGAAGACCATCATGCTCAAACTTAAGGGATCTAAAGATGAGCATCTGAAGATTAAAGAGGGAGATGGTGATGATGGTGATGATGATGATGAAGATGATGATGATAAGACTGAGGATGATGAGGGGATTGAGGACGAGAGGACAGAGGAGAGGAATGAGGATGATGATGAAGAAGGAGGCGATGCAGCTACATCTACCTCTGCTCAAGGTCAAGAAAGGAGGTCTAAGAAGATTCAAGACCAACAAGCTTCCTCCTCTGCTCCACCAAGTGATGACCTAGTAATCCAAGACAAAAGTAATAATAGATGTCTATTTATTTGATTACTTTTGTATTTGAATCATGTATTTAAACTTATGTATTAATGGTTATGTTAAGATTAATGCTTTTCTGTTTTGATTATTAGCTAATGGTTGATGTACTAAATGTTTATATCAAACAGATCCAAACTATCAGAGGGATGAGTTCGATATTGCTCCCCTTCAGCAGATCAAGACTCAGCTAACTATGATTCTTGATCTGCAAGGGATCGTCAGAAGGTCGGTGAGTTATACCCCTGAAGAAGGGGAAATAATTCACGATCTATCAAATGAGCAACTAGCTGAGATCTTCAAGCTAAATCCCGATGAGATTGTAAAGGATGCTCCAACATGCGACTCGACAAGTGACGAAGAGCTCAATGACGTTGTTGAAATAGAGATAGAAGATGTCACTGCAGAGCACTACCCTCAGTATGCTGACAATGAGGGAAATATGGTCCCCAATCTGGGTGACTCCCTTGTCAATGATACGTTTGAGGTGTTAGACAAAATGGAGCAGGAGTCAGAGAAGAAAGAGGGATCGGCCCAAGCCTCAAATGATGATGTTGATATCCGAAAGGTTGAATGGTCTGCCTGTTTTGAAGAAGTTAGAGCCCAACGTGCTGCACCCAAATAGGACGTCTACACCAAACTCTACAGAGTCAAGAAACATCATAAGGTGTCAGGCAGAATTATAGCATGAGCGTATTTTGAGGACCTTAACGTTTATGCCATTAAGAGGGAGAAGGGCATAGAGTACTTTAGATTTCCACATGATCTAAAGACTCTACTAGGTTTTGAGCTCAACCAGCTGGCCAAACTAAAGTTGTTGTATGCTGACCCGAGAAAGATGTCAGGCTGGTTTGAGGCTACCCTAAGGAAGGAGTACCACACAGTTTTATTTAAATTATTTGGAAGAAACGAAAAAGGAAAAGCAGTTTTAGAAGTCAAAGTTGAACCTTTATAACAAAACTCATAGTTTGGTTAGTTCTTCTCACATAGTTCAAAACTTAGTGAAAGAACAAAATAATGGGGAAGGTCTGGGTTATAAAGTAGTTCCGCCACTACATCTTGTCCTTTTGAACACTAAATGTAGACCAATCAATAATAATGGGGAACCGTTGGGTATCTTTATATGAAATGGATTTGAGACAAAGCTAATTTGAAAGAATAAACTTTGAAATCCAAATGTCAGTCCCACCTCTGAAAAGGTTATCAAAAGGTAGTTTTCTTGCAAGTCAAAATTCTTCTCAAGGTATTGTCTCTTTGGAAGTTTCGTAAAAACTTGAAGCCAATTTTGATTTCAGAAAATATTCATTAGCTTAGTGAAAATTTGGAAGTTTTATTCCTATGGTAATAAATCTTTCAGGACATAGTTGCTTTCATAAATACATGTAAGTACTTAGAAGCATTTTTGGTTTCAAAAGAAATGTTAGCATTTCTTCCGAAGGTGAATTTCTTAGAAGTAGTTATCTTGTAGGGGTTGAACCTAGAGGCTCATGAAATCAATCAAGTTCAAGATAAAGTTCAAGTGCTCATGTGAAAAGTAGACTGTCCATGCGACAAGTGACTGTCACGTGAGAACTAGGTACTTGCATGAAATGCTGTTTTCGTGCGAGAACATTTTTGTTTAGTATAAATATTTAGCTTCTTTTGTATTTGTTAAGCCTTTGTCATATTTCCTGAATTTGTACTCATGTGTAATTCACTTAATTTAGAGAACAATATTAAAGAAGAAGTTGTTTACATTGTGTTTGAATCCTTCTACTCTTCTACTTCTTTTCCATATTTGATTGCATTCTACATATTCAAGTATGAGATCGATCTAATTATTGTAACAATCCCTACAATTGGTATCATACCCTTGTTAACGTAGATCGATTGATAAGTTGATTGTTTGATGTTTTCGTGAGTCAATTACTTGTGATCTTTGAAGTTCGAGTTGAATTTTGTTGTTTTGGATCAAATTAAAGGATTATGAAGATTTTTCACTTGACAATTGGTGAATTGATGATGATTTTGGGATTAATCAAGTTGTTTGATTCAATTAGAAACAATTAGGATCTAATTTGAACTTAATTCACTAATTGAACATTTGATTAATCATAATCTAATCAATTAGGAGTAAATTTGAACCTGAAAAGCTTCGAATTGGTCGATTTGAATGAGGTGAAAAGTTAGTAGTTCTATGCAAAAAACTACATTCCACGTGAAACATTTGGTTCTCACATGAGGAAGTTAATAGTTTGTTACAAAAAATACCTTTCACGCGTAACCTAAACATTTTGCAATTTTTAGTTACATAACTTACCGCACTAGAAATTATTGATATTTCAGGCAAGAACTTTCATTTTTGAAGAAAATTTCTAAGTTTGATTCAAGAAGTTTCAATGGAAAATATGAAGAATATCACTACAACCCTGAATCTTGACAATGAGATAGGCAGAAATACCAAGCCTCCCCGTCTACTGAATGAGGAAGATTACCTGGATTGGACTTATCATTTTCAAAATCATGTCATATATACTGAACCCTGGATGTTGAGATCAATTAATCAAGGCCCGAATGAAAAAAGATGAATGGGTCAATAAACTAAAACATCTGCGGGATAAAGATGACCTTAAGAGAATGGAACTTGATGATAAAGCTTATTCATCTATCACAATGGCACACAAAAGTATAAAGATTACACTAAAGCTAAGGATTTATGGGATGCTATGGAAGAACAAATTATAGGGAACAAAGATATGAGAGAGAGAGAGAGAGAGAGTAGGAAGGATATACTCAAACAAGTGTTCAATATGTTTAATCATTTTCTTGGTGACACTTTAGAGGCTCAGATGCCAATTTTTGTGAAACTGATCACCAAAATGAATATTGCACGGATAATTCTAGAGAATATAACAGTTAACAAAAAGCTGTTAAATTCTCTGCCTTATAGCTTGAACAACAACTATACTACGATTAAAAGGACTAAGGATTTGTTTACATTGTCTTTAAGTGATCTCATTTATACTATCAAGTCCTATGACAAGGATGATAAGCAAAGGGTTGCAAACTACATAAATACTATGGGATTAGATGCATTAGCTATGTATACGAAGATGGCAAGTAACCCGAACTAATATGTTAGTTATTCTTAACTGTGTCAATTACAACAATCATCTCTTCTCTTCACTCCAATATGAAAGACCAAGCATTACCTCGATCCTTGCCTCAATATACAACCATTTACCAAAATCCTTATGTTTAAACTCAAGTCCAATCTCAAACTCAAGCCTACTTACCGGTTCAAACCACTCAACCAAAACAACAAGCTTTTGTTGTGTAGTCTCAACACATCAAGCAGACTATTCAGATAGCGTAAGAGCATTTGGCTCTGTTTACTTCATTCATGAATAGCTATGAAGATTTTTTTGCTGGAAGAATCAATCCACCTAACAATTTTAGTTGATGACTCGCAACAAGTCAATCCCGATGATGTTGAAGAGAATGATATAAAATAAGAGATGGCAATGGTGGCTTATAGGGCAAAGAATTTTTCAAGAAGAACAAGAAGGAAGGTTTTTGGTTTAAACAACTCCAGCAAGATAGGCTTTGATAAGTCAAGTCTGAGGTGTTATAACTGTGATTAACTAGGTCATTTTGCAAGAGTGTATATTGAAGCAAGAATTAACCAAAGTGATCATAGTAAAAGGATGGTAACTATGGAGGTTGAAAAAAAGAATTACCAAGCTAGTTCGTCATAGACTAAAAGTCGTGTGTCTCAAACAAATGAGGACTATGATTGGTCAGAACAGATGGAAGATTTAAATATTAAGTTGTCCACTACTCTTATGGCAGGATTTCAAACTGTTGAAGAAAATATTGAGGAAAATTTGTTTGCTAAGTTTGTAACTAAAGACATAATCAATGGATTTTTTGCTGAAAAATAAGAAATTTCTGGTTAAGAAGGTGGATGATAAAGATAGAGAGGGGCAAGAGGTGATTGTTAGACTTATGCCAGAACTTTTGAAAAGATCAAAGCTATTGAGATTACTCCAACTCAAAGGGTTGTGATTAAAGAAAAAGTTGTTGAGGTTACTCAAGTTATAAAGGAAGAAGAAATCAAAGCTATTGAGACTACTCCAGCTACTTCTTGTGATATTCCAAAAAATGCTATTGACATTACTCCGGGATATGAAGCAATTGAGATCAAATAAAATGCCTTAATGGTAAATGTGGTCCATGAAGAGACAGAGAAGAAAACTAAAACAGAAGATGTATACTTTAATATTTGATCAAATGATTTTATTGAAAACGTTCAAAGATATAGAGTTCACAATGAGTGTTTGATTTTGGAAGTTGAAAAAATTTAATATCAAGCATGGAAAGATAAAACAAATTAGAAAGTTTTCAAAGAAAAGATAGACTTATTAGTCAAAATCAAATCTTTATGATAAGGTATGTAACATAAAGGATTTGACAAATCGTAATAATGAACTAACATTACAAATTAACAAATTAAACAGTGAACTCTTAATTTCAAAACTAATTGTTCAAAAATTTAATTGTCTTAAACTATGGTTGAAGGTATAATCAAGTCTCAAATGACATAGAAAATCAGTGTTGGTAAAGGAGGAGTTGGTTATCCTAATATTGCACCATCGATTAATCAAGATTATACCAGTTTGCCTTCATCAATTAACAACAGTGATGAAGAGACCTACAGATTAGATTTTCAACCAAAGTCCAACTTAACACCAGCAGTCTGTATAACCTTGACTGTAGATCTTGTTATCAAAACTGAAATTTAAATTTATCGTGACAATGTTTCTACAGAAAGTGTGAAGAAGGACGGGTTGGTTTAAGATTGGAGCGGTGATGATGAATTAGATTTTGATAATAATAAAAATCGTAATGACAAATCTCTGTGTAATTCATCTTTGGTTAATGAAAAGTTGAATGTTTTGAATGTTTCAAATGATTTTCTAATGATGTCAAACAAAGAAACTAAATTAAAATCCAAAATAAACTTTATGATAAGTGAAAAGTAAAGAAATTCATCGTCTTTATCTGACTTGAAAACTTATTCCAAGAATAGATTTGTTTCTAAAGGAAACATTGATAAAGATGAGTATATTTTTAAAGAAACAAATACCAATTTATTTAAAATAAGTCTTCTATTATTGCTAATTGTAAGGCCCCGTTCCCGGGACGCTTAAAGCTAGTAAATCATTGCACATAAAACATATAACTTTACATTTAACATTCACAAACATTGCAGCAGAACATTAAAATAACTTTTCATTTCCTTATAAATGCTTTTGCAAGTTAATACAATCGTTCGTTCACATTACAATGCAAAAACATTAAACCAAAAGGATGCATCTAAAAGAGCTGAGTAGCTGCTCCGTGCCATCCTCAGCAACATTACCTACCAACTAGAAACACATAAAAGTCAGCATTGCTGAGCGAGTTCTAGTTCTATAATAAAACATACTTTACTTTCATTAAAACCGTCCTTTACTTTTGCATGTGATCATACATCATACGTACAAATAGAAAATATGCATTATCTTCATCATCGATCATTTCGTACGTTTATTATCCTTCGTTTTCATCTAGGTCCTGCCATGTGCTTAACCCCCCTTTAGAGCACCAAGCAATTCATCCAGGGTTAAGCGAAAAGGACCCCATACATCTGGTCAATCACAAAGATTGAACCCATCTATGCATCCTCATGGGGTATTTAACCCGCACACAGTTGAGCTGACAACCCCTCATTGGGTGTGAACCTCCATACATATGCTTAATCACATGGATCTAGCCCCAATGTGCATCCTCATGGGGTAGCTGGCCCGCACACGGTTGAGCTAACACTCCTCATTGAGTGTGAACCTCCATACATTTGCTTGCAAGACTTTCTTACATTTGTTCGTTCATTAATGCATGCATTCTTCATTTCGTTCCTCTTTTCATTATCTTCCACTTTACGTTACATAATACTTTTCATTTCATTCATTAACATTCCATGTAAAGCCAAGGGAAAATAATCAACCATAATAATAAGGAACATGAACATACACAGTCAACATCATCATACACGGCATCATCAAATAGGGCATCACCATGCGGATGAACACCAGGCGAATGGGCCCTGTGCAAATAGGCCCTATGCAAATGGACCAAATGCGGATGAATCCTATGCGAATGGACCTAATGTGTATGGATACTATGCGAATGGCCCTAATGTGGATGGACCTAGGCGTATGGACCCCAGTCGCATGACTGCCATGCAAATGAACCTCAGTCACATGACTCACAAGCGTATGGACTCCAGTCGCATCACTCGCATGCGAGTGAACCTCAGTCGCACTCCTTTTGGTTGTATGGCCTCCTATCACATGCAATTCGGTCGCCTAACCCTAGTTGATGTAGAATGCGGTTCATCCCGAACCCAATCTGCACTTTTCGGTCTCCAAACCCTCACAAACCTATTCTAAGCCCAAATCAACCATCCTAAACCTTAGGAATACATACCACCACACGATTCAAGCACACACAAGCCCGAAAACAAAACCCCACTCGCATCACACACAAACACATACACATGGGTTCTACACACAGACTTCAAAACGGGTTTGACTATGTGTTCTAGCCCAAAATCAGTTGAAAAAATGTAAAAGAGGGGTCCTAGAACTCACACAAACAACGCCGTCGAGTAGAGCTTCAATCCAACCCGCTACACCTCAACTTTCATGCTCGAATCCACGAAAACCGAAGCTTGAGACCACTTTTCTTCCTCTCTTCTCCCTATACACGCACAAGTGGAATCACTTTATTCCTCAGCCTCTTCTCTTTTCGATCAATGATTGCCATTGATTGCTCCACATAATTGAGCCGTTCGGCTACCTCGATATCATCCTGCGGAACAATCATATATTCTTCTGCCAAACATTTCCTGAGATGAGATACATGGGCTCAACTCCAATCTATAGGCCACCTATCCCACTCGAGTAATGATTCAAAAAGGACCTATGTATCTTGGGCTCAACTTGCCTCGCTTTCTGAACTGAATGATACCCTTCCAAGGTGAGACCTTCAACATAACCTGGTCACCCACCTAAAACTCAATCGATCTGCATCGTTTATCAGCATACGACGTTTATCTATCTTTGGCTGACTTCATGAAGGATTTGATATTTTCAAGCTTCTTAGTTGTGCCTCGATTACCTTGACGCTTCCTAATTCTTTCTCACCAATGTCACCCCAACACACGGGTGTCATGCATCTCCTACCATATAGCATCTCATAAGGTGGCATACCAATGCTGGCATGATAACTGTTGTTATATGAGAACTTCGCTAACGGTAAGTGGTCATCCTAACTTCCTCCAAAATTGATAACACAAGCACAAAGCATATCCTCCAACGTCTAAATGGTCCTTTCTGACTGACCATCTGTCTGAGAATGATAAGCCGTGCTAATATGTAACCTCGTCCCCATCACGTCGTGGAATTTCTTCCAAACTTTAGATTTAAACCAGGTGTCACGATGAGATACAATAGACACCGACACTCCATGACAAGTTAAAATTTCCTTGATGAATAGATCTACCAACCTCTCGGATGAATATGTCTCACGGATCGGTAGGAAGTGAGCACTCTTCATCAAATGGTCAACTATCACCCATATGGCATCATACCCTTTCAGGGTACACGACAGCTTTGTAATGAAATCCATGGTGATGTGCTCCCACTTCTATTTTGGTATATCCAAAGGTTGGATCTTCCCATACGGCTTGTGATGCTCGGCCTTCACATGTAGACAAGTAAGGCATTTACTCACATACTCCACCACATCGTGTTTCATACCCGGCCACCAATAATCTTTCTTCATGTCTTGATACATCTTTGTGGCACCGGGATGAACGGAGTATCGAGTCTTGTGAGTTTCGTCCATAATCTTCATGTGTAGATCCCTAAAACGAGGAATCCACATTCATCCAAATCGGGTTCTAACACCAAGCGTGTTTTCACCTAATTCCGCAACCAGACCTCTCATTCTTTCAGAGTTAAGATGATCTTCTTTCAATGCCTCATCTTGCAACTCTTTTACATGCTTCATCACATCAGAGGTCATGATCAACTGGTAAGCTTTCACCCGAATCGGCTCGGGTCTCTTTTTTCTGCTAAGGGCATCCGCACCATGTTGGCTTTGCCAAGATGGTAGTGGATCTCACAATCATAATATTTTATAAGTTCCAACCATCATCTCTGCCTCATGTTCAGGTCCTTCTGCTCAAAGAAGTACTTCAAGCTCTTGTGGTCAGTGAATATAGTGCACTTCGTCCCATAAAGATAGTGCCTCCAAGACTTTAGTGCAAAGACCATGCCTGCTAGCTCCAAGTCATGAGTAGGATAATTGACCTCATGAACCTTCAACTGTCGGGATTCATAGGCTATAAACTTTCCTCTCTGCTTAACACACACCCCAACCCTGAGTAGGAAACATCAGAATAAACCACCACATCCTCACTTCAATCGGGTAATGACAAAATAGGCGCTTGAGTCAATCTCGCCTTTAATTCCTCGAACGACTTCTCTTGAGCTTGACCCCTTACAATCTTCACATCTTTACGGGTAAACTTATTTAGTGAAGAAGTGATCTTAGAAAAGTCTTGGATGAATCTTCTGTAGTAGCCTACCAACCCAAGAAACTACTAATCTCAGATAGCGTCTTTGGAGACTTCCATTGCATCAGTGCCTCCACCTTTGCTGGGTCCACCATAATCATATCAGGATTCACTACATGACCCAAGAATTGAACCTCGTGCAATTAGAACACACACTTGGAGAACTTGGTGTACAACTTCTCCTTTCTCAACGTCTCCAAAACCTCCCGAATATGACCAGCATGCTCAATCTCGCTCTTCGAATAAATCAGAATATCATCAATAAGCACAATCACTGATTTATCCAACATTGGCCGACACACTCAATTCATCAGGTCCATAAAAGCAGCTGGCGCATAGGTTTGACAAGAATCTAGTAATGACCATAATGTGTGCGAAAAGTTGTTTTAGGGGTATCCTGCTCCTTCACTTTCAACTGATGGTAAGATCGAAGGTATATCCTTGAAAACTAACTGGCACCTTCAAGTTGATCAAACAAGTCATCAATTCTTGGTAAGGGGTAGCAGATCTTTATCGTCAACTTCTTTAGCTCACGGTAGTCAATACACATCCTCATACTACTATCTTTCTTCTTCACGAATAAGACCAGAGCACCCCAAGGAGAGATACTCGGTATAATAAACCCCTTATCAAGTAGCTCTTGCAGCTGCTCCATCAACGTTTTCATCTCAGTCGGAGCCGAACGATATAGTGCCTTGGCAACAAGTTGGGCACCCTATATTAGATCAATCTGAAACTCAATCTCTTGGTCAAGTGGCACTCCTGGTAAGTCTTGTGGGAACACGTCTGGAAAGTCACACAAAACCGGTACATCAGATAGTTGTGGTGTTAGCGTATCCACATCCTTTACATAGGCCAAATAGGCACTACATCCACGCCTCATGCACTTTCCAGCCACTGCCATTGAGATTACTTTTGGGAACATTGTAACCCGATCCCCATAAACCATCACCTTACTCCCATCAAGCCCTGTCAGTCGAATCATCTTCTTATGACACACAGTGTTCGCCTCATAATCCGCTAACCAATCCATCCAAAGAACCACATCGAAACCACCTAAGGTCATCACGAACGGTCTAACAGGAAATTTATGACCTTCTAGTTCCACATCACATTCTTCTATCATCTTAGAAATCCTGTAGACTTACCTAAGATAGTTTCTACATCAAAGGGCGCATCAATACTCCTACTACAAACAGGCAGTTTAGCACAGAAAGCAGCATAAATAATACGTTTACTGGCACTAGAACCAAATAACACGGAGGCTAAATTTTGGTTTACTAGAAACGTACCTGACACGACATCAAGGTCTATTTTAGTTTCCTCCTGCGTCACCATAAACGCTTTGGCGCCACCCTTGGTCCTTCTTCTCCAGCCTTTTTCACCCCAAAACCCTCAGCCCTCGACTTCTTAAATTCCCTACTTATGTGACCACTTTCCCCGCAGTTGAAACACCTCATAGCCCCACAATCTCTAGCCATATGACGAGGCTTCCCGCATATGAAACAAATGTTTGATCCCTATTTACATTCCCCGAAATGCTCCTTCCCGCATTTGCCACACTTCTTCAATCCTACACCAGACGTAACCACACAACGATCATCCACCCGTGCCTTCTTGTTACTCGTCGTGGTACCACCCCGACCAAACCTCTTCCCATTCCAACTCCGATCACCACCACCCTTCTTTCTTGCCTCAACCACTACCACCTCTCACTCATCATACAATCTTCCTGCCAAATCAACTGCCGACCTAAATGTGCTCGGTCGGGCAAAGATCATGTGCCTGCGAATATCCGCTGGCAAGCCCTAGATGTACCTCTTCATCTTTCACGACAGAGACATCACCTGATCCTGCACCAGTCGTGCCATTTCATTGAATTTGGTGGTGTATTATTGATGTGTCATGATTCTCGCCTCTAGCTATAGGAATTCCTTTTCCACCTTATCCATTTCCCTATGAGGACAGAACTCCTCATCACCAACTTTTTTAGCTCCGACCATCTCATCCTCCCAATTGCCCGACTACCCTCAACTTGGACAATATCGTCCCACCAGCATAAAGCTGAGTCCACAAAAGAATAGGCAGGAAACTTCACTTTCTGATCCTCCCAACAATCGTTGATGTTCAAAACAACTTCCATCTCTCTCACCCACAGTGAGCAGCAACAGCAGTGCCTTTACCATCAAAAGTAGGGGGCTTTCATCGTTTAAACGCCCCATAATTACAGCCTCGTGCCGCCTCCGACGCAGGCTTTTCTTCTTCCTCTTCTTCTTCGTCATTAGACAGAACCGTCTCAGTCTCGTGCTGTCTTCTTTCGTCCATAGGTCTATTTCTTTCCTTCCTTTCTCCGTCCCTCATAGCCTTGATAACTTCGGTCACCATAGACGGTAAGATTGTCTGCATGACCTGATGCACCTCTTCGACAACAGCCTCCTTCACCGAGGCCGTTAAGTTTGCACTCTCATCATCGCCCTCTGGATGAGGGTCTCTGGTTCTTCATGAACCACCTTTTCAACTCTAAGTCTTCCTCTCATGGGTCGTGGTTTAGCACCATGACCTCCACCACATGAAGCCTTTGAAGATCTACCACCAGCCATCCACACACACACTAAAAGATTCAAACATCAACATGGTCATTCAAGGGAACAACTTAGCTTATGTCAACTATATAGTAAGTCCCTAATTATAGTGGGCAGTTGTGATTAGCAACATACTTTACTATTCATACCCCAAGCATTACCTATCCTGAGTATATGAGTATCTAAATCTACAAACAACACATAAACAAATAACATGCACACGTAATACAGGTTAACATTAAAAAAAATACCTGATGACACGCAGTTACTCAGACTGGCACCCCTTCCCTTTCCATCCCATTTTTAGTTTAAGTTTAGGTATATTTTGAAATTTTACCCATTTCACTTAAACTTTGGCTCGAATACCAACTTGTAAGGCCCCGTTCCCGAGACGCTTACAGCTGGTAAATCATTGCACATAAAATATATAACTTACATTTAACATTCACAAACATTGCACCAGAACATTAAAATAACTGTTCATTTCCTTATAAATTCTTTTGCAAATTAATACATTTGTTCATTTCAAAACAATGTTCGTTCGCATTACAATGAAAAAACATTTAAACAAAAGAATGCCATCCAAAAGAGCTGACTGGCCGCTCCATGCTATCCTCAGTAACATTACCTACCAACTGGAAACACATAAAAGTCAGTGTTGCTGAGTGAGTTCTAGTTTTATAATGAAACATACTTTACTTTCATTAACACCGTCCTTTACTTTTACATGTGACCATACATCATACGTACAGATAGATAATATTTATTATCTTCACATCGTTCATTTTGTACATTTATTATCCTTCGTTTTCATCTAGGTCCTGCCATGTGCTTAACCCCCCTCTAGAGCACGAAGCAAGTCATCTAGGGTTAAGCGACAAGGACCCCATACATCCGGTCAATCACAAATATTGAACCCATAAAAATGCTTAATCACATGGATCAAGCCCTAGTCTCCATGCTCATAGGGTAACTAACCCGCATACGGTTGAGCTAACACTCCTCATTGAGTGTGACCCTCCATACATTTGCTTGCAAGACTTTCTTACGTTGGTTCGTTCATTAATGCATGCATTCTTCATTTCGTTCCTCTTTTCATTATCTTCCACTTTACGTTACATAATACTTTTCATTTTATTCATTAACATTACATGTAAAGCCAAGGGAAAATAATCATACATATTAATAAGCAACTTGAACATACACAGTCAACATCATCATACAGGGCATCATCATACATACATAACACACATCATCGTACATCATGCATAAACATACAACATCATACATCATCGTCATGCCCAACATAACCTCTAGGGCCTGAAAAGTAATCTTACATGACCCCCAGGAACCTTCCATGTCAAAACTTACATCTGCATATTCCCCTGAAAGTCAGTAAAAAACTATGTTCCCTCGGGTGCACAAGCCCTACTTGGGTATATGGGCATCCTTCAGTCGCATGGCCTCCCACGTGACTGAACACCAGCGGATGAACACCACGCAAATGGACCCTATACGAATGAACCCAATGTGGATGAACACAATGCGAATGAATCCTATGCGAATGGACCTAATGTGGATGGATACTATGCGAATGGACCTAAGCGTATGGACCCCAATCGCATGAGCCCCATGTGAATGAACATCAATCGCATGACTCACATGCGTATGGACTCTAGTCGCACGACTCGCATGCGAGTGAACCTCAGTCACACTCCTTTCGGCTGTATGGCCTCCTGCCGCATGCCATTCGATCGCTTAGCCCTAGCTGATGCAGAATGCAGTTCATCCCCAACCCAATGTGCACTTTTCAGTCTCCAAACCCTCTCAAACTTGTTCTAAGCCTAAATCAACCATCCTAAACCTTAGGAATACATACCACCACACCATTCAAGCACACACAAGCCCGAAAACAAACCCCACTCGCATCACACACAAACACATACACACGGGTTCAACACACAAACTTCAAAAACGGATTTTACTATGTGTTCCAGCCCCAAATCAGTTGGAAAAAATGTAAAAGAGGGGTCCTAGAACTCACACAAACAACCCCGTCGAGTAGAGCTTCAATTCAACCCGCTACACCTCAACTTTCACGCTCAAATTTACGAAAACCGAAGCTTGAGACCACTTTTCTTCCTCTCTTCTCTCTATACCCGGAAATTGTGAGTGTGGGGGAGGGTGTGGGCTTCCTTCCCCCCTCTTATACTCCCACTCATTCAATTTTTTCCCGTTTGGCAAGTTCGGTCCTTCGACTTTGGACTTTATTTCTTTTCTTTCACTTTTCCTTCTTTCTTTGGCTTCTAGGGAAATAACCGGGTGTTACACTAATCATGTGAAATAAGATGTGTGTACTTAAGGTAGAAAAGAAACCGGTCCTTATCCAGTATATTCAAATCATGAGGATAAAGGAATATGTAAAGCCCTATTAAATTTGAACCAAATCATATTGAAAAAGGAAAACAGGAGACCGTTAAAGAATCTATAGGCAAAATAAATACTAAATTCAGATTTATGATACCAAGGGATGTTATCCTCAACAGTTTGAGAAACCTATTCGAGCACAAAATGTTTATCATAATAAATGTTGTTATGTGTGTGGAACGCCAAATCACATGGCTAGAAATTGTCATCATCAACGTTGTTTGACAAGTAAACAAAGATTTGACAGTTCTATTCCAAATAATATAAAATAAATTTTCATAAATGCTAATTTTAAATGGATTTTTTGTCAGTCAAGCTCATTTACCGACCTCAAGAAAGAGGCAGGCTAGAAACCATAGACAGTTCATGAATGAATGGCGAGTTTTCTATTTACTAAAATCTCTTTCCGGAAGCTTCTTTTTATAACTGATTGCAACCAATGGTGAAGAATGTTCAAAAGAACACAAATTTGCAAAAAGATAAATTCATTATGAAATCTTTACATATCAATGATGACAATTCATTTTCAACAAAAAACACTTTCAAGAAACTGATTAAACCAATTCGATAATGGAAAATAAAAATAAATTTATTAGAACCAAATATTTTGAAGATTATATCTTCCATGATAAAAGATATATGATATTAAAGTCAGTATCATATTTGGATGAAAAAAGTGTACTCAGGAAAACAATGGCTTGGGTTCCTAAAACTAAATAAATCTCTGATTCATGCAGGAACATCCTAGATCGAACATCAATAGTGTTTGACATGTTAATAGTAAATGTTCAAGGCATATGACTGGTAACGTATCCCCTCTTACATAACATCAAATCATACAACAGAGGATATGCTATATTTGCTAGAGACTAATGTGGTAAGATCGCTAAGAAAAGTAGAGTGTCAAGAGATAAAGACACTATTTTGCTTGATATGCATGGATCTCATTCATTTGTGACTGCATCGTGTCTATTATCTAAAGCCTGAGAAAGTGACACATTGCTATGGCATCGTCATCTTGGTCATGTCAATATTAAAAACATGAATAAATTGGTTAGAGGAAATCATGTTGTTGGTTTACCATTGAAATAATTTCATTTATCAAAACATCGTCTGTTATGTTCAAAAGGTAAACAACATAAATTTCCTCATAAACTTGTTGCTCATACATAACTTGATTATATTCTTCAACTGCTACAAATGGATTTGTTTGGTGTAGTAAGTGTTTTAAGTTTAGGATGTCATGCTTATTGTTTAGTCATGACTCATATTTTCTCTAGATTTACACGGATTTTATTTTTAGTAACCATAGATAAGACACCTCATTCATTAATAGGATTCATGACAGTAGTAAAGGATCAGAAAAACAAAACAATCAAGTGAATCCAAAGTGACAATGTTACTGAATTCTATAATCCTACATTGAATGAAGTTTGTGAATCAAAAGGGATAGCTAGACAATTTAGTTGCGCAGGAACACCATAAAAATGGAGTTGTTGAGAGACGAAACAAAACTCTAATTGAAGTTGCTAGAACAATGTTATCAACAACCAAATTACCATCATTTTTCTGGGCTGAAGCTCTTAACACTGCATGTTATATACAAAACCATGTGTTAATCAACAAACAATAAAACATGACTCCTTATGAAATCTTTTTCAAACATAAACCCAATTCAAATATTTCAAAACTTTTGGATGTTGTTGTACTTTGTTAAACACGTCTGATTTAAAATCTAAATTTGATGAAAAAGTTGATGAATGTTATTTTGTTGGTTATTCTACCAACAAAGTTGCATACAAAGTTTATAATAAAAGATCAAAACAAATAAATGAGTCATTTGATATTGATTAGCATGAATCTAACAAAACAGCTGAAGGTTCTGCACCGTCATGGATTTATGATTATGCTTCATTTTTGAAACATTTAATCATCTTCTATTATTTCCATAAGTAATATTCCTTTGACATCATTAATTCAGGATATTTTAGCTGATGATGTTATTATTATATCTTTCGAAACAAAAGGGATATCTTGATACATATCTTCTTCTTTGAACATTTCAGCTGTTCCACAAGTGTCAGAATCCATTGAGGCATATTCGGAACATGTTGAACAAGCTCCAAAAGTATTTGATGCAAGTTCCTCTTCTACTCAAGATGATTCAATTGATACTATTCAAGTTCCATTTGGTGATTTGTCTTCTAATATTGATAATCTTCAAGAGGAGGATATAGAGTATCAACTAGAAGGAGAAAATATTATTGAAGAACCAGTGGGTCATATTACAATCTTGATGAGGTTATTTCTAAAGATCTTATTCCTTAGCTGATAATTCACAAAAATCATCCAATTAAAGCAATCATCGATCCATTATCACAAGGAGTTCAAACTTAGAGTTTCAAACTCAGAGCAAATCTAGGGTCACTAATACATGTTTGTATTCATGTTTCATCTATCAAATTATGCCCAAGAATATTAAGATAGCATCAAAGGAGAACATTTGGGTAGAGGCCATGCAAGATGAGTTGATGCAATTTAAAAATCAAAATGTTTGGCAACTATGTAAACTTCTAAAAGGAAAGTTGATAATTGGAACAAAATGGATATTCAAGAACAAGCCGGATGAGAGAGATGTGATTGTTCCCAACAAAACCAGACTTTTTGTTTACGGATTCTATCAAATTAAAGGTCTTGATTATGAAAAAATAATTTGCTCCTGTTGCAAGTCTAAAAGCTATACGTACTTTCCTGGCTTATGCTTCATACAAGAACTTGACAGTTTATTAGATGGATGTTAAAACTGCTTTCTTGTACAATGAAATGAAAGAAGAAACCTATATTTGTCAACCACCAGCTTTTGAAGATTCAGATCATCCTGAATATGTGTTCGAGTTAGACAAAACACTTTATGGCTTACATCAAGCACCCCGTGCTTGGTATGCTACTCTAATTAAACATTTTCTTACAAATGGTTATTTGAGAGGAGCTATTGATCAAAGTTTGTTTTTAAGGAAGGCTGGTGATGATATAATTGTTGTTCAAGTTTATGTCAATGATATCATTTTCACTTGTACAAATGATGAGTTGTGCAAGGAATTTGAAGTAGTGATGAAGAAGAAATTTGAGATGAGTTCTCTTCCTGAAATGTCATTATTCTTGAGAGTCCAAGTTAAATAGGATGATAAAGGTATCCTAACACATCAAAAACGTATATTCGTCGTATTCTAGAAAAATACAAGTGTCAAGATTCTAAGATAGCTTCAACTCCTATATCTTCTCATCCCACTTTGACTCCAGATCTCATGCGAGAAGATGCTTATGAATACATGTATTGATCAATGATTAGATTTGTGACGCATCTTACTGCACGTAGGCCGGACATCATGTTCCCTGTTTGTTAATGTGCACGTTATCAAAGTATTCCGAAGAAATCACACATGAAAGATGTCAAGTGCACTTTTAGGTATGTCAATTGTAAGGCCCCGTTCCTGGGACGCTTACAGCTGGCCAATCATTGCTCACAAAACATACAATTTCATTTAACTTTCATAAAAACAGCGTAGAGGAACATTTAAATAACTTTTAATTTCATAGTAACTGCTTTTGCAAGTTAATACAATCATTCAATACACATTTTCATTTGTTCGTATTGAAATGCAAAAACAGTAACAAAATAATGCCATCCAAAATGCCAAGTAGCTACCCCACGCCATCCTCAGCAATGCTCACCTGCCAACTAGAAAATGCATAAAAAGTCAGCGTTGCTGAGTGAGTTCTAGTTTTATAATAAAACATACTTTACTTTCATTAAATCATTCTTTAATTTTGCATGTGATCACACATCATACGTACACATAGATAATATCATTATTAAATATCATCATTCGTTCATTTACTTTTCATTCCTTCTTCGTACATCATTACCATTCATTTTCATTACTTTCATTCATTCATTCATCATTACTTCATTTCATTCCATCAAAAACCATGAACATTACCCTACCGTCAAGCATAAAGCTGGTATTGGACCGGGGTCCATCATAGGCCCCCTGTCAGGCACATAATAGCCTGGCCACAACACCTAGGGTAAGTTCAAGTGTACTATTGCCATGTGCTATACCCGCCGTCATGCATAAAGCTGATACTGGGCCGGGGTCTATCATTGACCCCCCGTCATGGCGCATAGTAGCCTGGCCATAGTATCTAAGGTAAGCAACAAAGGTTCTATACAAATGGTCAATCACAAAGAAAGACCCCGATGTGCATCCTTCTAGGGTAGCTAACCCACACTATTGGACTAACACCCTTCATTGGGTGTGTTCCAACATAAAAGGCTTGCAAGGCTTTCGTTATTTTCCATCATTCATTAATGCATGCATTCATTCATCATGTTTCTCTTTTCATTATCTTCCACTTTATGTTACATAATACTTTCATTTCATTCATTAACATTCCACGTAAAGCCAAGGGAAATAATCATACATAATAATAAGGAACATCAACATACACATTCAACATCATCATACAAGGCATCATACATACATCAGATACATCATACATACCATCATGCATAAGCATCATAGATACATCATAACATGCCCATCATAACATCTATGACCTCAAAAGTCAGCTTACATGAACTCCCAGGAGCATTCCAAGTGAAATCCTAAATTTCATTTTTTACCCAGAAAGTCTAAGTGTTCATCCACATTTCTTTTACTTCATCCACATTTGATTTGTTCAAACGCATTTGTTCATCCACATTTGTTCATCCTCATTGACTTTACTCATCCGCATTTCCCATACTTAGTCAATGTTCATTCGCATTTCATCCAATGCTCATCCGCATTGACTTACTTAGTGGTTAATGCTCATTTGCATTAATTGTTCATCTGCATTGACTTTCCGTTACTCATCCATATTGACTTACTTAATACTTAATGCTCATCCTCATTAACTGTTAATCCGCATTGACTTCCATTACTCAACTGCATTGACTTACTTAATAGTTAATGCTCATCCGCATAAACTGTTCATCCGTATTGACTTCCATTACTCATCCGCATTTCTTCTGCATACTTAGGCAGATTCTAAAACTTAAACATATGAGCCCTAAACATCAGATCTCAATTCCCAAACACCATCTATCATGTTCTAAGCTTAAATCTTACATTTTAAGCCCTAGAAACACAATCATAACACAAGCAAGCATGAACTTAGCCCAACATCACATCATAATCACGACATACACACCTTCATACATATGGGTTTAAAAACCCAGTTTAATGAAAACATACATTTATGCATTTCCAGCCCCAAAACAGTTAAAAACTAGTAAAAGAGGGGTTCTCAAACTCATCTTAGCAGCTCTTAAGTATGGCCTCTTCCAAACTTCTTTACAATTGAGTTCAACCGTATAGAAACCCACTTGAATTCAAATTCTTTCTTGTTCTTCCTTCAAAATCGAGAGTTTTCTGCTCTCTTTCCTTCTCTCTTTAAAATATGCGAGAATTTGTGTGTAGAGAGAGGGATGGACGGCCTCTTCCAAACTCGTTTACAATTGAGTTCAACCGTATAGAAACCCACTTGAATTCAAATTCTTTCTTGTTCTTCCTTCAAAATCGAGAGTTTTCTGCTCTCTTTCCTCTGCTCTCTTTCAAGGCATTCCAGAGGTCATGGGCAGTTTCGTGATGCATTAGCCCAGAATAGATTTCATTTGGCAGTGCCATGGCCAGAATTCCATGGGCTTTAGCATCAATTTCAAGCAACTTTTTATCCTCATCTGAGTATTGCTCCCTCCTCTTCGGAACCATTTGATTGGTTTTCGGGTTATTCACCATAGGCTTGTGTGGACCATGTACCACTGATGTCCAACAACCTGCGCTGTTAACAGACAGGTGATGGAGCATACGTCTTTGCCATATGTTATACTCATTCCTAACCAGCATTGGTGGCTTGGTTGAGGAACCAGTATTGTGAGGATCATTGGAGGGAGTGGTCATTTTCAGTTCAAAAACAATTTAATTCAAGCTTTTAAATGTTTTAAACAGACCACAACAAACTCAATAAAAACCAAGAGAAGATCTCAGGAATAATGACCAGAAATACAGAAAATTCAATCTCTATAACCGTTTCTTTCAAAAACAAAAGCTAATTCAATCAAACTTAGATCTGGAATAGCAGTTTCAATGATCAATTATTAGATCGATCAATGATTAACCCGCTCTGATACCATTGACAAGATCAGCGATCACAAGTTTGATGTATTAGAGTTCAAGGCAGCGGAATAAGAATAGGAATTAGACAAATTGTAGCAAGAAGTCGATGCTTGTATGCATTAAGAGCACATACGGTTATAGCGAGAGAATATATTTCTGATTCAAGGAATGTTTATAGATATGGAATGTTTCTAATCAAATCATTCATTCATTCACGTCATTCATACAATTACAATAGGTTGTCACTCCTTATATAGAGTGCAACAACACTGCTGTTATCACGGAAAGTGACAACTGGCAGATCTAATACAAAATTAACTAACTCTTAACAAACTACTGAAATGTTCACAACTACTGAGAACATATCAGAGTGTTATGTACAAAATATAAAACTACTGAAACTACAACGACTGAAGAACAAGCTCTTCAGTCGTTTTACAAAACTACTGAAATATAAAACTACTGAAACTAGAAATATAAAACTACTGATATCACAACTACTGAAGAAGTACTCTTCAGCAGTTGTGACAAACTACTGACGCTTCAGTACTTGATCTTCAGACTTTGACCTTCAGATGTTTCATCAGCTGATGACTTCAGTAGATATTATCAGCTGATGTCTTCAGTCTTTGTCTTCAGACGTTGTACATCAGTTGTTGATCTTCAGCACTTGTAAACTCTTCAGCTGTTGTACTTCAGTACTTTGGTCTTTCAGCTTCAGCACTTGAGTTCTTCAGCTGTTGTACTTGTACTTTAGTTCTTCATGTTGGAATCTTCATCACTTGATCTTCAACTGTTGAAGTCTTCAGCACTTGTCAAACTGCTGATGAGGCTTTCAGCAGTTGTTGTGATACCATTTGGGACTTAGAGGTTTTCTGATCTTGGCTCATTGGTTCTTTTGGTCCAACTCCCCCCCTGAACCAATGCAGCCAAAACCTCTAAATTATTCGTTGTCCCACTTATTGTTGGCAAAGTGTTGGTCTTTTTCCTTCTTGATCAGTAGAGAAGATGACCCATGTAAGCTCCAGCCTGGGAAAAACCTCAATATTTGTTTGGCAGGGTATGAATGGGAACTCTGTTTTGGGGAACTGGACACAGAGTTGTTATCCCATTCATGAGATTTACTTCCCCATAATGAGTCTGTACGACTCTCTTGTGTAGGCCTCAAGGAGGTGATTTGTTCCTCCATGGTTAGCTCTTCAGCACCTCCTTCAAACAATGATTCAGCCCATAATACTCAGACAGTATTTGGCCTGTTTCCCATTCTTTAGCTCCACAGTTGTTATTATTCTGTAAGCAAACTCATCCGGGTGATTACCCTCTAGGAACAACTGGAGCTCATTTTTCCTGACTTCCTCAAGTCTCTTGTAAACTAACCCCTTTTTCACTATCTTGTTTTCCTGCATCTTCTGAGGGGTGAGATTAGCTTTGTAGGCTTTCTTGAAGTCTTCTAGGATTTCCCAGGGTGAAACTACAAAGACCAGAGAGATCACTTCATCTACGATCTTTTTCACCTGGCCAATGTATCTCTGAGGTATATTTTTCTTATGAATTCTGTGAGAGACCCTGGGATCAGGCCAAATCCTCACTCTTTCCTTTTGATATTGAAAGGTATGCCTGAGAGTGTAAAGTCTGAGGGCTTGCTTCTTCATATTGATGATAGAAGATGTGGCTGCATAAGCTTTGTCAACTCTCTTCAGCAATTCCTCATCATGCTGTTTATGAAGCTCTTCTTCTTCTAGCTTCACTTTAACCATTTGTCTCTGGACTTCAGGAGTAATTGCTGAGGAGTGACTTGTGGCCTTAGGCAACTGAATTACAGCTGAGAGTGGCAGCCTATCTTCATCATCTTCTTCATCATCTTCTAGCCTCAATATCCTTCTCTTCTTCTTCAAGGGTATATCATCGGCTATGGTTTTTGAGGGTAAGGGAGTTGGTTTGGTGGGTTGTGTTTTGGGTGGTTTTGGTGTGGGAATGTTTACAGGCTGTTCTAGCATTCTTGAGGTGAGTGTGGCTTTTGATTGCTTGCGAGCTCAGTCCTGCTCCCAACACCCGCTTCATTTAAAGCTTCAATAACATGCCCCTTAGTATATGCTTCAGACGAACAGATCTTGGTGGTGATTGCCAAGATACTGTCCCAGGACCAAGCTTTGATTTCGATCAATGATCTTCCAAGATATTTTGCAATAAATCTAATCATGATCTCAAGCCTTTCTCTTTCTAACACTTCATAACTTGCCCATCTATTCTGGATTTCTTCAATCTCTAATCGTCGAATCTCAGAGTCAAGTTTATTGGTGTCATGGCCTTGCCTAAACAGCTGATCAATGATGTTGTCCATTGATCTGCTGTGTTCGGCATCAGCCTCTTTTATCAGTAGCTCCAAGGCTTTATCTTCAGCGATGTGATCATCAGCACCTTTCTTTCTCTTGTAGGTGAGCAGTGGTTGCTGTTCTTTCTCCTCCTTTTGGGCTTGCTTCGCTTCCTTCTTTTCCTCGGATCTTTTCCTCTTCTTTTCTTTCACTGCAGGACTCTCCCCCTTTTTGGATGCATTGGAGGGAGGGGTTTGTACCGCAGAAAGAGTCTTTTGGACAGCAGCATCAATCAGGGGCTGTAAAGTGGAGGAAAGCCTCTCATCAATGGCTTTAGTCACAGATCGGTGATTATGGGTGTGATGAGAGGGAGAGAATTTTGAAGTACAACACCTATTTGCTCAGGAGGGTTCTGTTCCTGAGAAGTAGGGCCTGAAGCAGAGGCAGGTGGTTGAGTTTGGAGTGGCTCAGTGTTGGGGAACCTTCAAGTGAAGGTGCCATCTGTGGGTGGGTAGAGGCAGATGGTCTTTCTCCTTGGGAGAGTTGATCAAGTAGGTTTTGCAGCCTACTGACTTTCTCTTCAAGGATTGTGTTCTGGGCAAGAACATCATAGAAAAAGCCCAGGTCATCATCAGCCGAACCTAAATCATCTGACCTCCTGCTTAGAGCAGGATTTACATGCACTGGGTGTAGACCAGTTGGTGCATGTGCCCCTTGTGCTTGGTACTGGGGACTTCCAGCCTCAGGACAGTGTCCATCATCAGCTGTTGCCTCTAGTGAGGTCTTAGCAATGTTACCAGCCTCATTCGGATCATTTGCTGAGTCAGAGGAGGTGGCAGCCTCACTAGATATTCTAAGCTCCTTGTCTACACCAGGAGATAGAAGTGGTAAACCCCTGTGCTGTGGGTTCTCAAGTGCACTGTGTTCCTCCCCCTCAATTGTAGAGGTATTCCCAGTAGTAAGTGGTTTCTGGGGAGGGGGTGAGGAGTGCAGTTGAGTCAGCACTTGTGCAACTATTAAAGTTGGGCTGTGAGGGGCGGTTGTTTGGGGTGAAGGGATAGAAGCAGTGTGCACCGGGGAGGTTGGTGCTCTTCAAGGCAATCCCCTCAAGTGAGGAAGATCCCAGATATGTAGGTACCCCTTGTGTGGTTGCTGCAGGCTCCTGTTGAGAGGAAGCCTGAGCGGCTATGGCTGGAAGAGTCATTGTATCCACTAGGGGGTTTGGACTAGTGGATATATCCTGCGTTTGTGTTGCAGGGGCATCCTCAGGGGACTCATTCCTGAGTAGCCATTTTGGGTTTCTTTTTGGTGGGTTTGGTGGGGACTTTTGATTTGGAGGTGTGTGGCTGTGGGTTCCAGCTGCGTGGGTTTTCGCAGCTTGGCAGCCATTTTAAGTGTCTGGTCAGAGTTGTGCCGGGAGTATACTTCCGGCAGAACAGCCGTAGCAGGGACTCCCAAGCCAACAAGTCCCTCAGCATTAAGCTGGTTTGTAATGATGGCCATTATGAACCGTGGATATAGTATCCAACGGTTGGCAGTGAGTTTTTGAGCCATGTCTTTGAGCTCCCAACATATTATTTCTGAAAAGTTTAGTGGTTGTTGCTCAAGAATAGAATACATTACCTGCTGCCATTTTGTCGACATTTGATCCCAAGACGACGTCTTAGGGGCCAAACATACATTCACCATGTGAAAGATTAGGCGCTCAGCGTCATTAAAGTGTTTCTTCATGATAGTGGAGGCACTGAGATCGCCTTGATATCCATGTTGGGCAAAGGATAGATCTGTGGTGCCCTTCGGATATCTAGCAGGAGAACTAGCATCATTCAGATGAAAAATTTGGCGGATTACTGCAGGAGTGATGACTACTTCTTTGTTGTTGACGACCTACTGGAGAGATGGTGTCCTGTTCTCCTCAGTGATAATAGTAACGTTCATCCAAAATTGTTAAAGGGATTCGGCATGTAGTATGGGATTCAGAAGAAATGACGTATTGTATTGGGACTGAACCATAAGATCGATAGCAGTATCGAACTTAGTCCAGATGGGTGATTTAGTGAGGTAGGCAACACAGTTGTGTCGCGGTTTAATTTGCATGGACGCCATTGAGAAAAGGGAAGGTTTGGAGAGGAACGTTAGGTTTGAAGAAGATGAAGCATTGAGAGCTTAGGTCAGGGATATTTATAGGGTACGGGTAGAAAACGACTGAAGGATGTGTTATTAGTCATCAGTAGTTTTAAACGACCGTTGACATGGTATTATCCTTTCAGACGTTGAAACAGCTGAAGTCGTGGTGTTAGGCATCAGAAGTTAGAAAACTACTGAAGACCGTGGTTTTGACTTAAGATGATTGAAACAACTGAGGACTTGGTGTTTGTCATCAGTAGTTATGAAACTACTGAGGACAGTGGTTTTGTCATCAGCTGTTGTAAACACTGAAGACTTGGTATTAGTCATCAGTAGTTATAAAACTACTGAAGACAGTGGTTTTGCTTCAGTTGTTTAGAATGAAACAGCAGTCGTACAAACGACTGAAGAGAAAGTTCTCTTCAGCTGTTTTCGTCAATTCTTAGCTTTTCAGCTGTTTCATATTGTCCTCAACACATTCATCAGCCTTTTTGGCTGAGTTCAGTTGTTTCATAGGACATCAGTACTTATCTGTTTTTACTGATTGCAGTAGTTGTAACTGCATCAGTAGTTGTAACTACGTCAGTAGTTTAGAGCAGATGAAGTACTGCAGTACTTGTGAGACATTTAGCCTTCAGTAGTTATAGAAACTGCTGAGGGTAAAAGAGCTCATCAGTACTTATATGTGACATAGTTACTAATGATCATCAGTACTTATACTAAGATCATCAGTAGTTGTCACTTATTCTAGCTGCAATATACCAAGCCTTAACACCAGGTTTTGGAAAGTTGAACTATCCAAGGCTTAGTAAAAATGTCTGCAAGCTCATCAGCACTAGGCACAAACTTAGGATCAATCAGACCTTTTTCAAAACAATCCCTTATAAAATGATGTCTGATCTCTATATGTTTGGTCCTAGAGTGCTGGACTGGATTTTTGACAATGCAAAGAGCTGAAGCACTATCCATTAACAATGGAGTCTTAGTCTCTGTAATGCCATAGTCCAAAAGTTGGTTTTGAAGCCAGAGTACCTGAGATGTACAACTTGCAGCAGCAATGTACTCTGCTTCAGCAGTAGATGTAGCAACTGAGGTCTGTTTCTTGCTCTGCCAAGAAATCAAGCAGTTGCCTAGGAATTGACATCCACCAGAAGTTGATTTCCTGGTCAACTTACACCCTGCATAGTCACTGTCAGAAAAAGCAACTAATTTACCAGAATGTCCAGTAGAATACCATAAACCTAGAGATGGAGTGCCTTGCAGATATCTAAAGATCCTCTTGACTGCAATCAGATGAGACTCTTTAGGTGCAGCCTAAAATCTAGCACAAACACATGTAGCAAACATAATATCTGGTCTAGAAGCTGTTAATACATCAAGGACCCAATCATACATCTGTAAAGTGTTTCATCAACCACTTTACCATTCTGATCTGTATCCAGTTGTGTGGTGCTGCACATGGGGGTAGAACAGGGCTTACAGTTTTGTAAATCAAACTTTTGCAAAAGATCTTTTGTGTATTTGGACTGATGAATGAAAATTCCATCAGCCTTTTGTTTGATTTGCAACCCCAGAAAGAACTGTAATTCTCCCATGGCACTCATTTCAAACTTCTGTTGCATCAACTTTGTAAAGGCATCACACAACTTTGGATCAGAGGATGCAAAAATGATATCATCTACATAAATTTGAACAAGTAGATTATGTGTCCAGCTTTCTTAATGAATAAAGTCTTATCTATGGAGCCTCTAGTGAAATTGTTTTCCAGAAGAGTTTGATAATGTCTCATACCAGGCTCTAGGAGCTTGTTTTAACCCATAAAGAGCCTTATCAAGCTTATACACCCATTAGGATGTTTATTGTCCTCAAAGCCTGGAGGTTGACATACATAAACCTCTTCTTTAATTTTTCCATACAAAAATGCACTTTTGACATCCATTTGAAAAACTTTAAGATTTTGATAAGCAGCATAGGCTAAAAACAATCGAATTGCTTCCAGTCTGGCTACAGGGGCAAAGGTTTCATCATAATCAATACCTTCTTCTTGTGCAAACCCCTGAACAACCAGTCTGGCCTTGTTCTTAACAATAAGCCCATTTTCATCAGTTTTGTTCCTAAACACCCATTTAGTGCCTATTGCACACTTACCTGGAGGTAGAGGAACCAGTTCCCACACTTGCTGTTTCTTGAACTGAAGAAGCTCAAGCTGCATGGCATCAACCCATCCATTGTCCTTTAAAGCAATGTGATAATTCTTTGGCTCTTGCTGACTGATGAAGAGAGCATAGAAGCAGAAATTTGACAATTGACTTCTTGTTGATACACCAGCAGTGATATCACCAATGATTTGAGACATAGGGTGATTCTTCAGATCTTGATACACAATGAGATCTGTGCAAGTGTTTGTAGCAGGCTCAGCAGTAACAGATGGTGATGGTGAATCATTTCCTTGAAACCAATCAGTGGATGGTAATTCAAAAGAAGTTGAATTCGAAGAGATCTCATCAGCATTTGTTGTGGATGGTGCTACTGGAGCTACAGGAACATCAGGTCTAGCTGAATCAGGCAGCTGATCACTAAACCTGAAGAGGTGAGTACTACAATCATCATCATCATCACAGTACCACCGGGTGGTGAACTGTTGACAGGAGCAACAGCAGGAGTTTGATGAGGAACATATTGCAGTATGTCCAAATCAAATAACTCCACAGGGCTTTGTGGAATCTTGTCCTTTGGAGATTCATTGAACTTAACATGTAGAGTTTCTTCAACCATCTTTGTTCTGCAGTTGAAGACTCTGTATGCCTTACAAGTAGATGAATAACCAACAAAATACCCTGCATCCACCTTAGGATCAAACTTATGGAGTTGATCCTTTGTGTTGAGAATAAAACAGGGACACCCAAATGCTTTGAAAAATGAAATCAGAGGAGCCAATGATGGAGAACTTCATATGGAGTCTTCATCAACCTCTGATTTACTAAAACTCTATTTTGCACATAGCAAGCTGTGTTGACAGCTTCAGCCCAAAAGGTCAGTGGCAAACCTGAGTCGGCCAGCATGGACCTTGCAGCTTCAATGAGTCCTGTTCTTTCTCTCCACTACTCCATTTTGTTCTGGAGTCCTTGGGATGCTAAACTGCCTTTTGATCCCCTTGGAAAGATAGAGTCATCAAGTGTATGATTTCTGAACTCAGTTCCATTGTCACTCCTAATACACTTGACTGGAAGAGAATACTGCTTCTCAATATACAACACAAAGTGAATGATCTTCTGAGCAGCCTCATCCTTTGAATGTAGAAAGAAAGTGCATACAAATCTGGAGTAATCATCCACAATTACCAGACAGTATTTCTTCTTTGCCATGCTCATTACTCTCACAGGACCAAATAGATCCATATGCAGTAATTGCAAGCAGGCAGTGGACTTAGGCACTTCAATAGGAGGGAATGAGACTTTGTGCTGTTTTCCTTTTAAACAAGCAGTGCAGGTTTCATCACAGTGGAACTCCTTTATTGGTAAGCCTCTGACTAAACTATTATGGGTAAGCTGATTCATGTTTTTGAGATTAACATGACCAAGCCTTCTGTGCCACAGTTTAGATTCTTTAGAAGAGGCTTTGGAAAATAGGCAAGGATTGCCTTTGAGATCTATTTTCTTGGAAAGATCTAAGGCATATACTCTTCCTGTCCTGTTGGCTCTCAGGAGAGTGTGATCATCCAACACCTTGTCAATCAAGTGCAAAACTTTGGATGACAGAATCCTACAGTTTTGACTGGTGAAAAGAGCAACATGGCCTTTATCACACATTTGACTGACACTCAAGAGATTGTACTTGAGATTTTCCACATGATTAACATCATCAAATTTGATTTCTCCATTGGAGACAAAGCCCTTACCTATGATGTAACCCCTAGCATCATTGCCAAAAGACAAATACCTTCTTTCCTTGAGAGTAGTCATGAAGAAGAGAGCTATTCCCAGTCATGTGCATAGATCCCCCACTGTCTACATACCAGATGCTACTTTGGCATGTTGAAGAACCCTGCAATAATAAACAATCAGTTAGTTTTAGAGACCCAAACCTTTTTGGTTTTGGGCCTGGTCTCATCATAGTTGTTAAACTAACAGGTTTATCTGAAACAATAGCCTGAGAGGAAGAAGATGGTGTAGAAGAGGAGTCCTTTGGCATGGACCTCCTTTTCTGTGGTTTCAACATAGGAGCATCTAGTTGGTTAACTCTACCCAACAGATGTTGAACCATCATAACCAGCTGTGTTTGATTTTGTGACAAAGCTTTCAGCTCATCAGACACATTGCCAGTGGAGTTTGATAAGTTCCTATGTTGCCCCTTCTTCTTCTGAGCATTCTCAGCTGTCACCTGTTTAACCCCTTCCTTTTTGGATTTCTTTGAGGACTTAAGGGTTACAGGATTTGATGTTGCTGACACAAATGTGGTCTCAAACTCAGTTTTCATTTTTACCATTTTCTCATTGATTTCTTCTTTTTGTTTGAGTTTGGAACCTATTTTGTACCAACAATCATCTCTAAGATGATTGAACAAACCACATACTTCACATGGTTTCTTCTTCATCTTAGGTTGATCATCAACTAAAGAGGGTGAAGCAACTGAAGACTTGTTCTTCAATGCTTTGGAAGCATTGTTTGCTTTCTTGACTGCCTCTTTAGTAGACTTCAAACTCTTTCTACTGGCAGTTTTCTTCTCTCAGTACTGACAGCAGTTGAAGTTTGAACTTCAGGTGTTAAATCCTGCTCTCTAGTCCTTTCAGGACCTTCAGAATTAACTCCTGAGTTGATCAACTCATTGATCATGTGAGTGTCAGCATTTGAACCATCAACATCAGCTGATAAGTTCAAAGAGGGCTTGATGCTGACTGCTACTTCTGATTGTGCTGTATCAGAAGGTAGATCACATGATGTGATGGATTGGTTATCACTCTCACCATCAGATTCTACCTCTGCTCTTGGGGTAAAATCTGTAGGTGGAGCAGTGTGATTGTAACCAATTCCAAACTTCACATTGGAAGCAGATTGCTTACTAAAGCATTTCAAAACCTTTGCATGATTGTACCCATCTATCACACTCTACCTGGGTAACTGCAAGGGTTTCTTTGAGATCTTTGTACTTCTCTAGAAGTACCTCTTCTCTAGCCTTATCATCAAATATTTGGCAATTCAGTTTATAAATCTCATCATTTTTATCTTTAAGGACAGACTCAAACTCAGCTTTGTTTTTGGAAATTATTTGTTCTAGCTCAATGTTCTTATTAATTAGAGCTACATTTGCTTCTCTAATGGAAGCAAATTGCTATGCATGGTTCAGAACATAATTTGGCTTTTGCCTCAGAGGATACCTGTGATACCTGAGGTGTGGAGGCATTGGAAAATGAAGTATCAGCAGACTCCAAAGCCATAAGAGCTAGATTCCCAAAAGGACTGTCACCACCATGTTGACCAGCACCTGAGAACAGTTGGTCATGACCAGACATGTCATCTGGTAAACTGCTCCAGTCAACCACTTCTGGGTGAAAAAGCTGTGTTGTTGAGGTTGAGTTTGTTGATGAGATTGGGTTGGCTGAGGTTCTGGTAGTGCATGAGGTTGTGGTGCTATAGGAACTTGAACTTGATTTGACTGTGGCATGTAATAGCAAGGGTACGGATATGGCATTTGACCCTGAGGAACAAAATATGCCGGAGATTGTTGTTGAGGATGATGACTAGAAGTGACAGGATGTTGCCCTCTGTGTTGTTGACTATTGCCAGGAAAAGTCACAAAGGGTGCAATGGAGTTAGATCCAGTTGATCTGCACTCTCTTGCAAAGTGTCCAAGCCTTTGGCATTTATGACACCTCAACTTGCTCTTGTCAAAACCAACTTTGGTTTGCCAGAGAGTCCTGGGAATTTTCTTCCAGTTCTTTTATAGAACTTCTGAGATCTGATATTTATCAGGGCCATTTGGCTCAAAATATCCATCTCCTCTAAGTCATCATCAGCAATCCCCTTGAGATCATCCATAATGAAGCATAGATTGTCATTATTACACCCAGTATACTGACCATCAACACTCACAAATGTAGAATCAGAAGTGCTTGAAGAGAAATTAATATGCTCATCATACTGGCATTCAGATGAAGCATATTCTGACTCATGACCCACCAAGGCAGTGTTGCCTGTACAAAGTCTTCAGTGAGCTTTCCAGATGAAGACAGCTTTCTCTTCTGTTCTATCTCTCTCTCAAACGTGAGCATTTCCCATGGAGTTGGGTGAGAGATAGTTTGTCTAAACTTGCACTGGAGCGTAGGACAATAGTATATGTGTCCCATCTCTCAGACAGTGATCTGAGAAATCTGTTATTCATCTGAATATTTGTGTACTCAAGTTTGACCATTTTTAGTTCAGAGATCAAACAAGAGAACCGCTCATATTGTTGAGTCAGTGTCTCACCCTTTCTATGAGAGAATGTCTCATATTGTTTGGCAAGAATTTCTCTATTATTTGCCAAGACCTCATCTGTTCCTCCAAATTGTTCTTTCAAGGCATTCCAGAGGTCATGGGCAGTTTCATGATGCATTAGCCCAGAATAGATTTCATTTGGCAGTGCCATGGCCAGAACTCCATGGGCTTTAGCATCAATTTCAAGCAACTTTTATCCTCATCTGAGTATTGCTCCCTCCTCTTCGGAACCATTTGATTGGTTTCCGGGTTATTCACCATAGGCTTGTGTGGACCATGTACCACTGATGTCCAACAACCTGCGCTGTTAACAGACAGGTGATGGAGCATATGTCTTTGCCATATGTTATACTCATTCCTAACCAGCATTGGTGGCTTGGTTGAGGAACCAGTATTGTGAGGATCATTGGAGGGAGTGGTCATTTTCAGTTCAAAAACAATTTAATTCAAGCTTTTAAAAGTTTTAAACAGACCACAACAAACTCAATAAAAACCAAGAGAAGATCTCAGGATGAATGACCAGAAATACAGAAAATTCAATCTCTATAACCGTTTCTTGCAAAAACAAAAGCTAATTCAATCAAACTTAGATCTGGAATAGCAGTTTCAATGATCAATTATTAGATCAATCAATGATTAACCCGCTCTGATACCATTGACAGGATCAGCGATCACAAGTTTGATGTATTAGAGTTCAAGGCAGCGGAAGAAGAATAGGAATTAGACAAATTGTAGCAAGAAGTCGATGCTTGTATGCATTAAGAGCACATACGGTTATAGCGAGAGAATATATTTCTGATTCAAGGAATGTTTATAGATATGGAATGTTTCTAATCAAATCATTCATTCATTCACGTCATTCATACAATTACAATAGGTTGTCACTCCTTATATAGAGTGCAACAAACACTGCTGTTATCACGGAAAGTGACAACTGGCAGATCTAATACAAAATTAACTAACTCTTAACAACTACTGAAATGTTCACAACTACTGAGAACATATCAGAGTGTTAAGTACAAAATATAAAACTACTGAAACTACAACGACTGAAGAACAAGCTCTTCAGTCGTTTACAAAACTACTGAAATATAAAACTACTGAAACTAGAAATATAAAACTACTGATATCACAACTACTGAAGAAGTACTCTTCAGCAGTTGTGACAAACTACTGACGCTTCAGTACTTGATCTTCAGACTTTGACCTTCAGATGTTTCATCAGCTGATGACTTCAGTATAGATATTATCGGCTATGTCTTCAGTCTTTGTCTTCAGACTTTGTACATCAGTTGTTGATCTTCAGCACTTGTAAACTCTTCAGCTGTTGTACTTCAGTACTTTGGTCTTTCAGCTTCAGCACTTGTGTTCTTCAGCTGTTGTACTTCAGTACTTTAGTTCTTCAGCTGTTGGAATCTTCAGCACTTGATCTTCAACTGTTGAAGTCTTCAGCACTTGTCAAACTGCTGATGAGGCTTTCAGCAGTTGTTGTGATACCATGTGGGACTTAGAGGTTTTCTGATCTTGCTCATTGGTTCTTTTGGTCCAATTCTGCTCTCCTTTCCTTCTCTCTTTAAAATAGCGAGAATTTGTGTGTAAAGAGAGGGATGGACAGCCATGCCACTTTATCACCAACTTTTCAAAGATTATGTCGTTTTTGTCACTTTTAACCCCTAGAGAAAGGGTTTTATTTCTTTTCCTTCTTTTTCTTCATTTTATTATTCTTTCTTGACTCAAGAAAAAAAAATGACTGGGTGTTACATCAAGGGTCAACCAACACTTGGTCTCTGGTATCCTAAAAACCCCTATTTCAATTTATTCCGTTATACTGACATTTATTATTGTGACATCCAGTGTTTTCAAGTTAATATCCATACGTTAATAAATATAAAAAAATATTTCAACACATCATAAGAATTAATTTTATGATATTAACGTCATTTAAGGTCTAGCAAAGCCCCTTTGTGGATAATTTCATAATTGGTAATTTTGAGAAATTACCGGACGCGTAGGGATAAAGCGTTAACGAACGTTGATGATAATCTGGCTAATTAAATTGGTCAATAAAATTTGATTTTATAACTTAATGAATCTCAGTGAAAATATTAATAGTGATGAATAATAATAATAATATTATCTACCTTGATCACATAAAATTAAGACTTTTTAAATATTGACGTGATGCAACATACAATCCCTTGCACACTATGTTATATCACGTGAATTTTTGTTCTTGACCTTTTGTCACTATTATTTAATGTAGAGAACCCTCAGAAAGTATCAAATTAATACTTTAATTTTATAGAATTGTTTTTGCATAAAAACCCGAATGTTTAAGAATTAAAAAAAAATTAACGAGACCGACACCCGCCTTATACATGGCGGCATCTCACTTAAAGATCCACCAACCATTATTAAGATTTAATTACACGATTAGATTTCCATAATCACACTTGAACATCTCTATATAAACCACTTCACACTCCATATTTTGCACATACTTAACCTTACTTTTCTCTCACTAGAAATCACCTACACACCTTTCCCTCCCTTCTTTCTAAAATCTTGGCTGGAACATCAAAGGGCAGCCCTCTTTCTCTTGAATTTGATCATCCTAAACTTGTTTCAATCTTTGATTTCTGGATTTCAAGGATCCCTTATGAGTTTGGTGCAAAACATTGTATAAATCCTACTCAAAGGAGAAGAAATCCCTAAGAAAATCATTCTTGAATCTTCAAAAGTAGTTCATCTTAAGTAAGAACTTTGAATTTTTATGACATGCAACATGACTCTTCGATGATTTTTGTTAGATTTGTTTGCCAAAAACTAGTTTTTCTTGAAATCCAAGGTTCCAACAAAGAGTTTTAACAAAGAAATGTGTTTTAAAACAATGTGTGTGTATGTGTGTGAGTGTGTGTGTGTGAGTATGTGTGTGCATGTGTCGTGCGTGTGTATATGTGTATTATGATTTTGTATTTTGTTGATATTACAATATTTTGTTGATTTTCTCTTGCATGCAAGATGATCAAACCTTAATTTGTGGTTATGAACATCATAAGAAACCCATATACAAATAAGATTATCAATAATAATGAAAACATGTTATACATATAGTCATGGATGATAATCATGAACCCATCTTCCTCTTTGATTTCTAAAAAGATTGAGATGATCCATGAATAATGGTGATCATGATGTGAAATCTTTTGATTTTTAAGTAGGTTTTGTCGAATAGAAACTAAGAACACAAGATAAAATAATAATGTGTACTATATGTATATGTATGTACGTATGAAATCGTTTATATGTATGTATGTATGATTTACACATTTGTTCTTCACTTGTATGTTTAGAGATGATTAAAATAATCCATGTATATGGTAATCATGATTTCGAGATTTTAAGGTTTTAATTCACATTTGATTTTAAGAAAAGATACAACCAAATTACAAATCAATAATACTCAAGTGTTGATGGGACGTGACTACTAGAGAATGTTTCTATAAAATTTAGTTAAAAAGACAAGATTTCTTGTAAGATCTGGAGAAATAACTTTAAAACATATAAAACATAGTAAAAAGTTAGTAACTTTACTGAAATTAAAAGTTTTGATTGGGTTAACCTTGTAAACATTTTACCATTAAAAACACGTTAAAAACGATGTTTTCAGGTCTAAACCAAATAAATTTGCACAAGTCCTGGTTTGGACAGAGAATTATAAAGTGTATTAATTTATAAAATTATGTTTTTAAGTATATAACAAACCCATAACAAAAAAGGTATTCGGTGATAACTTTATACGCGTGAAAAAGCCGAAAACCGACAATTTCGTGTCCAAATTAATGGATTGTTTTGGAACTGAATTTTAACAAAATATTTCAGAAGGATTTTGGAATAAAATATTCATATGTAAACATATAAAATGGTCATAGGATATATATGGGCTTGATGTACTATTTATGCGAGTAAAATCGTGCGGTTTCGGGTCAAAAATCATCGTATACACGTGAAATTTATGCATATTTTACTACTGAAAACTTATTTTACTACTGAAAATATAACATGTCTAAAGTAGTTTTATGCAGTTTTACTACTGAAAACTTATTTATTCATTAAAAAGATTAATAAAACTTGAGTTGTGTTAAATAAAATAATATTTATAAAGTAATAATATAAGAGATACTTTACTTTACTAGAACAAGAATATGGATATATCTTATTATTAATTCTAAATAAAATACAGTTGTGAATTAGTAATACTCATTTATGTAAATCTTTATTTTATTAATTATTCATTTGTTTATTTATTTGTTTGTTTGTATAATACGTAACTTAGTATATTTTAAGTTACAATTTATATACTTTCACATGTTTATTTTGTGTATGTATTGTAGTTGTTGTTCAAGGGATAGTGGTTGATTTAATGATTGAATATTTGTCACACTTAATATAAGTTATTAAACTAAACCAAAAATCACCAACTAGTCTTTTATAAAATGGATTTAAGATAAGTCTAGTGAGTTGGGTGAACAATTTACGTATTAGACTTAGTACTCGACAAATAATAGATCCTTTGTGTTTCGGCGTTAATTGGTTGTTTATTTTTTGGGCTTGATTTTTGCTAGATCATCTCCTTGTCACATTTGAAGGTGAGTACTTCGGCCCCATTTAAAATTTTGTTTCATTTAAACTATTTCGGGAGAAAAGCATGTATATCGATTAATTGTTATTATATATATGATGGGTAAACGAGTATAATATATGTTACGACGTTATAAGGTGTGGCAATAGTATCGAAGGATAATATTGGGCTCTAAATCCCCTCATAATCATTAACCTCGAGGGTGAGGCCGCATGCTATATTGGTAGATCTATCGGGTTAGAAGGGCCTGCTCTCGCAACCAGTCGCGCTCGTCAGGTTGTAGCGAGAGAGTTTATGTGTGGATAGTTGTGGGGCAACGACATGTTTCTTGCCTTGATTATGGACTTATGTCCTGAATTAATTATAGTATCTAGATTGTCTATGTTGAGTATATTGTCTTGCTACATCATAACAGTTTTTTTTAAACTGATTTGTTATATAAATTATGAAAACCTGAATGCTCGCCAACTTATTGTTGACTAGTATTTTCTCATGCTTTTCAGGGTTATAGGTATGCTTGATTTGGGAATGATGGAATTGTGTCTTTGGAAAGACCAAATGTTTTTATGTTGACTATTTTAAATCCTTAATGATGAACTTGTTGATTTGAAATCTAAACTTAATAAAATAATATGTTTAAATACTTTGTCATGTGATTATTGTCAACTCATTAAATATTAACGTTTGACTACGACCGTTGGAATAACTCCAACTGCCGTTACCACCACGTCACGCGACCTTCCGCTGTGATTTTCGGGGTATAACAGAAGTTGGTATCAGAGCCAACGATTATAGCGAACTAGAAAATATTTTTTGAAAATCTAGACTATAACCAAAAGTTGTTTTTAAGTTAGAACGTTTTCATTCCCGGGTATTTCGTGCCATGCATGCATAAGTTAATGATACTTTTGTACATGTTCTTGTTACAATGAATTAAGTATAAATGCTTGTAGCTAGAAAATTTAGTACGGATATTCTTGTGTTACGGATGTCATCTGGAACCCCTGTTCATTCCGATCCATGACTCCATAGTGATTACAAGGATCCTATGTTTTATATTTCCCGTGTCACACTTTTGAAAATTTTACAATACACATTTGCATCGAGATTGGAGCATACTTCCGAGTATAGAAATGGCTGGATTTGGGCCCCCGATGACGAGAGTCCTCTTGCTCTTAGTGACCCTTATTAGATAGCACCTATTACTCATGAGCATGTTCCTGACAATTTTGAGCATGTTTTCTTGAGGTTTGCTTCGTCTACTCGACGAGGAAGAAAGAGAAGCCAAAGATGGTTTCTAATTAGACTACTAGAGAGACACTAGAGGAGACTGAGCCCAAGATGACTAGAGTGCATAACAGATAGTAGGAATGGTTTTCCGGGCATCTACAAGAGTGGGCTAATAAGGTGGGGTACCTTTAACGTTTTAGGTTGGTGAATTGTCCTCAACCCATCAAGACCTATCGTTGATAGATGAGCCTGTTGATCGCACCCTAGTTACTTTAGTTACCCGATGCATCCACTATGAGCACTAGATTTCATCCTTATAGGGTAAGGCGGAAGTGACGAATGAGATGTTGCAGGAGATGGATGAAAGGATGATGACATTCGAGGAGAAGAAGGTGATTGTGAACGATAACTAGAACCAGCTACATTTTAAGATTTGTGATTTGGAAGCGAGACTAGAAGAGATGAAGAAGAAGCTGGAGGTGGTGGAGTTGAAATTGGAGACTGCAGAGTGTAACACCCGGTTATTTTAAAAAAGGATAGAGTTGAAGAATAAAGAAAGGAAAATGTCAAGGAACCCAAGTTGAGGAGTTAAAAATGTAAAAAGGACAAAAGTACATAAAAAGTTGGTGTAAAGGTGGGCATGGCCGCCCACCCTCACATCACATCACCATTTTCATTCGGTTTTAGAGAGAGAGAGAGCAGAGGAACTCTCGACTGAAGAAAAGAAGAAGAAGAGAAATCAAATTCAAGGTAAGAATTCAAGGTTTTTATGTGTTTATGACAGGTTTTATCCCGGTTACATGCCTACATGCTTATGTGCTTGTGTGTGTGTCCGTGTATGTGTGTTTTTAGGTGTTTGAACTCAGTTGCAAAAGGGTTAGAAGGAAGAAACACCCAAGTTGCACCAGGCGAGTTCTAAACCCCGGTTTTTACTTGCTTTAAACTCTCTGTGGGGCTAAAAATGTATTAAAATGATTTTACAAAGTTTATGTATGTGTACCCATATGTATTATGCATGTTGGATGTTGATTCTTGAATTCTTATAGGTTGTTCATGTTTATAATTGCTATGTTAGGCTTAGAATAGATGGGTTTGATGATTGTGTTTGAAAACATACTAGAAACATGTTACAGAGAAGGTTCATGCGCCTAGATAAGGCTCATACGCCTGAAAGTGCCTTAGAAGGATTATAACCCATGTGCTTGAACAGTAGCCCATGGGCCTAAACAAAAGCCCATGCGCCAAAAATTGCCTTAGAAATGTTTAAGTATAGCCCATGTGCCTAAAAATATTAGTCGAACGACTAAGTGTAGGGCCATGCGCCCCAATAGTGCCCATGCGCCCGAGTGACCCATGCGCCTAAGTGTCCATGTGTCCGAATAACCCATGCGCCAAGTGTTCATATGCTCGAATAGTGCCCATGCGCCTAAATTGTTCATGCGCCTAAGAGTTTAAGCAGTTAAGTGTTGACTGATGCGCCTACATAGTGATTAAACGCTCAAACAGGACTCATGCTCCCAAATAGTGTCTAGGTACCCACACTTAGAATTTATTATTGAATTATTGGGAGTTTGTGCTCTTAGGGTGTTGACTGAGGGTTGACTAGGGCTTAGTAATGATGGGTTTCATGCATGATTATGATTGTCGTATGATTGTTCCTTATTATTATTATTGCTATTATTATTATTACTTATAGTGTGTGACTTTACGTGGTATCTTTATTATCGTAACCTAAAATATATTGTAATAATAAAGAGAAAGAGCAATAAAGAAAAGAAGAGGAACATTAATAAAATGTTAACAAGTCTTGCAAGCTTACAACGGGTACATGACCATGTTGTCGTTAGCTCAACTGTGTTGCGGGTTAGCTACCCTATTATGCACACAAGGTGATTGGGTCGACCTTGTATATAGTAAACATAACCCTCTTGAGGGATATAGATGGCCCATCACCAGTTTTCATCGTGCATACAGTTTAGGGTATTGCTCATTGGTCCATATAGAAAGTGAAAGATAATGATAAAAGATTACAGAACATACAAGGCATACAACAAAGAGAACAAACGGTATCTGTTCATAGAGTTAATGCGTGCTCGCATACACAGTAAAGAGTTGTATTTAGTAGAAAGAGTATTTTCATATACAACATACAGAAAGCATTTTATTAGTTTTAAAACTAGAAGTCACTCAGCAATGCTGACTTTTATACATTTTCAGTTGGCAGGTAATTATTGTTGAGGATGGCACGAGGGTGAAGCTACTCGGCAGGGAAAGACTGACGTCCATTCGTATTATATGTTGCTGTTGTTTTGTAATGCAGTAAAACAATTCTTTTGTAATCAGTTAAACAATGATGTATTGCTCAACAACAGTGGTTTAAATGAAATGAATGGTTTTTGATAAATTATTTCCACTGCTTAAGTTTGTATAATTATAATGTTAAATGTTTTAACTATTGTGATTGACCAACTGTGGGGTCTCCGAGAACGAGGCCTTACAAGTTGGTATGAGAGCCAAAGTTTAAGAGAACTGGGTTAAATAAATTTTTAAAACCTAAATTGAAAATGGGACAAAGGGAGGGATGTCAGCCCGTGTAGCTACGTGCCATCACGTATGTATTTTCTTAATGTTAACCGGTATTATGTGCACATGCTATTTGATTATGTGCTCTTAGTAGATTTAGATACTGATTTAGTCAGGATAGGAAATGCTTGGGGTATGAAGACTAAAGTAAGTGGCTAATCACAACCGGCCACTGTAATTAGGGACTTACTATATTTGACAAAAACAGAGTGTACCTTGAATGACCACGTTAGTGTTTGAATCTTATAGTGTGCGTTTATTTTAGGTGCAGCGATGTAAGTTTGATTGATTAGAGTAGATTGCAGCGGAATTCGATCGATGAATTAAACAATTTTGCAAGAACACAATTGATATTCAATGGAATAGTGCACAGTTATACAAAGAGAGAGAATTCTGCAAAAGGAATATTTTATTCAAATGCTTTCGTGGTGGCTCAATGTCACACGTTACAATTAGGTCAACATTCCTTATATAAGGAATGTGACGTCTGCTGATGTCACTGATAGTGACATCTAACAAAATTATACAAACAACTGAAACCATACGAACTACTGAGAATGTTCTCAACAACTGATCACATCTCAGAGAATGTTACGTACAAAAACATAAAAATACTTAACTAAAACAACTGAAACTATAAACTACTGAAAAGTAAGTTACAAGTACTGAAAGGAAAGCCATCACAACTACTGAAGTTAATAACTTCAGCTGTTGTGACAACTACTGAAGTTAATAACTTCAGCTGTTGTGACAACTACTGATCACTCTAGTCTTCAGTCTTTATCTTCAATCTTTGTCTTACGTACTTTACTTTGACACTATGTCTTTAGTACTTTACTTTCAAACTTTGTCTTCAGTACATTACTTTCAGACTTTGTCTTCAGTAGAAGTCTTCAGATTTTGTCTTCAGACTTTGTCTTCAGACCTTGTAATCAGCTGATGTCTTCAGCTGTTGTAATCTTCTTCAGTAGTTGTAATGTCTATGGGACTTAGAGGTTTTTCTGATCAGGCTCATTGGTTCTTTTGGTCCAACAAACTCCCCCTGAACCAATGCAGCCAAAACCTCTAAGTTTATTGATGATCCCACTTATTCTTTGGCAGAAACACCCTCTTGATCAGCTTCAAAGGTAATCATGTAAGCACAGGCCGGGAAAAGGTTTCTGAATATTTGATTGGCTAAGTATGGAAGGGAACTTTGTCTTGGGGAAACTGGACACAGAGCCTTGTCCCAACCATGAAACCTAATTCCCATTGATGAGTCTGTAAGACTCTCTTTCATAGGCCTCAAGGAGGTTGGTGAGTTCTTCTGCTTCTCCCTCAGAGAAGAACTCAGGCCCATAATATTCAGACAGATATCTAACTGTCTTCCCATTCTTCAACTCAACAGTTGTGATCTCTCTGTATCCGAATTCATCTGGGTGAGAGCCTTCTAGCAGCAACTGGAGTACACTCTTTTGAAGATCTTCAAGTTTCTTGTCTAACAACCCCTTCTTGATCATTTTGTTCTCAAGTATAGATTGAGGGGTTGTCTTTGAGTTATGTGCTCTCTTGAATTCTTCAATAATTTCCCAGGGTGAGACTACCATAGCCAAACTAATTGTAGCATTCAAAGTCTTTTTCACTTAGCCATGATATCTACTTGGTATGTTTTTCTTATGAATTCTGGAACTTACCCTGGGGTCTGGCCAAATCCTCACTCTTTTTCTTTGATGTTGGAATGTATGCGTAAGAGTGTACATCCTCGGAGCTTGTTTCTTCATTTCTTGAATGGATGAGGACTGGGGTAAGTCCTTGTCAACCATTTTGAGAAATTGCTCATCATGCTGCTTCTGTTGTTTTGCTTCTTCAATCTTTACTTTCACCATTTGCATTTGCAAGTCAGGTGTAACCATCTACTGTCTTCTGAGCTCAGGTGTTTTAAGTTTGAGAACATCAGAGATGGCAGACTATCTTCATTATCATCCTTTTCTTCTTCTTCTTCTACCCTTAACACCCTTCTCCTCCTTCTGGGTGCATCACGGGGTGTGGTTTTAGGTGGTTTTTGATGTATTGGAGTTGGTTTTATGGGTTGAGTTGTGCGTGGTTTTGGTTTAGGGATAGGGTTGGCAGGTTTTGGAGTTGGTTGTTTATGAGTTGGAGTTAGGGAAGGCTGATCTGGCATTTTTGTGGTAAGTTTTGCTTTAGAGAGCTTGGCCATATCAGTTCTTTTCCCAACACCTGCCTCATCCAATGCTTCTAAAATTAACCCCTTATTGAATGCTTTAGAATAACAGATTCTGGTGGTTATTGTCAGAATACTGTCTCTGGTCCATGATTTGATCTCAATCAATGATCTTCCCATGTATTTTGCAATAAATCTGATCATTATCTCCAACCTTTCCCTATCCATGACACTGTAACTAGCCCATCTTTCTTGTATTTCCTTAACTTCCAGCCTTCTGTTCTCACTGTCTAAAGTGGCTGTATCAAAGCCCTGTCTAAAGAGTTGGTCTATTATTCTGACCATAGATCTGCTATGAGCTTCATCAGCTTCTTTAACCGGATCTTCTAAGGATTTCCCATCAACAGGCTCTTGTGTTTGAGCATTTTTCTTCCTTTTATAAGTGATCAATTGTTTTTCTTTCTCTAGCTCCTTTTCTTTTTCTTGTTGGTTCTCATCAACCACTCTCTTTCTCTTTCTTTCTTTTACTACCTTAGACTCCCCCTTTTTGGGTGCATTGGGTTCAGGGGTTTGAATGGCAGAAAGTGACTTTTCCACAACATCATCAACAAGTGTTTGTAGATTTGATGAGATCCTCTCATCAATGGCTTTATATACAATCTCAGTGATGATGGGAGTGATGAGAGGTAAGGAGTTTTAAAAGGTTGCAACCATCTGCTCAGAGGGATTCTGTCCCTGAGAGTTGATGCTAAAAACAGGGGCTGGTGGCTTAGTTAAGTGTGGTGGCTAAGTGTCTGGTAAACCTTCAAATGAAGGTGCCATCTGGGGGTTTATTGGGGCAGATGGACTTTTATCCTAAGACATTTTGGCTAGTAGTTCTTTGAGTCTGCTCACCTCAACCTCTACGATGGTGTTATGGGCTAAGACATCGAAGAAAAAGCCCAGGTCATCATCAATCTTTGCTGAATCATCTGACCTCCTGATTAAATCAGGATGTACATGCCCTGAGTGTAGATCAGTATATGCATGTGCTCCTTGTTCTTGGTTCTGGGGACTTCCTGCCTCAGGACTTTTTCCTTCATTGGCAGTTACCTCTGGTGAGGTCTTATATATGGTACCAACTTCATCCTGTTCATTTTCTGAATCAGTATAAGTGGCAGCCTGACCAGAAGTTCTAACCTCCTTTTCTACACTTGGAGATTGAACATTATAACCCTTGTGATGTGGGTTATTAGTAGCACTTTGGTCCTCCCCCTCAATTGTTGAGGTATGCCCAGTGTGAATTGGTTTCTGGGGCGGGGGTGATGAATGCAGCTGACTCAGCACTTTAGCAACGATAAGAGTTGGGCTTTGAGGGGCGGTTGCAGTGGGAGATTGGTCAGAAGCAGATTGCACCCGGGGTGAGATGTGGTCTTCAATGGTAACCTTCTCAACTCAGATAGGTTCCAGTAGTGTGGGTTCCCCTAGTGTGGTTGCAACAGGATCCTGTAGAGAGGATACCTGTGCGGTTTCAGCAGGTCGAGTCTCTAACATAACTGGGGGGTTAGAGCCAGTATATTTTTCCTGTATTGGTGGTATAGGGGCATCCTTAGGGGACTTATCTCCTGAGTAGCCTTTTTGGGCTTTTGGGGTTTGGGTTGGTGGGGACTTTGGATCTGGAGGTGGAGCTATGGGTTCCCTCTGCTTGGTTTGAGCAGGCGGGCAGCCCCTTTGAGAGTGGGGTCAGAGTTATGTCTGGAGTATACCTCAGCTAAGACAACTGAGCAGGGACTCCAAGACCAACAAGGCCGTCAGAATTTAATTGATTTAAAATTATGGCCATCAAAAACCTGGGATATAATAGCCTTCTGTTTGACACAGGTTTCTGAGCCAGATCCTTAAGTTCCATAAACACTATCTCAGAAAAATTTAGATTTTGTCGTTCAAAGATAGAGTACAATACCTATTGCCATCGTGAGGACATCTGATCCCATGAAGATGTCTTTGGAGCAAGGCAGACATTTACCATGTGGAAGATAAGTCTTTCAGCATCATGGAAGTGCTTTTTGAGAATGGTTGTACCACTTAAGTCTCCTTCATACCCGTTGTTGATGAAAGACATATCGATGGTGCCTTTCGGGTATTCTACAACACAGGTGGCATCATGAAAGTTTCGGGTTTTGCGAATGATGTCAGGAGTGATTACCACCTGCTTCTGGTTAACCAACGACTGAAGAGTGATTTGGCTATCATTGTCACCAGTTGTTAAGAGATGTTGGACCAGAATTGGGTTAAGGATTCAGGGTATATGGTAGGATTCAAAAGAAAAGTGGTTCGGTATTGGGAATCCACCATAAGATCGAAGGCATTATATAATTTGTTCCAGAAGGCCGATTTCGAGAGGTAGGCAACACAGTTATGTCTAGGTTAAGTTTCATGGTCGCCATTGTTGAGAGAGAGAAAGGATAGAAAACGCCTAATGAAACATTCAACTATAAGTGCAGGTATTTATAGGGTAAGAAAAGGCTGAAAAGAAAACGACTGAAAGTTTTGGTGTTGTCATCAATTGTTTGAAAACAACTGAAGACTTGGTTTTAACTATCTGACATTTGAAAAAACTGAAGACTTGGTTTTAGTCATCAGTAGTTATGAAACTACTAAAAACCTTGGTTTTGTCTTCAGGTGTAAGAAACAATTGAAGACTTGGTGTTAGTCATCAGTAGTTGTGAAACTACTAAAGACATGGTTTTTTCATCAGCTGTTTAAGGTGAACCAGCAGTTTGTGGAAGCGACAGAAGAGAAAATTCTCATTAGTAGTTTTCGTCAATTCTTAGTCTTTCAGCTGTTTCATACTATCCTCAACACTTACTCATCAGACTTTTTAGCTGTTTTCAGTTGTTTCATAGGACATCAGTACTTATCTGCTTTTACTGACATCAGTAGTTATAACTACATCAGTAGTTGTAGCTGCATCAGTTTCTTTTAACAGAAAGTACAATGATTTTTAAGGTAATTTATTCTTCAGTAGTTATTAAATCAACTGAGAATAAAACTTATCAGTACTTATTTGTGACATGTGTACTATGATCATCAGTACTTGTTTACTGAAATCATCAGTAGTTGTCACTTATTCTAGCTGCAGCATACCAAGCCTTAACACAAGGTTTTGGAAAGTTGAACTATCCAAGGCTTAGTAAATATATCTGCAAGCTCATCAACACTTGGCACAAACTTTGGATCAATCAGACCTTTTTCAAAACAATCCCTAATAAAATGGTGTCTGATATCTATATGTTTGGTCCTAGAATGCTGGACTGGATTCTTGACAATACACAGAGCTGAAGCACTATCCATTAACAATGGAGTCTTAGTCTATGTAATGCCATAATCCAATAATTGTTTCTGAAGCCACAGTACCTGAGATGTACAACTTGTAGCAGCAATGTACTCTGCTTCAGCAGTGGATGTAGCAACAGATGTTTGTTTCTTACTCTGCCAAGAAATCAAATAGTTTCCTAGTAATTGACATCCATCAGAAGTTGACTTTCTGGTTAACTTACACCTTGCATAGTCACTATCAGAAAAAGCAACTAATTTGCAAGAGTGTCCAGTGGAATACCAAAGACCTAGAGATTATGTACCTTGCAGATATCTAAAGATCCTCTTGACTGCAATCAAATGAGACTCTTTAGGAGCAGCCTGAAATCTAGCACAAACACACGTTGCAAACATAATGTCTGGTCTAGAAGCTGTTAAGTACCTCAAGGACCCAATCATACATTTGTAAAGTGTTTCATCAACAGCTTTACCTTTCTGATCTGCATCCAGTTGTGTGGTGTTGCACATGGGAGTAGAACAGGGCTTACAGTTTTGTAAATCAAACTTATTCAAAAGATTTTTTGTATATTTTGTCTGAAGAATGAAGGTTCCATTAGCCTTTTGTTTTATTTGCAAGCCTAGAAAGAACTGTAATTCTCCCATTGCACTCATTTCAAACTTTTGCTTCATTAATCTTGTAAACTCATCACACAACTGCGAATCAGAGGATGCAAAAATTATATCATCAACATAAATTTGAACAAGTAGCTTATGCTGATCCACTTTCTTAATAAACAAAGTTTTATCTATGGAGCCTCTAGTGAAATTATTTTGAAGAAAAAAATTTGAAAGTGTTTCATACCAGGCTCTAGGAGCTTGTTTCAACCCATAAAGAGCCTTATCAAGTTTATACACCCAATCAGGATGTTTATTGTCCTCAAAACCTGGTGGTTGACACACATAAACCTCTTCTTTTGTTTTTCCATATAAAAAAGCACTTTTGACATCCATTTGAAAAACTTTAAGATTGTGGAATGCAGCTTAGGCTAAGAACAATATAATTGCCTCTAGTCTAGCTACAGGGGCAAAGGTTTCATCATAATCAATACCTTCTTCTTGTGAAAACCCTTGTACAACCAGTCTAGCCTTGTTCTTGACAATAAGCCCATTTTCATCAGTTTTATTCCTAAACACCCATTTAGTGCCTATTGCACACTTACCTGGGGGTAGAGGAACCAGTTCCCACACTTGCTGCTTTTTGAACTGAAGTAGCTCAAGCTGCATGGCTTCAACCCATCCATTGTCTCTTAAAGCAATATGATAGTTCTTTGGCTCTAGCTGACTGATGAAGAGAGCATAGAAGCAGAAGTTAGATAATTGACTTCTAGTTGAGACACCAGCATTGATATCACCAATGATTTGAGACATGGGGTGATTCTTCAGCTCTTGGTACACTATAAGATCAATGCAAGTGTTTGTAGCAGGTTCAACAGCAACAGATGTTGATCCAGACTTTTGAACCAAGTATGAGATGGCAATTCAAATGATGTAGAGGAGTCAGAAATTTCATCAGCATTTGTTGTGGATGGAGCTACTAAAACTACAGGAACATCAGATTTAGTGGAATCAGGCAGTTGATCACTAAACTTGAAAAGGTGAGTACTGATATCATCATCATCTTCAGTACCACCAGGTGGAAGACTTGCTGCAGAAGATGATTTATTCACATGATCTGCAACAGCTGGAGGTTGATAGGGAGCATATTGCAGTATGTCCAGATCAAACAACTCCACAGGGTTTTGTGGAATTTTATCGTTAGGAGATTCATTGAACTTCACATGAAAGGTTTTTTCAACTATCTTTGTTCTACAGTTGAAGACTCTGTAAGCCTTGCATGTGGATGAACAACCTACAAAATACCCTGCATCCACCTTAGGATCAAATTTGTGGAGTTGATCCTTTGTGTTGAGAATGAAACAAGGACACCTAAAGGCTTTGATGAAATAAATTAGAGGAGCCAAATGATGTAGAACTTCATATGGAGTCTTCATCAACCTCTGATTTACTAAAACTCTATTCTGCACATAGCAAGCTGTGTTGACAGCTTCATCCCAAAAGGTCAATGGCAAACTAGAGTCAGCTAACATGGACCTTGCAGCTTCAATTAGAGTCCTGTTCTTTCTCCACTACTCCATTTTGTTCTGGAGTCCTTGGGATGCTAAACTGCCTCTTGATTCCCTTTGAGAGATAAAAATCATCAAGTGTATGGTTTCCAAATTCTGTTCCATTATCAACACAAAGTTTATAATCATCTGAGCAACCTCATCCTTTGAATGGAAGAAGAAAGTCCATACAAATCTGGAGTAATCATCCACAATTACCAGACAGTATTTCTTCTTGGCCATGCTCATCACTCCCACAGGACCAAAAAGATCCATGTGCAGTAACTGCAAGCAGACAGTGGACTTAGGTTCTTCAATAGGAGGGAATGAGACTGTGTGTTGCTTTCCTTTCAAACAAGCAGTACAGGTTTCATCACATTGGAACCTTTATTTGTAAACCTCTCACTAAACTATTGTTGACCAGCTGATTCATGTTTTTGAGATTTACATGACCTAGCCTTCTGTGCCACAGTTTATATTCCTGAGGAGAGGCTTTGGGGAACAGGCAAGGATGACCCTTCAAATCAATCTTCTTAGTCAAATCTAGGGCATATACTCTTCCAATCCTGTTGGTTTTCAGGAGAGTATGTTCATCCAATACCTTGTCAATCAGCCTCAGAACTGTGGAAGATAGAATTCTGTAGTTCTGGCATATGAAAAGTGCAACTGCCCTTTATCACACATCTGACTGACACTCAGTAGATTATACTTGAGATTCTCCATATGGTTAACATCATCAAATCTGATTTCTCCATTTGACACATATCCTTTCCCAATGATGTAACCCTTAGCATCATTTCCAAATGAAACAAATCCCTTCTTTCTTTGAGAGTAGTCATTAAGAAGAGACTGCTTCCAGTCATATGCATAGATCCTCCACTGTCTACATACCAGATGCTACTTTGGCATGCTGAAGAACCCTGCATTCAGCACAAGGAACTAGTTAGGTTTTGAGACCCAAACCTTTTTGGTTTTGGGTCTATTTTCTTCAATAGATTTAACCATAACTTGTTTCTTATGATTAACAACTGATGAAGGTGGAGATGGTGCTGAAATGGATTCCTTGGATTTGGGCTGGAATACCTTTTCAGTGGTTTGATCACAGGTGCCTTAAGTTGGTTAACTCTCCCCAACAAGTGCTGAACCATCATAACAAGTTGTGTCTGATTTGTAGCTAAAGCTTTCAGCTCTTGTGACACATCAGTACTTGTTTTTGATGAGTTCCTGTGACCCACCATTTCCTCCATGAAATTCATAGACTTAGTCTGATTTTTAACATGAGGAACACTGTCAGCTGTTTTATGATAAACCCTATCCTTCTTTTTGGATTTGGATGAAGCCTTGGGTTTATCACATTGGGATGACTGTGGTACAAACTTGGTCTCAAACTCATTTTTCATTTTATCCATCTGAATTTTAATGAGCTTATCTCTATTGAGTTTGGAACCGTTTTTGTACCAACATCATCAGAAAGATGATTGAATTACCACATATTCACATGGCTTATTCTTCATCTTGGATTGATCAATTGCTGAAGTGGAAACTACTGAAGGTGTGATCTTCAGTACTTTCCTCATTTCAGTACTTGTGTTAAGTACTAAAGGATCTGTAACAACTGAAGACTTGTTCTTCAGTTGTTCTCTATCCGTCCTGAAAGACCGTATGATAGATTTCTCAGCAGTTGTTAATCCTTTTATTTTAGTTGATTTGAAATGCTTTTCAGATGTTGTGACTTGCCCTTTAGTACTTGAGGTACTTTGAGGGACAACGTCTGAAGTACTCAGCTTCATGTGCTTATCAGTAGTTAACCCATTAGGCAATTGATTTGCTGAGGTATCAACACTAATTTCATCCTCTGATCTTTGCTGATCACTTAAGGATGAAACACATGATGATGTGGTTTGGAAATTACTTTCACCTTCAGGTTTTACTATTGATTTTGGAGTAAAATCTATAGGTGGTGCAATGTGGTTGTAACCATTCCAAACATCACATTTGAAGTTGTTTGCTTGTTGAGAAGCATTTCAAATCCCTTGCAGGATGATACCCAATGGTCACACTCAACTTGGGTAGCTGCAAGTGTTTCTTTAAGATCTCTGTGGTTCTCAAGAATGACCTCTAGCTTAGCCTTTTCATCATTTAATTGGCATTTAAGCTTATAAATCTCATCATCTTTATCTTTAAGGATAGACTCATACTCAGCTTTTCTTTTGGAAAGGATTTGCTCAAGCTCAAGATTTTGATTTATTAAAGCTACATTTGCCACTCTAATAGAGATAAATGAAGCTATGCAAGATTCATAACATAGCTTGGCCTTAGCCTCAGAGGATACCTGGGTTACCTGTGATGAAGATGCATTTGAGCATGAACCCTCAGTAGACTCCAGGGCCATGAGAGCAAGATTCCCAAAAGGATGTTCACCACCATGTTGACCATCACTAGCAAATAATTACTCATTACCAGAAAGATCATCTGTTAGACTGCTCCAGTCAACAGTACCAAGGGTGAAGAAGCTGTGATGAGGTTGTGATTGAGATGATTGAGATGGTTGAGGCTCAGGTAAGGCTTGAGGTTATTGTGCAATAGGAACTTGAACTTGATTTGGCTGTGGCATGTAATAGCAGGGATATGGATATGGCATTGGACCCTGAGGGACAAAATATGCATGAGATATAGGTTGTGAGTGATGACGAGAACTAGCAGGATATTGCCCTCTGTTTTGTGAACTATTGCTTGGAAAAGTCACAAAGGGTGCAGAGGAGTTAGATCCAGTTGATCTACACTCTCTTGCAAAGTGCCCAAGCCTGTGGCATTTGTGACACCTCAACTTACTGTTGTCAAAACCAACTTTGGTTTTGCCAGAGAGTCCTGGAAATTTCCTACCAGTTCTCTTGTAGAACTTTTGAGATCTGATATTAACCAAGGCCATTTGGCTCAGAATATCCATCTCTTCTAAGTCATCATCAGCAATACCTTTCAAATCATCCATCATGAAGCACAAATTGTCACTATTACAGCTTGACTGACTATCAACACTAACAAATGCATGATCAGAACTGTTTGAAGAGAAACCTATATGCTCATCATAATGGCTTTCTCATGCCGCATATTCTGACTCATGACCAACCAAGGCAGTGTTCCCTGGTACAAAGTCATTAGTGAGCTTTCTTGATGATGCCAGATTCCTTTTCTGCTCTATCTCTCTTTCAAATGTAAGCAGTTTCCCATGGAGTTGGGTGAGAGATAGGCTATCTAGATTTGCACTGGAGCGTAGGACAATGGTATATGTGTCCTATCTCTCAGGCAGTGATTTGAGGAATTTGTTGTTCATCTGGCTATTAGTGTATTCATGTTTGACCATTTTTAGCTCAGAGATCAAACAGGAAAAACGCTCAAACTGTTGAGTAAGTGTCTCACCCTTCCTATCAGAGAATGTCTCATATTATTGGGAAGGATTTCCCTGTTGTTTGCTAAGACCTCGTATGTTCCACCAAATTGTTCTTTCAATGCATTCTAGAGGTCATAAGCAGTTTCATGATGCATAAGCCCAAAATAGATTTCATTCGGCAGTGCCATGGCCAGAATTCCATGAGCTTTAGCATTAATCTCAAACAATTTTCGATCCTCATCTGAGTATTGTTCCTTCTTCTTCGGAACCATTTGGTTGGTTTCTAGATTGTTCACCATAGGCTTGTGTGGACCATGTACCACACATGTCCAACAACCTGAACTGTTAACAGACAGGTGATGGAGCATTCTTCATTGCCATATGTTATACTCAGTCCTAACCAACATCGGAGGCTTGGTTGAGGAGCCAGTATTGTGAGGGTCATTAGAAGGAGTAGTCATTCTGAGATTCAATCAAATTCAATTAAGTTTTAACCAATTTAGTGCAAAACACAACAAACTCAATACAAACCAAGAGAAATCTCAAAGCAAATAACCGAAAGCAACAAAAATTCAATCTCTATAAACAATTCTTGCAAATATGCTAATTCGATCAAACTTAGATATCGAAATAGCAGTTTCAATGATCAATTGTTAGATCGATCAATGATTACCCGCTCTGATACCATTTGTTAGGATCAGCGATCTAAGTTTGATTGAATAGAGTAGATTGCAGCGGAATTCGATCAATGAATTAAACAAATTTGCAAGAACACAATTGATATTCAATGGAATAGTGCACGATTATAGAAAGAGAGAGAATTCTGCAAAAGGAATATTTCATTCAAATACTTTCGTGGTGGCTCAAAGTCACACGTTACAATTAGGTCAACATTCCTTATATAAGGAATGTGACGTCTGCTGATGTCACTTGATAGTGACATCTAACAGAATTATACAAATAGCTGAAACTATGCAAACTACTGAGAATGTTCTCAACAACTGATCACATCTCAGAGAATGCTAAGTACAAAAACATAAAACTACTGAACTAAAACTACTGAAACTATAAACTACTGAAAAGTAAATTACAAGTACTGAAAGGAAAGCCATCACAACTACTGAAGTTAATAACTTCAGCTGTTGTGACAACTACTGAAGTTAATAACTTCAGCTGTTGTGACAACTACTGAAGTTAATAACTTCAGCTGTTGTGACAACTACTGATCACTCTGGTCTTCAGTGTTTGTCTTCAGTACTTTACTTTCAGACTTTGTCTTCAGTACTTTACTTTCAGACTTAGTCTTCAGTACTTTACTTTCAGACTTTGTCTTGAGTAGAAGTCTTCAGATTTTGTCTTCAGACTTTGTCTTCAGACCTTGTAATCAGCTGATGTCTTCAGCTGTTGTAATCTTCTTTAGCAGTTGTAATGTCTATGGGACTTAGAGGTTTTTCTGATCAAGCTCATTGGTTCTTTTGGTCCAACAGTTTAGAGGATGGCTGGCGGTAGATCTTCGAAAGCCTCTCATGGTGGAGGTCACGGTACTGCTCTGCAACCCAAGAGAGGGAGACCTAGAGTCGAGAAAGTGGTTCATGAAGAACCAGAGACCCCTCATCCGAGGGTGGCGACGAGAGCGCCAATCTGAGATCCTCAATAAAGGAGGCTGTGATGGAAGAAGTTCATCAGGTCATGTAGACGATTCTACCGTCTATGGTGTCCGAAGTTATCAAGGCAGTAAGGGAAGGGGAAAGAATGCAAAGAAACAGGTCCTCGGGAGGATGGGGCGTTATGAGATGCAAGCCCCTACTTTCGATGGAAACGACACTGCTACGGCTGCTCACCGGTGGGTGAGGGAAATGGAGGTTGTTCTTAATATCAGTGAGTGCTGGTGGGACAACATTGTCCAAGCCGAGGGTAGCAGGGCCATTAGGAGAATGAGATGGCCTGAACTGAAGAAGTTAGTGATTGAGGAATTTTTTGCCTAGAGAGAGATGGATAAGGTAGAAAGAGAGTTCCTGCAGTTGGAGGCGGGAACGATGACACACTAGCAGTACACCACTAATTTAATGAAATGGTGCGGCTGGTGCCCGATCAAGTGACACCACTGTCACGAAAGATTAAGAGATACATCCAGGGGCTACCGGCGGATATTCGTAGGCATATGATCACTTCTAGGTCGGCAGTTGATTTGGTTGGCAGATTACATGATGCGCGCGAGGTGCTGGTGGCTGAGGTGAATAAGATGGGTGGTGGTGACCGGAACTGGAATGGGAAATGGTTTGGATGTGGTGGAGCCGCTCCAAACAATAAGGTGGCGAAGGTGGGTGACCGACATGCGGTCACATTTGGTGTAGGGTTGAAGAAGTCTGGAAAATATGGAAGGGAGCATACTGGTGAGTGTAGGATGGAAATGAATGTATGCTTCAGGTGCGGCCAACCTGGCCACATCGCTAGAGACTGTAAGAAGTGGAAGGCGGAGAGCTCTGGAGCGGAGAAGAAGAAGCCGGAGGAAGGAGGGCAGAGGGCAGGTGCTAGAGCTTACACTATGACCCGGGAGGAAGCCAAAGCTGATCCCGATGTTGTGTCAGGTATGTTTCTAGTAAACCAAATTTATGCCTCTGTATTGTTCGATTACGGTGCTAGCAGGAGTTTTATTTCCACTACTTTCTGTGCTAAGTTGCCTGTTAGTAGTAGAAAGGTCAGTACACCATTCGATGTAAAAACTGTTATTGGGAAGTCCACTAGAATTATTGATGTGATAGAGGACTGTGCCATAGAACTAGAAGGTCATAGGTTTGCTGCTAGGTTACATATGATACCCTAGGCGGATTTGATGTGGTACTAGGGATGGACTGGTTAGTAACCAATGAAGCAAACATCGTATGTCGCGAGAAGATGATTCGATTAGTTGCGCCCGATGGGAGTTTGGTTACGGTTTATGGAGATCGCGTCACTACGATCCCGAAGATGATTTCGATGGCGGTGGCGGGGAAGTGCATAAGACGTGGATGTAGTGCCTAGTTGGCCTACGTAAATGATGTGGATGCGTCGGTACCGCAATTATCTGAGGTGCCAGTGGTGTGCGACTTTCCGGATGTATTCCCGGAAGACTTACCCAGTGTGCCATCACATCGCGAGATTGCGTTCCAAATTGATTTGATACCCGGTGCTCAACCTGTTGCCAAAGCCTCGTATCGGTTAGCTCCGACAGAAATGAAAGAGCTAATGGAGTAGTTGCAAGAGCTGCTCGATTAGGGGTTCATTAGACTGAGTATCTCTCCCTCGGGTGCTCCGGTCCTGTTGGTGAAGAAGAAATACGGTAGCATGAGAATGTGCATCGACAACCGTGAGCTGAGCAAGCTGACAGTGAAGAACCGATACCCCTTACCGAGGATTGATTATTTGTTTGATCAGCTTCAGGGTGCGAGTTGGTTTTCAAGGATAGATCTTCTATCTGGTTACCTTCAGCTAAAGGTGAAGGATTAGGATATCCCTAAAACAGCTTTTTGCACGCGCTACAGTCACTATGAATTCCTTGTTATGTCATTTGGTCTGACCAATGCGCCAGCTGCTTTTATGGACTTGATGAATAGGGTGTGTCAGCCGATGTTGGATAGATCAATGATTGTGTTCATTGATGATATCCTGATCTACTGGAAGAGCGAGGAAGAGCATGCTGGACATATCCGGGAGGTGTTGGAGACCTTAAGAAGGGAGAAGTTGTATGCCAAATTCTCCAAGTGCGCGTTCTGGTTGCACGAGGTTCAATTCTTTGGTCACGTGGTAAATCCCGAGGGGATTATGGTAGATCTTGCTAAGGTGGAGGCTGTGATGCAATGGAAATCTCCAATGACGCCATCCGAGATTCGTAGTTTGTTGAGGCTAGCGGGATATTATCGAAGGTTCATTCAGGACTTCTCCAAAATAGCCTCCCCGTTGACTAAGCTGACCCGTAAGGATGGAAAGTTCGTGTGGGGTGAAGAGCAAGAAAGGGCTTTTGAGGAGTTGAAGACCAGACTGACCCAAGCCCCTGTCTTGTCATTACCCGAAGGAAGCGAGGATTTGGTGGTCTATTCAGATGCTTCTTACTCGGGATTGGATTGTGTGTTGATGCAGCGAGGTAAGGTGATAGCCTATGCATCCCGACAACTGAAGGTGCATGAGGTTAACTATCCTACTCATGATCTGGAATTAGCAACGTTGGTCTTGGCACTAAAGATTTGGAGGCACTATCTGTACGGGACGAAGTGCACCATTTTCACTAACCACAAGAGGTTGAAGTACTTCTTCAAGCAAAAAGATCTGAACATGAGGCAGAGAAGATGGTTGGATCTCATAAAAGATTATGATTGTGAGATCCATTACCATCCAGGCAAGGCCAACGTGGTGGATAATGCTCTTAGCCGAAAGGAGAGGCCCGAGCCAATTCGGGTGAAAGCATATCAACTCATCATGACCTCTAATGTAATGAAGCAAGTCAAAGAGTTCCAAGATGAGGCACTGAAAGAAGATCATCTTAACTCTGAAAGGATGAGAGGTCTGGTTGGGGAATTGGGTGAAAACACACTCAGTGTTAAAACTCGATTTGGACGAGTATGGATTCCTCGTTTGGGGGATCTACGTGTGAGGATTATGGATGAATCTCAAGAGACTCGATACTCCATTCATCCTGGTGCTACAAAAATTTATCAAGATATGATGAAAGTTTATCGGTGGCCGGGTATGAAGCGTGATGTGGTGGAGTATGTGAGTAACTGCCTTACTTGCTTACAAGTGAAGGCCGAACATGATAAGCCGTATGGGAAGATCCAACCTTTAGATATACCAGTATGGAAGTGGGAGCACATCACTATGAATTTCATAACGAAGTTGCCATGTACTCCGAAAGGCTACGATGCCATATGGGTGATTGTCGAAAAGTGCTCACTTCCTACCGATCCGTGAGACATATTCATCTGAGAGGTTGGCGGATCTATTCATCAAGAAAATTGTAACTCGTCATGGTGTGCCGGTATCTGTTGTGTCTGATCATGATACCCGGTTTACATCTAAATTTAGGAAGAAATTCCACAATGCCATGGGGACGAGGTTACATATTAGCATGGCATATCATCCCCAAACTGATGGCCAGTCACAAAGGACCATTCAGACAATGGAAGAGATGCTTCGGGCATGTGTGATTGATTTGGGGGAAGTTGGGATGACCACTTACCGTTAGCTAAATTCTCGTACAACATGCCAGCATTGGTATGCCACCATACGAGATGCTACACGGTAGGAGATGTAGAATACCCATTTGTTAGGGTGATATTGGTCAGAAGGAATTGAGGAGCGTTAAGGTAATCGAGGCTACGACCGAGAAGCTTGAGAAGATTAAAACTATCATGAAGGCAGCTAAAGATAGGCAGAAGTCGTATGCTAATAAACGACGCAGACCGATTGAGTTCTAGGTGGGTGACCGGGTTATGTTGAAGGTCTCACCTTGGATGGGTATTATCCGATTCAGGAAGCGGGGCAAGTTGAGCCCAAGATATATAGGCCCTTTCCGAATCATTGCTCGAGTAGGAGAGGTGGCCTATAGATTGGAGTTACGAGATGAGTTAAGTGGAATTCACCCGACATTCCATGTATCTCATTTGAGAAAGTGCTTAGCTGATGAAGACATGATTGTTCCACTAGAGGATATCAAAGTAGACGAAAGGCTTAATTATGTGGAGCAACTAGTGGCAATCATCGATCATAAAGAGAAGAGACTGAGGAATAAAATGGTTCCTCTTGTGCGTGTACAGTGGAAGCATAGAAGGGATCTGAATCTACATGGGAAACTGAGGAGGAGATGAGGCAGCATTATCATCGTCTGTTTGAGGAATAACAGGTTTCGGGGATGAAACCTATCTAAGGGGGGTGGACTTGTAACACCCGGTTATTTTCAAAAAGGATAAGAGTTGAAGAATAACGAAAGGAAAATGTCAAGGAACCCAAGTGAAGGGGTTAAAAATGTGAAAAGGACAAACGTACATGAAAAGTTGGTGTAAAGGTGGGCATGGCCGCCCACCCTCACTTCACATCCCCATTTTCATTCGGTTTTAGAGAGAGAGAGAGAGCAGAGGAACTCTCGGCTGAAGAAAATAAGAAGAAGAGAAATCGAATTCAATGTAAGAATTCAAGATTTTTATGTGTTTATGACGGGTTTTATCCCGGTTACATGCTTACATGTTTATGTGCTTGTGTGTGTGTCCATGTATGTGTGTTTTTAGGTGTTTGAACTCAGTTGCAAAAGGGTTAGAAGGAAGAAACACCCAAGTTGCACCAGGTGAGTTCTTGACCCTGGTTGTTACTTGTTTTAAACTCTCTTGGGGATGAAAATGTAAAAAATTGATTTTACAAAGTTTATGTATGTATACCTGTATGTATTATGCATGTTGGATATTGATTCTTGAATGCTTATAGGTTGTTCATGTTTAGAATAGCCATGTTAAGCTTAGAACAGATGGGTTTGATGATTGGATTTGAAAACATACTAGAAACATGTTACACAGAAGGTTTATGCGCCTAGATAAGGCTCATACGCCTGAAAATGCCTTAGAAGGATTTAAGTATAACTCATGTGCCTGAACAGCAGCCCATGCGCCTAAACAAAAGCCCATGCGCCAAAAATTGCCTTAGAAATGGTTAAGTATAGCCCATGCACCTGAACAGTGGTCCATGCGCCTAGAAATATTAGTCGGACGACTAAGTGTAGGGCCATGCGCCGCAATAGTGCCCATGCGCCCGAGTGGCCCATGCGCCTAAGTGCCCATGCGTCTGAATAACCCATGCGCCTAAGTGTTCATACGCCCGAATAGTGCCCATGCGCCTAAATTGTTCATGCGCCTAAGAGTTAAAGCAGTTTAATGTTGACTGATGCACCTACATAGTGATGAAACGCCCAAACAGGGCTCATGCGCCCAAATAGTTTCTAAGCGCCCAACACTTAGAATTTATTACATAATTCTTGGGAGTTTGTGCTCTTAGGGTTTTGACCGAGGGTTGACTAAGGCTTATTAAAGATGGGTTTCATGCATGATTATGATTGCCTTATGATTGTTCCTTATTATTGTTATTGCTATTATTATTATTACTTATAGTGTGTCACTTTACGTGGTATCTTTATTATCGTAACGTAAAGTATATTGTAATAATAAAGAGAAAGAGCAATAAAGAAAAGAAGAGGAACATTAATAAAATGTTAAGAAGTCTTGCAAGCTTACAGGAGGTACACGACCGTGTTGTAGTTAGCTCAACTGTGCTACGGGTTAGCTACCCTATTATGTACACAGGGACAGCCTTGGAAATTGGCAGGACCTTTGTAGCGTACCCTAGTTGTTTGGGTCAGCCTTGTATACACTAAACAAAACCCTCTTGAGGGATATAGATGGCCCATCATCGGTTTTCATCGCGCATACAGTTTAGGGTATTGCTCATTGGTCCATACAGAAAGTGAAAGATAAAGATAAAAGATTACAGAACATACAAGGCATAAAGCAAAAAGAACGAACAGTATGTGTTTATAGAGTTAATGCGTGCTCGCATATAGAGTAAAGAGTTGTATTTCGTAGAAAGAGTATTTTGATATACAACATACAGAAAGTATTTTATTACCTTTAAAACTAGAACTCACTCAACAACGCTGACTTTTATACATTTTCAGTTGGCAGGTAATTATTGCTGAGCATGGCACGAGGGTGAAGCTACTCGGTAGGGGAAGACTAACATCCATTCATATTTTATGTTGCTGTGTTTTGTAATGCAGTAAAACCTTTCTTTTGTAATCAGTTAAACAATGATGTATTGCTCAACAACAGTGGTTTAAATGAAATGAATGGTTTTTGATAAATTATTTCCACTGCTTAAGCTTGTATAATTGTAATGTTAAATGTTTTAACTGCTGTGATTGACCAACTGTGGGGTCTCTGGGAACGGGGCCTTACACAAAGGATGGATTGGTAGCAAGACAACGGTAGGTGATTTCTCTTGAAGGGCGAGTGGAGGAAACAGTGATGTTGGCAACAATTTGCATGATGATGGCTTTGGTGGTGTTGTGTGTCGATGTGATTGCATGATTCTCTTGTTAGATTGTAAGGTAATTCCTTTAGTATCGACCTCCTAGATTGTAAGACCCCGTCCCTGGGACACTTACAGCTCGACAATCATTACTCATAAAAGACATATAATTACATTTATATTTTGTAAAACATCGCAGCGGAACGTCAAAACAACTTTTCATTTCATTAAGAACACCTTTGCAAATTAATACAAACATCTATTACACATTTTCATTTGTTCGCATTACAATGCAAAAGCATTAAACAACAAAATGCCATCCAAAAGATTTGAGTAGCTGCCCCATTCCATCCTCAGCAATGCTCACCCGCCAACTGGAAAATGCATAAAAAGTCAGCGTTGCTGAGTGAGTTCTAGTTTTATAATGAAACAATACTTTATCTTTCATTAAAACCGTTCTTTACTTTCATACGATCGTACATCATACGTTCACATAGATAATATCGTTAATATCTTCATTAATCGTTCATTAACTTTCGTTCATTCATCGTATGTTATTATCATTCTCATTCGTTCATACTTTCATTCTCATTTGTTCATACTTCTTACTTTCATTCTTACGTTCATTTCTTTCGATAACATGTACATTACCCTAAACATTGTGCACGAAGCGGGTAACTGGGCCTGAGGTCTTTCATAGACCTCGAACATTAGGCACGAAGCTTACTCCAGTACCTAAGGCAAGTACATTCACCACTTATCTTTTCTCTTTCATTCCGGATCAATGCCTTATGCTATACCCCGAACATTGTGCATGAAGCGGGTAACTGGGCCTGAGGTCTTTCATAGAACTCGAACATTGTGCACGAAGCTGACTCTAGTACCTAGGGCAAGCGGCAAGGATCCCATATATATGGTCAATCACAAAGATTGGACCCAGTGTGCATCCTTCCGGGGTAGCTGACCCGCACACCATTGAGCTAACACCCTTCATTGGGTGTGCACTTCCACACATTTTCTTGCAAACCTTTCTTACATTCATTAATGCATGCATTCATTCATCATGTTCCTCTTTTCATTATCTTTCACTTTACGTTACATAATACTTTCATTTCATTCATTAATATTCAACATAAATTCACGGGAAAGATAAACATAAACAGTCAACATCATCATACTGGGCATCATAGATACATAACATACATCATACACATCATCATGCATAAGCATCAAACATACATCATACATGCCCATCATAACATCTATGACCTCAAAAGTCAACTTACATGAACCCTTGGGAACATCTCAAGTCAAAGCCTACATTCATCTTTTTCCCTAGAGTGTCAGAAAACAGTCTAAGTGTTCATCCGCATTTTTTATAGTTCATCCGTATTTGTTCCTATTCATCGGCATTTGTTCATCCACATTGGTCTTACACATCTTCATTTCCCGTACTTAGTCAATGTTCATCTGCATTTCCCATTTACTCATCTGCATTTCCTACTACTCATCCGCATTTCTCCTACTTAGTGGAAAATGTCCATCCGCATTGACTGTTCATCCGCATTAACTTCCTATGTTCATCCGCATTGACTTTCTATGTTCATCCGCATTGACTTTCCTTGGCAATTAATGATTGTTCACATTGACTTTCTATGTTCATCCGCATTCCTTCTGTATACTTAGGCAGATGCTAAACTTAAACATACAAGCTCTAAATATCAGATCACAGTTTCCCAAAACCATCTATCATGTTCTAAGCTTAAGTCTTGCCTTCAAGGCCTTAGAAACACCATCATACATTATCAAGCATGAACATAACCATACATCACATCATACACTCAACATACACAAAATCAAACATACGGGTTCGAAACCCAGTTTAATGAAAACATACATTCATGCATTTCGAGCCCCATAACAGTTAAAAACCAGTAAAAGAGGGGTTTTAGAACTCAAATTTGTAGCTCTTGAGTATGGCTTCTTCCAAACTCGTTTGTAATTGAGTTCAGCCGCCTAGAAACCCACTAAACACATACCAGCACATATAAGCATAAACCCGATGACATAACCGGTTAACAACACCATAACAACATGAATTCTTACCTTGAATTCACACTTTTCTCCTTGTTTCTCTTCAAAACCGAGAGTTCTTGCTCCCACCTACTCTCTCTCTCTCTCTAAAACCCAAAGATCAATGGTGTATGTGACATATGGGCGGCCATACCACCTTTTACACCCACTTTTCAAACATTTTGTCCTTTTGGACACTTTTTACCCCTAGAGTTGGGTTTTATTTCTTTTCCTTCTTTTTCTTCACTCTATTCATTTTTTCTTTGTCTTTAAAATAACTAGGTTTTACAAGTCCGCCCCCCTTAAATAGGTTTCATCCCCAAAACCTGTTATTCTATGAACAGACGTGGGTAATGCTGTCTCATCTCTTTTTCAGTCTCCCACGTAGACTCGGATCCTTTCATGTGCTTCCACTGTACACGCACAAGAGGAACCACTTTATTCCGCTGATTTTTCTCTTTTCAATCGATGATTGCCACTGGTTGCTCCACATAACTGAGTCGTTCGTTTACTTCGATATCCTCCAGTGGAACACTCATATCTTCATCTGCTAAGCACTTTCTCATATGAGATACATAGAATGTCGGGTGAATTCCACTTAACTCATCAGGTAACTCAAGTCTATAGGCGACCTCTCCTACTCGAGCAATGATTCGGAAAGGCCCTATATACCCTGGGCACAACTTGCCCCGTTTTTTTAATCAGATAAAACCATTCCAAGGTGAGACCTTCAGCATAACCCAGTCACCCACCTTAAACTCTATCGGTCTATGTTGTTTATCAGCATACGACTTCTGTCTATCTTTGGCGGCCTTCAAGAAGGCTTTAATCTTTTCAAGGTTCTCGATCGTAGTCTCAACTACTTCGACGCTTCCTAAATCTTTATGTCCAATGACAGGATCAGTGATCGCAAGTTTGATGGATTAGAGTGTAACGTAGTGGAATAAGAACAAGAATTAGACAAATTATAGCAAAAATTTGATATTCGTATGCATTATGAACAAATACGGTTGTAAAGAGAGAATATATTTCTGTGAAAAGGAATGTTTCAATAATATCAAATGTTTCTGCTCAATCATTCACCGATTACAATTGGGTTGACACTCCTTATATAGAGTGCAATCACTGCTGATATCACGGGATAGTGACATCTGGCAGATTTGTTACAAAATAACTAAAACTTAACAAACTACTGAAATGTTCACAACTACTGAAAACATATTAGAGTGCTAAGTATAAAACATAAAACTACTGATACGAAACTACTGAAACTACAACACTGAAGAACAAGTTCTTCAGTCGTTTTACAAAACTACTGAAAACAAAAACATAAAACTACTGAAAGAAAACCATCACAACTACTGAAGAAGACCTCTTCAGCTGTTGTGACAACGTCTGATACTTGGTCTTCAGCACTTGTGTCTTCAGACTTTGTCTTCAGCACTTGTGTCTTCAGACTTTGTCTTCAGTACTTGTGTTCAGACTTTGTCTTCAGCACTTTGTGTCTTCAGACTTTGTCTTCAGCACTTGTGTCTTCAGACTTTGTCTTCAGCACTTGTGTTCAGACTTTGTCTTCAGCACTTGTCTTCAGACTTTGTCTTCAGCACTTGTCTTCAGACTTTGTCTTCAGCTGTTGTGTTCAGATTTTGTCTTCAGCACTTGTCTTCAGACTTTGTCTTCAGCACTTGTCTTCAGACTTTGTCTTCAGCTGTTGTGGACTTCAGCAGTTGTTGTGACGTTTGTGGAACTTAAGGTTTTTCTGATCCGGCTCATTGGTTCTTTTGGTCCAACAAACTCCCTCTGAACCAATGCAGCCAAAACCTTAACTTTATTGAGGTCCCACTTATTGTTGGCAGTAAGATTGGTCTTTTTCCTTCTTGATCAGCTAAGAAGATGACCCAATTAAGCACTAGCCTCGGAATAGATTTCTGAAATTTGGTTGGCATAGTATGGATAGGAGCCCTGACTTTGGGGAACTGGACACAGGGCTGTGGTCCTATCCATGAAATCTACTTCCCATGTATAAGCCTATATGATTCTCTGGTGTATGCTCTAAGAAACATAATTTGTTCTTCCATGGTAAGATTTTCAGCTCCACCATCAAACAATCCTTCACGCCCATACAACTCTGAAATGTACTTAGCCTGTTTGCCATTTTTGAGCTTACCTGTTGTGATCTGTCTATATGCAAACTCATCTGGGTGAGTCCCTTCAAGTAACAGACTGAGCTCATTTTGTTTGAAGTTCTCAAGCCTCTTGTAGACTAACCCCTTTTTAATCACTCTGTTCTCTAACATCTTTTGGGGTGGCTGTTTAGTTTCATAGGCCTTCTTGAAATCTTCAACAATTTCCCAGGGTGATACTACGAGGACCACTGTGATCTCTTCATCTACGATCCTTTTTACTTGGCCCTTGTATGTTGAAGGAATGTCTTTCTTCACAATTCTGTGAGCCACCCTAGGATCAGGCCATATTCTCACCTTTTCCTTTTGATATTGAAATGTGTTAGCAAGGGTGTACAATCTCAGAGCTTCCTTCTTCATACTGATTACTGATGAAGAAGCAGCATAAGTTTTGTCTATGCTTTTCAGCATCTCATCATCATGAAGCTTTTGCTGCTGTTCTTCTTCTATCTTTACTCTCACAGCTTCCATTTGTGAGGTGGGAGTAATGGGCATAGGTTTGGCTTTAGGCAAAGTTAGGACTGCAGAAAGAGGCAGCCTATCTTCTTCCTCATCAACCTCTTCTTCTTCTTCTTCTAGCCTCAACACCCTTCTCTTCTTCTTCTTGGGTGCATCATCGGCTGTTGGTTTTGAGGGTAAAGGAGTTGGTTTAGAGGGTTGTGGTAGTGGTGATTTTGAAGTGGGAGGTTTTGCAGGTTGTTCTATCATTCTTGTAGTGAGTGAGGCTTTTGAGTGTTTTGCTAGTTCCTTTTTGTTCCCAGCACCTGCCTCATTTAGTGCTTCAATCACTAATCCCTTAGTGTATGCTTCAGACGAACAGATCTTGGTGGTTATTGCCAAGATACTGTCCTTGGTCCATGACTTAATCTCGATCAACGATCTCCCAAGGTATTTTGCAATGAATCTGGTCATGATCTCTAGTCTTTCTCTTTCCAATGCATCATAACTTGCCCATCTTGAGTTAATTTCTTCAACTTCAAGTCTCCTAATCTCTGAGCCAAGCTGTGCAGTATCGAACCCCTGTCTATACAGTTGATCGATAATGGAGTCCATTGATCTACTGTGTGTAGCATCCGCCATTTTGATCATCTCATCGAGTTGAGTTCTTTTTCTTTTCCTTCAACCTTCCTCTTCTTATATGTGACATGAAAGTCTTTGTGACTTTCATCCACTTGATTAATGTCAGCTCCCTTCACAAACTCCTCTTCCTTCTCAGTCTGCTTATCTTTCTTCCCCTCTATGCTCTTCCTCTTTGCTTTCACTGACTGACTCTCCCCCTTTTTGGTTGCATTGGTTGCAAGGGTTTGAGTAGCAGAAAGCCTTGTGCTTACAATCTCCTCCACCAAGGGTTGTATGATTTAGGGAAGCCTCTCATCCATGGTTTTGATCACAATGTCTGTGATCATTGGGGTGATGAGAGGTAGGGATTGCTGAAAGATAGCAGTTGTTTGCTCAGAGGGGTTCTCTCTCTGAGAAGCAGTGCCAGAAATAGAAGCTGGTGGCTCGGAAGTTTTGAGTGGCTGAGTGTGTGGGAGACCTTCAGGTGAAGGTGCCATCTGTGGGTTTATGTTGGTGGCAGATGGACTTGCTGTGTGAGAGAATTGGTCAAGTAGTCTACTAACATCTTCCTCAAGAATTATGTTCTGGGCCAGAACATCATAAAAGAAGCCCAGGTCATCATCAGCAGATGCTGAATCACCTGACCTCCTGCTTGTAGCAGGATGTACATGCACTGGGTGTAGACCAGTTTTAGCATGTGCCCCTTTTTCTTGGAACTAGAGACTTCCAGCCTCAGGACAATGTCCCTCATCAGCTGTTGCCTCTGGTGAGGTCTAAGCTATGTTACCAGCCTTAGTCTGATCATGTGCTGATTCAGAAGAGGTGGCAGCCTCACCAGATGTTCTGGTCTCCATATCCACACCAGGAGATAAAACAATTAAACCCTTGTGCTGTGGGTTGTCAGAAGCATGTTGATCCTCTTCCTCAATTGCTGTGGTTTTCCCCATTGTTGGTGTTTGTTGGGGAGGAGGAGAGGCATGCAGCTGAGTCAGCACATTTGCAATAATGAGAGTAAGACTTTGTGGGGCGGTTGTAGTGGGAGATGGGGTATAAGCAGTATGCACCTGGGGAGAATGGTGCTCTTCAATGGCAATCTCGTCAAATGAGGAAGATCCCAGATTAGTGGGTACCCCTTCTTTGGTTGCTGCAGGCTCCTTTTGAGAGGAATCTTGAGCGGCTGTGGCTGGTGAAGTCCTTGTATCCACTAGGGGTTATAACCAGTGGATATAGCCTGCTTCTGTGGTGCAGGGGCATCCTCAGGGGACTCATTTCCCTGAGTAGCCTTTTTTGTCTTATTTTTAGTGGGTTTTGTGGGGACTTTGGATTTGGAGGTGGTGGCTGTGGGTTCCAGCTGCGTGGGTTTGCGCAGCTTGGCAGCCAATTTCAGTGATTGGTCAGAGTTGTGCCGGGAGTATACTTCAGGCAATACAGCCGTAGCAGGGACTCCCAGGCCAACAAGTCCCTCAGCTTGAAGCTGGTTTTCAATTATGGCCATTATGAACCGAGGATATAATATCCAACGGTTAGCAAGTGGTTTTTGGGCCATATCCTTGAGCTCTAAATATAGTATTTCAGAAAAATTTAAAGGTTGTTGCTCAAGGATGGAGTACATTACCTGTTGCCACCTTGTGGACATTTGATCCCATGATGAAGTCTTGGGGGCAAGGCAGACATTTACCAGGTGAAAGATGAGACGTTCGGCATCCTGGAAATGTTTCTTCAATATGGTAGATGCAGTCAGGTTACCCTGGTATCCATGCTGGGCAAATGATTGATTGATTGTGCCCTTTGGATAACCAGTTGGGAAAGTGGCATCATCCAGATTGAGGGTTTGGCGAAGAATGTCTGGAGTAATGACCACTTTTTGATGATGGACAAACGATTGAAGAGACTCTGTGTCATTCTCCTCAGAGACAAGAGTGACGTTTGTCCAGAATTGGTTAAGAGATTCGGCATATATGGTGGGATTTAACAGAAAAGCCGTTTTGTGAAGTGACTGAACCATTAAATCAATGGCGTTGTGAAACTTGGTCCAGTATGGCGATTTTGTGAGATGTGCGACACAGTTGTGTCGAGGTTTTAGTTGCATGGTCGCTATTGATGAAGAGAGGTTACAGAGTTTTTTTGAACGTTAGGTTTGAGAAGAGAAGAGAGTAAAAACTCTGAAGGTGGGATAAGGTATTTAAAGGGTAGGGTTAGAAAACGACTGAAGTTTTGGTGTTAGTCAGCAGTTATTGAAACTACTGATGACGTGGTATTAACTTTCAGAGGTTTGAAATGACTGACCGTATTGGTGTGATCAGCAGTTGTTATAAAACAACTGAAGACTTGGTTTTAACCATCAGACGTTAAAACAGCTGAAGTCTCTGATTTAGTCATCAGTAGTTATAAAACTACTGAAGATTTAGTCATCAGTAGTTATAAAACTACTGAAGACAGTTTTGACTTCACTTGGTGAAACAACTGAGGACTTGGTATTAGTCATCAGTAGTTGTGAAACTACTGAAGACTTGGTTTTACCATTAGTTGTTGTAAACAACTGAAGACTTGGTGTTAGTCATCAGTAGTTGTGAAACTACTGAAGACATGGTATTGCTTCAGTTGTTTAGAAGGAAACAGCAGTTGGGAAACTACTGAAGAGAAAAAGGCTCATCAGTAGTTGTCGTCAATTCATTGCTTTTCAGCTGTTTCAGTCTGACCTCCACTCTTACTCATCAGACTTAGATCTGATTTTCAGATGTTTCATTGGTTATCAGTACTTATCTGCATTTCTGACATCAGTAGTTGTGGCTACAACAGCTGTTGTGACTACATCAGCTGTTGTAACTACATCAGCTGTTTCAACAAATAAAGTACTTGAGTACTGAGAAGTTAATCTTTAGTAGTTTTAAAACATCTGAGGGAGGATAACTTCAGTACTTATATATGACAATAATAAACTAATGATCATCAGTACATGTTAGCTGAGATCACCAGTAGTTGTCACTTATTCTAGCTGCAGCATACCAAGCCTTAACACTAGGTTTTGGAAAGTTGTGCTATCCAAGGGCTTAGTGAAAATGTCTGCAAGCTCATCAGCACTAGGAACAAATTTTGGATCAATCAGACCTTTTTCAAAACAATCTCTAATAAAATGGTGTCAAATTATAATATGTTTAGTCCTAGAGTGCTGGACAGGATTCTTGACAATGCAAAGAGCTGAAGAGTTGTCCATTAACAATGGGGTCTTAGTCTCTGTTATGCCATAATCCAATAATTGGTTTTGAAGCCAGAGTACCTGAGATGTACAGCTTGCAGCAGCAATGTACTCTGCTTCAGCAGTTGATGTAGCAAATGAGGTCTGCTTCTTACTCTGCCAAGAAATCAAGCAGTTGCCTAAGAATTGGCATCCTTCAGAAGTGGACTTTCTTGTCAACTTACACCCTGCATAGTCACTGTCAGAAAAAGCAACTAATTTACCAGAATGTCTAGTAGAATACCATAAACCTAGAGATGGAGTGCCTTGCAAATATCTAAAGATCCTCTTGACTGTAATCAAATGAGACTCCTTAGGTGCAGCCTGAAATCTAGCACAAACACATGTAGCAAACATAATATCTGGTCTATAAGCTGTTAAGTACATCAAGGACCCAATCATACATCTGTAAAGTGTTTCATCAACCACTTTACCTTTCTGATCTCTATCCAGTTGTGTGGTGTTGCACATGGGAGTAGAACAAGGCTTACACTTTTGTAAATCAAACTTTTCCAAAAGATCTTTTATGTATTTGGACTGATGAATGAAAATTCCATCAGCCTTTTGTTTGATTTGCAAACCCAGAAAGAACTGTAATTCTCCCATGGCACTCATTTCAAACTTCTGTTTCATCAACTTTGTAAAGGCATCACACAACTGTGGATCAGAGGATACAAAAATAATATCATCTACATAAATTTGAACAAGTAGATTATGCTGCCCAACTTTCTTAATGAATAAAGTCTTATCTATGGAGCCTCTAGTGAAATTATTTTCCAGAAGAAAGTTTGATAATGTCTCATACCAGGCTCTAGGAGCTTGTTTCAACCCATAGAGAGCCTTATCAAACTTATACACCCAATTAGGATGTTTATTATCCTGAAAACCTGGTGGTTGACATACATAAACCTCTTCTTTAATTTTCCCATACAAAAATGCACTTTTGACATCCATTTGAAAAACTTTAAGGTTGTGATAAGCATCATAAGCTAAAAACAATCGAATTGCTTCCAGTCTGGCTAAAGGGGCAAAGGTTTCATTATAATCAATACCTTCCTCTTGTGAAAACCCCTGTACAACCAGTTTGGCCTTGTTCTTAACAATAAGCCCATTTTCATCAGTTTTGTTCCTAAACACCCATTTAGTGCCTATTGCACACTTACCTGGAGGTAGAGGAACCAGTTCCCACACTTGCTGTTTCTTGAACTGAAGAAGCTCAAGCTGCATGGCTTCAACCGATCCATTGTCCCTTAAAGCAATGTGATAGTTCTTTGGCTCTTGCTGACTAATGAAGAGAGCATAGAAGCAGAAATCAGACAATTGACTTCTTGTTGAAACGCCAGCATTGATATCACCAATGATTTGAGACATGGGGTGATTCTTCAGATCTTGGTACACAATAAGATCTGTGCAAGTGTTTGTAGCAGGCTCAGCAGCAACATATGGTGATGGTGAAGCATTTCCTTGAAACCAATCAGTAGATGGTAATTCAAAGGAAGTTGAAGTTGCAGAAATCTCATCAGCATTTGTTGTGGATTGTGCTACTAAAGCTACAGGAACGTCAGGTCTAGCTGAATCAGGCAGTTGATCACTAAACTTGAAAAGGTGATTACTGATATCATCATCATCATCAGTAACACTAGATGGATGACTAGCTACAGAAGATGATGGATTCATATGATCTGCAACAACAGGTGGTTGATAAGGAACATATTGCAGAATTTCCAAATCAAACAACTCCACAGGGTTTTGTGGAATTGTATCCTTAGGGGATTCATTGAACTTCACATGCAAGGTTTCTTCAACTATCTTTGTCCGACATTTGAATACTCTATAAGCCTTGCAAGTGGATGAATACCCAACAAAATACCTGCTTCCACCTTAGAATCAAACTTTTGGAATTGATCCTTTGTGTTGAGAATGTAACAGGGACACCCAAATGCTCTAAAGAATGAAATCAAAGGGGCTAAATGATGTAAAACTTCATAAGGAGTTTTCATCAACCTCTGATTTACTAAGGCTCTATTCTGTACATAGGAGGCTGTATTGACAGCTTCAGCCCAAAAGGTCAGTGCCAGACCAGAATCAGCCAACATGGACCTTGAAGCTTCAATGAGGGTCCTGTTCTTTCTCTCCACTACTCCATTTTGCTCTAGAGTCCTTGGGATGCTATACTGCCTCATGATTCCCTTTGACAAGTAAAACTCATCAAGAGTGTGGTTTCTGAATTCGGTACCATTGTCACTTCTCACACACTTAACTTGTAGGGAATACTGCTTCTCAACGTGTAACACAAAGTTCATAATGGACTGAGCAGCCTCATCCTTTGAATGCAAGAAGAAGGTCCATATATATCTAGAGTATCATCCACAATTACCAGATAGTATTTCTTCTTTGCCATACTCATTACCTTCACAGGACCAAAAAGATCCATGTGCAGTAGTTGTAAGCAGGCATTAGACTTGTACTCTTCTATGGTTGGGAATGAAACTTTATGTTGTTTCCCTTTTAAGCATGCAGTGCAGATTTCATCACAATTGAACTCCTTTATTGGAAGACCTCTCACTAAACTCTTGGGGTCAGTTGATTCATGTTTTTGAGATTACATGACCCAGCCTTCTATGCCACAGTTTAGATTCTTGGAGAGAGGCCTTGGAGAATAAGCATGGATGGCCTCTCAAATCAATTTTCTTTGACAGATCCAAGGCATATACTCTTCCTATCCTGTTAGCCTTCAGGAGAGTATTATCATCCAGTACATTGTCAAATCTAATATCTCCATTAGACACAAATCCCTTTCCAATGATGTAACCTTTAGCATCATTTCCAAATGATACAAATCCCTTCTTTCCCTGAGAGTAATCGTGAAGAAGAGAGCTGCTCCCAGTCATGTGCATGGATCCTCCACTGTCCACATACCACATGCTTCTTTGGCATGCTGAAGAACCCTACACAATCATAAGAAACTAGTTAGCTTTGGAGACCCAAACCTTTTTGGTTTTGGGACTTACTTTATCAACAGATTTAACCATAGCTGGTTTCTTATGATTAACAGCTGATGAAGATGGAGATGGTGCTGAAATGGATTTGGGCCTGGAATTCCTCTCCAGTGATTTGACCACATGGTTTCTAGTTGGTTAACTCTCCCCAATAGATGCTGAACCATCATAACAAGCTGTGTCTGATTTGAAGCTAGAGCTTTCAGTTCATTTGACACTCCAGAGCTTGTTTTTGATGAGTTCCTGTGACCCACCATTTCCTCCTTCTTAAACTTCACAGACTTAGTCTTATATTTATCATGAGGAACACTATCAGCTGTCTTTTGATAAACCGCATCCTTCTTAGTGGATTTGGGTAAGGCCTTGGGTTTATCAGGTTGAGATGATTGTGGTACAAACTTGGTCTTAAACTCAGTTTCCATCTTATTTATTTCTAGTTTAATGAGCTCATCCCTTTGGAGCTTTAAACCCTTTTTGTACCAACATTCATCATACAGATGATTGAATTTACCACAAATTTCACATGGTTTATTCTTCATCTTGGACATCTTTACTGCTGAAGTGGAAACTACTGAAGGTGTGATCTTTAGTACTTTCCTCCTATCAGTACTAGGTACTAAAGGATTTGTAACAGTTGAAGACTAGTAATTCAACTATTTTCCATCTGTCCAAATAGACTGTTTGATGGATTCCTCAGTAGTTATTAGTCCTTGTATTTCAACTGATTTGAAATGCTTTTCAGATGTTGGGTCTCTTTCAGTACTCGAGGTACATTGAGGAACAACATCTGAAGTACTCAGCTTCATATGAGTCTCAGTAGTTAGACCATCAGTCAATTTATTTGTTGAGATCTTAACACTGGTTTCTTTCTCTGATCTTAGATTATCATTGGATAATGACTCACACGATAATGTGGTTTGGAGATTGCTTACACTTTCAGACTTAACTATGGAGTTAGGAGTAAAGTCTATTGGTGGACCAGTATGGTTGTAACCAATACCAAACTTCACATTGTAAGCAGTTTGCTTGCTAAGAAGCATTTCAAATCCCTTGCATGATGAGAGCCAGCGTTCACACTCAACTTGGGTCACTGCAAGTTTTTCTTTGAGACTCCTGTGGTCTTCCAGAATAACCTCTAGCTTGGCCTTTTCATCATTTAATTTGCACTTAAGCTTATAAATCTCATCACTTTTACTGTTAAGAGCAGACTCATACTCAGCTCTTCTTTTGAAAATGATTTTCTCAAGCTCAAGTTTTTGATTTATTAATGCTACATTTGCCTCTCTAATAGAGGCAAAGGCAGCTATGCATGATTCGGAACATAACTTGGCTTTAGCCTCTAAAGATACCTTAGTTACCTGTGAAGATGATGCATTTGAACAGGAACCCTCAGTAGACTCCAGGGCCATGAGAGCAAGATTTCCAAAAGGGTGTTCACCACCATGTTGACTAGCACCAGCATAGTATTGCTCAGTGTGACCAGACAAGTTATCAGGTAAGCTACTCCAGTCAACGACTCCAGGTGTGAAGAAGCTGTGATGAGGTTGTGATTGAGATGAAGATGGTTGAGGTACTGGTAGTGCATGAGGTTGTGGTACTATATGAGCTTGAACTTGATTTGATTGTGGCATATAATAGCAGGGATAAGGATATGGCATTTGACCCTGAGGAACAAAATATGTAGAAGAATGAGGGTGTGATGAATGACTAGAACCGGCAGAATGTTGCCCTTTTGATTGTGAATTGTTATTTTGAAAAGTCAAAAAGGGTGCAGAAGAGTTAGGTCCAGTTGATCTACACTCTCTTGCAAAGTGTCCAAGCCTGTGGCATTTGTGACACTTCAACTTGCTCTTGTCAAAACCGACTTTGGTTTTGTCAGAGAGTCCAGGAAATTTCCTGCCAGTTCTCTTGTAGAATTTCTGAGATCTGATATTGATCAAGGCCATTTGGCTCAAAATATCCATCTCTTCTAGATCATCACCAGCAATGCCCTTCAAATCATCCATGATAAAGCATAGATTGTCACTATTATTACCAGGATGACAATCTAACACTCACAAAGGCATGATTAGAATTGTTTGAGGTGAAATCAATATGCTCATCATAGTGGCATTCTGATCCAGCATACTCTGACTCATGACTTACCAAGGCAGTGTTTCCTGGTACAAAATCATCGGTGAGCTTTCCAGATGATGACAGTTTTCGTTTCTGTTCTATCTCTCTCTCAAATGTGAGCAATTTCCCATGGAGTTGGGTGAGAGATAGTTTGTCCAAATTTGCACTGGAGCGTAGGACAATAGTATATGTGTCCCATCTCTCAGGCAGTGATCTGAGAAATCTGTTATTCATCTGGCTGTTTGTGTACTCATGTTTGACCATTTTTAATTCAGAGATCAAACAAGAGAACCGCTCAAACTGTTGAGTTAGTGTCTCACCCTTCCTATGAGAGAATGTCTCATATTGTTGGGCAAGGATTTCTCTATTATTTGCCAAGACCTCATCTGTTCCTCCAAATTGTTCTTTCAAGGCATTCCAGAGGTCATGGGTAGTTTCATAATGCATTAGCCCAGAATAGATTTCATTAGGCAGAGCCATGGCCAGAATTCCATGGGCTTTTGCATCAATCTCAAACAATTTCTTATCCTCATCTGAGTATTGCTCCCTCCTCTCCGGAACCATTTGATTGGTTTCCGGGTTATTGACCATAGGCTTGTGTGGACCATGTACCACTGATGTCCAACAACCTGAGCTGTTAACAGACAGGTGATGGAGCATTCGTCGTTGCCATATGTTATACTCATTCCTAACCAGCATCGGAGGCTTGGTTGAGGAACCAGTATTGTGAGGATCATTGGAAGGAGTAGTCATTTTAGGTCCAAATACAATTTAATTCAAGCTTTTTAAAAGATTTTACACAGACCACAACAGACTCAATGAAAACCAAGAATAAATCTCAGGATGAATGACCAAAAACACAGAAAATTCAATCTCTATAACCGTTTCTTGCAAAAATGCTAATTCAATCAAACTTGGATCTTGGATAGCAGTTTCAATGATCAATTATTAGATCAATCAATGATGAACCATGCTTTGATACCATTTGACAGGATTAGTGATCACAAGTTTGATGGATTAGAGTGTAACGCAGCGGAATAAGAACAAATATTAGACAAATTATAGCAAGAATTTGATATTCGTATGCATTATGAACAAATACGGTTGTAAAGAGAGAATATATTTCTGTGAAAAGGAATGTTTCAATAATATCAAATGTTTCTGCTCAATCATTCACCGATTACAATTAGGTTGACACTCCTTATATAGAGTGCAATCACTGTTGATATCACGGGATAGTGACATCTGGCAGATTTGTTACAAAAATAACTAAAACTTAACAAACTACTGAAATGTTCACAACTACTGAGAACATATCAGAGTGCTAAGTATAAAACATAAAACTACTGATACGAAACTACTGAAACTACAATGACTGAAGAACAAGTTCTTTAGTCATTTTACAAAACTACTGAAAACAAAAACATAAAACTACTGAAAGAAAACCGTCACAACTACTGAAGAAGACTTCTTCAGCTGTTGTGACAATGTCTGATACTTGGTCTTCAGCACTTGTGTCTTCATACTTTGTCTTCAGCACTTGTGTCTTCAGACTTTGTCTTCAGTACTTGTGTTCAGACTTTTTCTTCAGCACTTTGTGTCTTCAGACTTTGTCTTCAGCACTTGTGTCTTCAGACTTTGTCTTCAGCACTTGTGTTCAAACTTTGTCTTCAGCACTTGTCTTCAAACTTTGTCTTCAGCACTTGTCTTCAGACTTTGTCTTCAGCTGTTGTGTTCAGAGTTTGTCTTCAGCACTTGTCTTCAGACTTTGTCTTCAGCACTTGTCTTCAGACTTTGTCTTCAGCTGTTGTGGACTTCAGCAGTTGTGACGTCTGTGGAACTTAAGGTTTTTCTGATCCGGCTCATTGGTTCTTTTGGTCCAACATCCAATATCACCCAAACAGATGGGTGTTCTGCATCTCCTACCATTTAGCATCTCATAAAGGGGCATACTAATGCTGGCATGATAACTGTTGTTTTATTAGAATTCAGCTAACGGTAAGTGGTCATCCCAACTTCCTCTAAAATCAATAACGCAAGCATGAAGCATATCCTCCATCGTCTGAATGGTCCTTTATGTCTGACCATCTGTCTGGGATGTCGTCCCAATAGCGTCGTGGAATTTCTTCTAGAATTTAGCTGTAAAGCGGTGTCGCGATCAAACACAATAGACACCGACACACCATGACGAGTTACAACCTCCTTGATGGATAGATCCGCCAACCTCACAGATGAATATGTCTCGCGGATTGGTAGGAAGGGAGCACTTTTCATCAAGCGGTCAACAATCACCCATATACCATCATACCCTTTCGGAGTGCGTGGCAGCTTCATAATGAAATCCATGGTGATATGCACCCACCTCCATTCTGGTATATCCAGAGGTTGGATCTTCCCATACGGCTTTTGATGCTCGGCCTTCACCTGTACAAAAGTAAGGCATTTACTCACATACTCCACCACATCACGTTTCATACCCGACCACCAATAATCTTTCTTCATGTCTTGATACATTTTTATGGCACCGGGATGAATAGAGTATCGAGTCTTATGAGCTTCATCCATAATCTTCCCACGTAGATCCCCGAAACAAGGAATCCATATCCTCCTAAATCTAGTTCTAACAGCAAGCGTCTTTTCACCCAACTCCACGACTAGACCTCTCATTCTTTAAGAGTTAAGATGATCTTCTTTCAATGCCTCATCTTGGAACTCCTTGACTTCCTTCATCACATCCGAGGTCATGATCAACTGATATGTCTTAACCAGAATTTGGCTCGGCGTCTCTTTTCGGCTAAAGGCGTCTGCCACCACGTTGGCTTTGCCCAGATGGTAATGGATGTCGCAGGCATAATCTTTTACAAGCTCCAACCATCGTCTCTGCCTCATGTTCAAATCTTGCTACTCAAAGAAGTACTTCAAGCTCTCGTGGTCAGTGAATATGGTGCACTTCGTCCCGTAAAGGTAGTGCCTCCAAATCTTTAATGCGAAGACCACAACTGCTAGCTCCAAATCATGAGTAGGATAATTAACCTCATGAACCTTTAACTGTCGGGATGCATAGGCTATAACGTTCCCTATCTGCATTAACACACACCCTAACCCAGACTAGGAAGCATCAAAATAAACCACCAGATCCTTAATTCCATCGGTAATGACAGAACAGGAGCTTGAGTCAATCTCGCCTTCAATTATTTGAACGCCTTCTCTTGAGCTTGACCCCATACAAACTTCACATCCTTCCGGGTCAACTTGGTTAGTGGAGAAGCGATCTTAGAGAAGTCTTAAATGAATCTTCTGTAGTAGCCTGCCAAACCCAAGAAACTACGAATCTCGAATGGAGTCTTTGGAGACATCCATTGCATCACCGCCTCCACCTTTGTTGGATCCACCATGATCCCATCAGGATTCACCACGTGACCCAAGAATTGAACCTCGCGCAACCAGAACGCGCACTTGGAGAACTTAGCGTACAACTTCTCATTTCTCAACGTCTCTAACACTTTCCGAATGTGGTCGGCATGCTCCTTCTCACTCCTTGAATAAATCAAGATATCATCGATAAACACAATCACTGATTTATCCAACATCGAACCACACACTCGATTCATCAGATCCATAAAAGCAGCTGGTGCATTGGTCAAACCAAAAGACATGACATGAAACTCATAGTGACCATAACGCGTGTGAAAAGCTATTTTAGGAATATTATGTTCCTTCACCCTTAGGTGATGGTAGACAGATCGAAGGTCTATCCTTGAAAGCCAACTGGCACCTTGAAGCTAATTGAACAAATCAACGATTCTTGGTAAGGGGTATCGGTTCTTGACCGTCAACTTGTTTAGCTCATGGTAGTCAATACACATCCTTAAAATACCGTCTTTCTTCTTCACAAACAGGACTGGAGCACCCCAAGGGGAGATACTCGGTCTAATGAACCCATTATCAAGCAACTCTTGCAACTACTCCATCAGCTCCGTCATCATACAATCTCCCTGCCAAGTCGACCGCCGACCTAAACGTGCTCGGTCGGGCAGCGATTATGTGCTTGCGAATATCCGCCGGCAAACCCTGAATATACCTCTTGATATTTCAAGATAGGTGTCACCTTATTTGACACCAGACGTGCCATCTCGTTGAACTTCATAGTGTACTGCTGATGTGTCATGGTTCCCGCCTCGAGCTGTAGGAACTCTCTCTCAACTTTATCCATTTCTGTATGAGGACAGAACTGTTAGGGACCGTGTACTGGATGGAGTACTAACTGATCACGTGTATACCGAATCAGATAGTACGGAATCCTATTTGATTGGTGATCCAATCAGTGAGAACGTTAACCCGATCGACATAAGATTAACCTAAACGTTAAGAATGAATAGGAATCAATCAAGAACGATCTATGAACTTGGACTGGCTTTCTTGGATGTTCTGGTGGCTAAGGTACGAGTAGGAGTCGAATTCTTCAAAGCGTTACATTTTTCCATGAATTAAGTGGTATTTATAAGTTAGGGTTACTTATTCGTGCGACTAGACCATTAGCATGGTTCAGTCGTGCGACTGAGTCATGCACTTGATCCATTCGCACAAGTGAGTGTTCAATCGTGCGAATGAGTCGATCTCATGTCACAATTGTGTGACTGATCCTGTCTCTTGGTTCAGTCGTGCGACTGGTTCATTAGCATGAAGTTGTTCAGGCGTATGGTCCATTAGCATGGGCCATTCGCATGAGAACTTCATTAGCAGGAAGTTGTTCAGGCGTACTGGTTCATTAGCATGAAGTGAGTGTTCAAACGTGCGAATGTAATATGTCTGTCATGAACTAAGTTTGAATATCTTTCTCAATCATTCTTTGACTATGATCTATTCAAACAACCACAAACCTATATAGTTTGTTCAATATGCGTTAATAAATGATAAACATTTCGTTACATTTAGGACATGACAGACATATTACATTAACATTATAAACTACGTACATATGGATCAACAAACTACCCCTTGGACTTAGTTTCCTTCATTGTCTGGCACCCTTCATTAGCTCGTCCAACTTCTTATGCCTCTCCTCGATTGTGACTCCAGCGTGTATCTCGAATGCAAAGTAGAGTCTTATTACATTCTGAAATTGGAGGTCGTGTATAATATCTTACGGATCATAGATTAGTGGCCACCTGTATAAAGTATAAACATCCTTAGCTGACAGGTTGGTTCGCCACTCATAATACCACCACTTGAAGTGGGGAGTGAAGTCCTGTGGCATTTCCCTCAATGGGATCTTAGACATAGTACGCGGATGACTCCACTTCAACATGACTTTGGGTTTCCCAGTCCTTGGGTCCACCTCTGAACTTCAAATGTACCTCGTAGGTTGTTGAGGCTTGAAATTAACCCATCGTGTGTGGTATTCTCTGTTCAATGCATCTTCAAGCCAGCCTGACATCTGCTTGGGGTCAGCATACATCAGGTTCAGGCGTGCCAACTGGTTGAGCTCAAAACCTGGGAGAGTCTTCAGATCATGTGGAAATCTGAAGTACTCGATTCCCTTCTCCCTTTTCACAGCATATACATTAAGATCCTCAAAGTAAGCCCACGCGATAATCTTCCCAGACACCTTAAGATGCTTCTTTACTTTGTAGTGCTTGGCGTAGGCACTCGGCTTTGGCACTATGCGTTGGGCACGGATCTTTGCAAAACAAGCCGCGTATTCAGCCTTTTTGTTTTCAATATCAGCGTCCATGGCTTGAGCTTGGCTTTCTAATTTCTCGGTCTCCCTCTACATCGTATCCGGTTTAACATGCATATCACTGTGGGGTGTATCTCCAAAATCAGGTACCACATTTCCCTCTCGATCAATATATTCTAGATAGTGCTGTGTTGTGATGTCTTTCAGTTTCTATCTCATAAACATCATTGAGCTCATCATGACTAGCAACATCGTGGGTAGTGGCATCCATAACCAATTCATCTGGGTTTAACTAGAACATTTCTGTGAGTTGCTCATCAGTGAGGTTGTGAATAATTTCTCCTTCTTCGAGAGTATAGCTTACTGACCTCCTGACAATCCCTTCAAGATCATGTATCATTTTGAGTTGAGACTTGATCTGCTGAAGGGGACTAACATCGTAGTCATCTCACTGATAATGTGGATCTGCTTGATATAAAACATTTAACGTATCATGAATCAATAAATAATCAAGAAAATAAACATTAAATATATACATACACATTCATGCACATAAGTTTAATACAATATTCAAATTACAGATGATTTAAATTACACAAACATCTGTCATTACTTTTGTCCAGAATCATGTGTTCCTCTACTGTCGGGGATGATGTCGAGGCACCCGGATCTTGATTCCTTTTGGTCCGCCTCTTACTAGCTTCTTGTGCACCCGAAGCAGATGGATCTCCTTCTCCTTCATCGTCTCCTCCATCCTCATCATCACTTTCATCATCACCATCATTATGATCATCATCACCACAATCATCATCATCACCGTCGCCCTCTCTGATCTTTAGAGGCTCGTCCTTTGTTCCCTTAAGTTTGAGCAGCATGGTACTCTTGGCATCCTCCAACTCCTCAATCTTCTTAGTAGATAACATGTTCTGCTCCTTGAGTTGGGTAATCTCTAGACTCTAAGCAGTCATTAGTGGATCCTGCTCCTCAATCTGTTGTGCCTGGTGAGAGATATGTTGTGATTATGTAGCAGTAAGCTCCACTGACTATTGGAGTTGAGCAGTCTTCTCGTCATCGATGGCTAACAGCTTCAGCACCATACGGTTTAGTGCTGAAAGCTGTTCTTTTACCCCACTTGCAGGTAGAGATGATCCTGAAGGAAAAGATGGGTGATATGATGGTCCCGCGTGGTGGCTAGAGATGGTGGTGGTGGCAGTGGTGAATATGGGAGGTGGTATGTGTGTGGGTGGTGATGGGTAAGCTATAGTGGTGGTGGATGTGGTGTGAGTAAGTGGTGGAGTGGCTGAGGTAGTGGTGCTGTGTGTGGTGGCAGTAGTTGTGACAGGTGGAATGGTGGCAGTGGTGATGGGGGGAGTGGTAGAGGTGGTAGTTGTGGTGGTGGTGGTGACGAAGGTCATTCTCCTTTTCTTCGCCTTCATCCCATGGGATGAGCCATCCTTTTTCTCCTCATGCCCCTTGAGGTGGATGCTCCCCCTCGGTTGCTGCTTGGCTGACCAAGTGTGTAACTAGGGTCGGCTGCAGTCTCCCCAGACTCGCTAGGGTGTCCTCCAACCACTCGAATGCCTCGGTCGGTGGCAACCACCCTACTACCAACTGTCCTTGTTAAGGGCTCCTCATCACTCTCTTCCACCTGATCAGGAGGATAGAATTCCTGATGGAAACTGGCGGTGGTGTCATTTGCATGAGTGGGTGGTGGAGGTGTAACATGTGCAGTGGTGGCCCTAGAAGTAGCGGGGCCAGACCCTCCACCAGCGCCATTATCGTCATCATCGGAGTCATCAGATGGAAGAGCAATTTGCTCAACATCTGAGTCACTCTCCTTGTGGTGCCACTTACGCCTTCCCTGCGCCACGTACTCCTCACGGGACAGGTGCCCGAACAGTCTCTTCACAGGGGGCTTAACTGCGTTCCCCTATAGACTTCATGCAGCGCAAAGTAGTGTCCTCCATCACCTCAAGTGACACCGCATCATGGCTCTCCTTAGCCAAGGAATGCATCTTTTCATAGATAATCATCTGTAAGAATCTTGGGTACATATAGAAGCCCTCCTTGACTTTGGCCTCAAGATTCTCTATCAAGTATGCAAATATCATGCTAGAGAAGCTGAAGGGGTGGTTCAGCACCAGTGCCACGTAGGCATTCTGGATTTGGTTTGATAAGTCGTCAAATCCACCCCTCCTCGAAGCTATGCACTTCAGTATCATGTGGGCCAAGTACTTGAACTAGGGACATAGGTTGCTTTTGTTTAGCACACCTGCATTGATGTCCCTAGAGTACTTCATCCTGTGGAAGCATCCCCTCATAGTCAGAGGGTGTAGTCTAGTTGGGTGATAAGCATCATCACCCAGATCCAGTACTCGTCGAAGATCTACATCAATCACCTCTATGTGGTGCCCAAATATAGTACTCCTGATGCAGTAGGGCTCACGAGATCGATCAACTGATGCACCCCCTCAGAAGGCCTGCTATATAGACCTGTAGGTAGTGCATGGTGTAGATATGGCTTGGTGTATCCCTGATCTCTTCAGGAAAGCTATGATGCCAACAAACTCGGCAGCATTCCGAGTGGTGGCGTCCAGATGAGCACAAATATTATGCTTGGTGTGATGGTCCACCGATCAGCCATCAATTTGTAACACAAGAAGCATACAATTAGATCATCACACAACAGAAATTAATTCAATCTAAACTGTTTGAGGTCAGTCTGCTTCAATTGTGCGATTGAACCATACGACTCGGTTCAGTCGTTTGACCTAACATGCGACTGAATACAATCGGGTGACTTCTGATGTGACTGAGTTCAATCGGGTGACTTCTGATGTGACTGAGTTCAATCGGGTGACTGAGCCTTCGACTGGTTCAGTCCGCCGACTGAGTTCATACGCCTTGTTCATTTGGTCGATAGATTTATTCGTCCAACTCAGTCGTGCGATTGTAGTTCATTCGGGTGACCAGTCGCATGACCTACTATCTGTTCGAGTGAGATTCATAATTTGAGCAAATCTTAATATTAGACATTGTGGTTTGCTCATTAGACTCGTAATAACCTACTTAGCACATAACCTTGATTTCAACATTTTACTTAGTTTTATTAGTTAATTTGTCCAACTAAGTTGCGGTTCATGGTTAGGGCTGAATTCATTGATTTAGGGCACAAATAGACTATGATTTATGTAGGTTGCACCGCATTGAACCTGAATAACAACCAGCAATCGTCAGAATATTGATATTTGAAGTCAAGTAAGGTTAGAAGAAATTTTGGCAGCGTAACGACACTTTAGCGATTTAAGGGCGATTGAGGGGCGATGAGTATGTGCGATCGACTATGGCCCTATTTATACTAAATCTGGTTTCAATCGGGAAACTATATCCATTCGCTCTTTTCATTCGGGCGATTGGAAGTCAGTCAGGCGAGTGGTTCAGTCGATCACCTTTAGTCGGCCGACTGGGTTTCAGTCGGGCGACTGACTCATTCGGACAACTCCATTCGGCCGACTGACTAAATGTTAGTAAGAAATTCGGTGTGAATGGTTCATACTTGTAACATCTCGTATTTCCGTTAATTAAAAGTTAATTTTATTAATTCTTATATGGTTATTTAGACAATTTATGAATCTTGTTGGGCTATTATTGTATGATTCTTTGTTTAAGTTTCTAAATTAAGTAAATAATAATAAAATAATAATAATAATATTGATAATAATAATAATAATAATAATAATAATAATAATAGTAGTAACACTAATCTTTGGGGATTAAATACTTAATAAATTATAAAATTACTAAGTTAAGGGGGTCAAAATGCAATTTTTAAAACCATAAATACAAAGTTGGTGCATAAAATGATAATTATAGAACTACAGGGACCAAATGTGTAAATAAGGAAACTTAAACCCCCCTCCCTTTTGTACCGCCCGACTTTCCGGTCATCTTTCCGGTGAAGTCCGGCGACCCTCCGGCCACCCCATAATCACCATTATTTTGTCGAGTCGTGACCCACGATCCAACCGAATCGATCTGTAAACGTAATGAAAACTTGAATGCATCAATAATACGAGTTAAGCATCGGTTATGAAACCCATTCGATTGGCTAATCAAAACACTTAAATCTCCAAGCCGTTCAAGCATTAAATCGTAGTATAATCTAATTAAGCGATCGTGAACGATAATATACCCCTTGCTAATCGAACTCTACACCCAATATCACCTGAATCAAACTCAATCAACGAATTCAAGCACCATCTTCATCGCGACCTGCACCTTAATCGAACACCACCCTCTGGAATTCAAAAATCAAAATTTATAGAGGGCTTTTAGTCCAGATAATCGTTTGAAGCTATCTGCAAGGTTAATTCGATTCCATTGAGGATTGCTCATCCATTGGGTACTACGACCACGACTTGTTCTTCGATTAGGATTGCTTCAATTCGAACCTATTCGGGTAAACTACATTCAGGATATGCTCGATTAACCATGGGAAACAAAAGCCCCATGGTTAATTTGGTTATCATCATCGTTTAGATGATCAATTTGGTTGGGATCTAAACTAGGGTTCTTGAGGTTGGGGAAAAGAAACTTGGTGTTAAAAGGAAATGGAACCGAGTTATACCGCGGCTGGAAGCCATGGTACACCGGTTCACAACACACCCTTGCATTCAAGCGGTCCCGGGTTCGAACCCGGGCACCCTCTTATTTTAAAAAAAAAACCCTTTTAGGCCTTAATTCTTTTCCAGAAAATTTCTATAAATTATAAAAATAATTTTATAAACTTTTAACCTTTAAATTAACAAAATGATTTTTCTGTAAATTTATTTTTATAAAAAATACCTTAATATTTTATTATTAAATTTAATATTGTTATAAGAATGAGTTTATGTAAAAATTAAATTTTACTTAAATCATTAATAAATCGTACACTTCTTCGATTAAAGTTATATGCTACTCAAACTAATAACAATGAATTTACAATTTTGTAAGAAATTTCCTTATTTTGCAAAATATATATATATATATTATTAATAACTAATTGGCTTACAAAACTCTCTTAAATCCTAAGGAACCTAGTTCATGTTAATTGATAAACCTTATTATTAACCTAAATCTTGTAATATTTCTATATTTAGGTGTCTTGTGACGTTTTACCTTGAAACGACATGTAAGGGGTTCCAATATGTTTATCAAAGCTCATATATCATAGATTATATGAAAAACGCAGCGGATATTATATTTTAAAACATGTTAAGAAGATAGTTGTTAAACCCATTTAACAAAGAACCCCAACCCATGGATCTTATACACAATGCATACAATGAAAGAAACATAAAAGGAAGAATCACAACCTTTGGAGCTGCAAAGAACCGAAATAAGGAGATGAAAAGGAGGTGTTCTTGTGGCTAAACTTCAAGTAGAAGTTCTCAAGATAGCATACCCCAAGCCAATCCAACAAATCACCTTAAATGCTAGGATCTTTGACACCAATTTCCAGCAACAAAACACTTTTGTTGGCTGAAAAAATCTGCTTTCTTTCTGCCTTAACGGAGAGATAGAGGAGAGAGTAGAGAGAGAGCTTTTGTTTTTGTGTGTGTGTTCTTGGATGATAGAATGAATGAGTGTTATTTTGTCCAAGACTTGCATGTCTTTGGACTAATAGAATTGGGGCATCCAAGAACAAAAGGGGCGGCCGAAAATGGCCCCCTTTTGTTTCCCTCTCATTTCAAATTTTTATAAAAAATTTACAATCACACCCCCTTGTTTTATAAAATTAAAACTATTTTAATTTTATATCACTAACACACACTATTATTTGCCATTGCTTAACTAATTTAAATAATGTACAAATAATCTTTTATGAAGAAATTATCTATATAATGATGTTCATCTACAAAAGCAATAATTAGAAAATCCAATTTTCTAAATTGGTGTCATTATTTATTTGTGTGATCTTATCAACAATTAAATTACCTTTTGGTGTTCGTTTGGCTTGTTATTGGGTATGACCCGACTTGGATCATATTACACTAGCCACATCAATTTAATATGAATCTGGGCAGATCAATACTTTCAATCTCCCACTTGCACAGATTTATAGAAGATTGATGCAAGCAGCAAATAACGCCTAGCAACGGTTGCTACCCCTATGTATATGACTAAGTGCCATTCAATAACATCATCCTTTTCAAGGTGACTTACTTGAATATGTCTTAGGTGAATTATTCATCTATCCTTTTGTTGCAGATGTCATGTTAAATCCAAGAGACACAGAATTGTCATTCTCTGATGATTTAACTTTAGCAGGCCTTAGACATCTAACTCTCAACGAATAAGTGGAACAAATTCCATCTTGACTACATACGTCTCTCACAATCACCTCATATTATACCTGAACTCAGCCTTATGTACTGCCAATTTTTCAGAACAGCAAAGAACTAAGTCAAAGTACAACACTTGGTGAATATCAAGATCCAATATGTATCTCAGGTCTGAGGATACAATGATATTCGCCTTTACTTAATATCTCTTATGACTAATCAGCAAGATTCCATGCAGAAATAATTGAGAGCGGGTCTATCCAATATCTATATCCCATAGATATCAATGAACCTTGGTAGCAACCTCTTGCTTTATATTCATACCTTATGAACATCAACCAATCCAAGTTCATTATAGTCTTGCATTCATAGTTGTTCCCACAAGTATGATCGACTACGGACGTTTAGAATAACTTATTTATTTATGGATTTAAACATGCTAAAATAGAAGAACAAATGAAATTATAACTATATAATTAAGTCAAATAACATTAGTTCCAATATCTATATGCAAAGTACAACATCAAACCCAGTCACTAGAATATCTAAGTCCCATGGCACAAACATGACCCTCATGCTTTGCCTTTTCAAGGAGCTTTGTGAGTGGATCCGCAACGTTTTTATCAGTGTGGACTTTGCGAATACATATCTTTCCTTTTTCAACTTCATCCCTTATGTAGTTGAATCTCCGTTCAATGTGCCGAGTCTTTTGATGAGCACGAGGTTCCTTGATTTGAGCAATCGCACCCTCGTTGTCACAAAAGATCTCTAGAGGATCCTGATGGAAGTGACTACCCCTAGATCGGCTATGAATTTCTTCAGCCATGCAGCTTCCTGTGCTGCCATTGAAGCGGCGACGTATTCTGACTCTGTAGTGGACAACGCTACGACTTCTTGCTTTGAGCTTTTCCAAGAAATAGCTCCCCCATTCAGAAATAAGATGTACCCCGATTGAGATCGTGAATCATCTCGATCGGTTTGGAAACTCGCATCCGTGTAACCTCTTACAACGAGTTCCTCTTCACCAGACCCGTAGATCAAGAACATGTCCTTAGTTCTCCTTAGGTACTTCAGAATGTTTTTGACAGCCATCCAATGACTATCACCAGGATTTTGCTGGTATCTACTTGTCATGCTTAAAGCGCATGACACGTCTGGTCTAGTGCATATCATTGCATACATGATGGATCCTATAGCAGATGCATATGGGATCGCCTTCATCCTAGTTTGCTCCTCCTTGGAGCTTGGACATTGAGTCGTACTCAATATTGTCCCTCTTTGAATAGGTACGGTACCTTTCTTAGAGTTTTCCATCTTGAACCTTTTCAAGATTTTGTCAATGTATGCACTTTGATTCAAACCAATTAGCCGTTTTGATCTATCCCTATAGATCTTTATTCCAGAATATAGGCAGCTTCACCAAGATCCTTGATGGAAAAACAACTTCCAAGCCAGGTTTTTACACCTTCCATGGTTGGAATGTCGTTTCCAAAAATAGTAGTATGTCATCAACATACAATACTAGGAAGGTTATTGTGCTCCCACTAGCCTTTTATACACACAAGCCTCGTCAGCATTTTTCATGAAGCCAAATTTCTTTACTTCATCATCAAAACGGTGATTCCAACTTCTCGATGCTTGTTTCAATCCATAGATTGATTTCTTTAACTTGCATACTTTGTTAGGATGTTTTGGATCGACAAAACCTTCAGGCTGAACCATATAGACATCTTCCTGAAGATATCCTTTAGGAAAGCGGTTTTGACATCCATTTGCAAATCTCATAATCATAATGAGCTGCTATGGCAAATAATATCCTTATAGACTTAAGCATTGCAACAGGTGAGAAGGTTTCATCATAATCAACCCCTTGAGTTTGAGTGAAACCTTTTGCTACAAGTCTAGCTTTGTAAGTATCCAAGTTTCCATGCATATCGGTTTTCTTCTTGAAAACCCACTTACTTCCAACTATTTTGGAATTAAGAGGTGGCACAACAAGTTCCCAAACTTGATTGTCATACATGGATTGCATCTCAACGTTCATGGCCTCAAGCCATTTGTCACAATCCAAATTGGACATTGCATCATGATATGTGGTTGGTTCATCTGAATCCACCACATAGCATCCATCCATGAAAAATCCGTATCTGTAAGGTGGATTACTAGTTCTACCACTTCTGTGAACGTTTTGTGTGTATCGATCAACCGTTTGATCATCCTCAACATCCTCATGTTGAGTGCTAGTTTCAACCAAACGTGCATCGGGCTGTGGTTCTTGCAGTTTTTGATCCTCTTCAAGATCCACTGTTCTACTGCTAGTTCCTTCCATAAGGAACTTGGCTTCTAAGAACTCACCCTTTCTGGCAACAAATACCTTTTGTTCCAGTGGATTATAGAAATAATATCCCATAGAATCTCTAGGATATCCAACAAAGATACACTTGGTGGATCGGACATCTGATTTGTTTGGGGTGGGGTGTCTTAACATAAGCCTCACAACCCCAGACCCTTAAGTACGATAAGGATGGAACTCTTCCATGCCATATCTCAAAAGGTGTCTTTTCCACCTTTTTGGTTGGAGCCATATTCAGAATACGGGTTGCGGAGAGCAAAGCGAAACCCCAAAATGATAGAGGTAATGTGCTTCTAGCAATAGATCGGACCATATCCAATAAGGTTGATTCCTCCTCTCAGACACACCATTATGTTGTGGTGTTCCAGGTGGAGTGAGTTGTGAGACAATCCCACAACTCCTAAGATGATCTTGAAAAACATCACTTAGGTATTCGCCACCTCTATCGGTGCGGAGAATTTTAATTGACCTGTTGAGTTGATTTTCTACTTCATTTTTGAAGATTTTGAACATTTCAAAAGCTTCATCTTTGTGCCTTAATAAGTACACATACCCATAGTGACTGTAATCGTCGGTAAAGGTAATGAAGTATCTTTCACCATTCCTAGCCACTGGCTTAAAAGGACCACATACATCCGAATGTATGATACTTAATAAATCTTTTGCCCTTTCGTTAGTTCCACTAAAGGGTGCCTTAGTCAATTTACCTTGTAAACAAGATTCACATACATCAAATGAATCACATTCATTTGTTTTTAAAAGACCATTCTTTTGAAGTGTTTGTATACGTTTCTTGTTTATATGACCAAGACGACAATGCCAAAGGTAGGTATCACTCAAATCTTGTTTGAGTCTTTTGGTGGTTGCTTGGTATATTGAGCTATCATATGTTGTGTTTTCATGAACCAATTCATAAATACCATTACAAGGTATAGCCTTAAAATAAAATACATGATTTAAAGAAACATGAATATCATTGTCAACAAACTTGAAATCATAATCATATTGTCTTAAACGGGAAACAGAAATTATGTTCCTAGTCAAACTAGGAGCATATAATACATTATATAAAATAACTTCCAAACCACTTGGAAGCTTCAAAATGTAGTCTCCTTGGGCTTCCACGTGAACCTTTGCACCATTGCCCATGAAGAGACTTATTTCCCCTTTTGCATAATGTTCATTCTTTTGAACCCCTGCAACAAATTGCAAATGTGAGTTCCACATCCGGTATCTAATACCCATGTGTTAGAAGAAATAACATTTAGCTCAACATGTATCATATAAATTATACCTGAGGTTTGCCCCGCATCCCTCTTTTCTCTCAACTCTTTGAGATAGACTGGACAATTTCTCATCCAATGTCCTATCTCACCACATTTGAAGCATGGGTCGTTTACAGCAACCTTTTGCTTCTTCTCCTTGGGCTTCGGAGGTTCCGCCCTAAAAACCATCTTCCCTTCCCTTTAATGTGCCCCTTTCCTTTGGCAACATTTGCCTTAGGAGGGGGTAGAGACCTTTTTCTTCTCCCACCTTCATTAATGGTGAGAACGGGTAAAATTTACCCATTCCCGCCTCAGCTGATTTGAGCATCGAATGAAGTTCATTTATGCTCTTGTCCCATCCGTTCATGTTGTAATTCATGACGAATGCCTCAAACCTTTTAGTTAGGCCATTAAGGATCAAATCCGTGGCCAATTCTTTTGAGACAGGACAATTTAGCCTTTGAAGGCGGTCAATGTGGCTTTTCATCTTAAGAACATAAGATGAAACTGATTGGGTTTCCTCCATCCGACATGCATGAAGCGCTCGAACAGTTTCAAAGCGCTCCACTCTAGCTTGTTGCTGGAACGTTTCCCGCAACTGAGTGATCATGTCATAGGCTCCATGGAGCTCATACTCCTTTTGGAGTTCAGGTGTCATACTTGCCAACATAAGGCAAGAGACTTGGATGGAGTCCTCTACATACTTTACCCAATTATTATAGGCCTCCACATCCTCCTCGCTAGGTTCATCAGGGATGGGATCATCAAGAATGTAGGCCCGCTTTTCTTGCTTGAGAACAATTCTCAAGTTGCGGTACCAATCCATGAAGTTGTTAGGTGTTAGACGATCCCTTTGAAGGATCGCCCTAAGAGATTGGTTGTTTTGGTTTGGTACATCGTTATTAGCGTTGGTGTGGTCGGCCATCTACAAGATTTTACAAAGTTCCATTTTAGTAATCGTTGATAAATATATTTATTTATTAACACCCTTTATGTCTCATAGACTTATTAATAAATAAAATTTTAGAATCCAACTTATATTTAAATATTGGTTAGGTGACCTTTATCCCATTATTTAAATAAACAAGGTAGTCATAAATGACAATTGCAACCTATTGCAACTTCTAGAGGTATGGGATCGTTGAACATCTTTTGTTATAACGACATGTTTACCCATCAACACCTTTTATAAAACACATTTTAGGTGATCCATTCAATATATTTATAAATCAAGTCGTCCTACTTACACACACGTGTGAGTTTACATGAGTGGTTAGGTGACCTTATCCCACAAACATGGTATTCTCACCTCAAGTCACAAGTTCCTCAAAGTGGTTAGGTGACCTTTATCCCACTAAGAGTTTGCAAGTAACCTAAGTGTTGTGAAAAGGATGGTGCTTAACTTGTTTTCAAAAGGGATTTAAAATGATACAATTTAGTTTTAGAAAAGTCTATGTATCATATGATTGTATGCATTCAACCATATGGTACTCTATCGATTCTTTTAAATAAAACTCATTTTATTTTACAAACCATTAATTCCTTTTATAGAACCATTCTATTTTGCTTAATGATGGAGAACCAATTTTCTTGTTTATAGTTTGTTTTAGTAGACGGTTTGTTAATCACATCCAAATAATCAAAACAAACATCATCATATGCAATCAACCAAATATAAACAAAACATTCATATATGCATAACAAAGCATAAGTTGAGCACACTTGTTTAGCCAAAACAAGTGTGTCAAATGGTCTTGTCCTAAGGGTTAAGAATCATGACACATGGTTGATCAAAGGGACTCCCACTTGAATCCACATCTTCAAGCATCCTCTTTGTCTTATCTTTTCTTCAAGTCTTGATCTTGAGCATCCTTTACAAAATTATGTATCCTAATACATGTTTCTAGTAAAGAAAAACTCCTAATCTATTTATTACAAATCATATGAATGAATAGATTACAAAACAAAACTTGAAACCCAAAATTAAAACATTACATGCCCAAATGAATATAACTAAACAACCAATGAAACAATCAATCAATATGGTCAGGCTTTGTTATGCATAAACAACAAACAACATATCATAAGACACGGTTTTGGCAGCCCCTTTTTAACCCATTTTCTTCGCCAACATTAACCAAGAACACATGGGTTTAGTCCAAACTAATAAACATCTTATGACCTAGATTTTAAAGATCATTATATGCATAAAGTAAGATCTTTAAAACATCAAAAGGGGGGGCACAAAACAGCCCACTAACTCACGGATTTGAGGTGTTAAGCACCCAAAAACCGTGAACTAGAGAAGTAATATATGTATGCATATGTATAAGTGGCTCTTGATGCCATTGTAAGGGGTTCCAATATGTTTATCAAAGCTCATATATCATAGATTATATGAAAAACGCAGCGGATATTATATTTTAAAACATGTTAAGAAGATACTTGTTAAACCCATTTAACAAAGAACCCCAACCCATGGATCTTTATACACAATGCATACAATGAAAGAAACATAAAAGGAAGAATCACAACCTTTGGAGCTGCAAAGAACCGAAATAAGGAGATGAAAAGGAGGTGTTCTTGTGGCTAAACTTCAAGGTAGAAGTTCTCAAGATAGCATACCCCAAGCCAATCCAACAAATCACCTTAAATGCTAGGATCTTTGACACCAATTTCCAGCAACAAAACACTTTTGTTGGCTGAAAAATCTGCTTTCTTTCTGCCTTAACCGAGAGATAGAGGAGAGAGTAGAGAGAGAGCTTTTGTTTTTGTGTGTGTGTTCTTGGATGATAGAATGAATGAGTGTTATTTTTCCAAGACTTTCATGTCTTCGACTAATAGAATTGGGGCATCCAAGAACAAAAGGGGCGGCCGAAAATGGCCCCCTTTTGTTTCCCTCTCATTTCAAATTTTTATAAAAACTTTACAATCACACCCCCTTGCTTTATAAAATTAAAACCATTTTAATTTTATATCACTAACACACACTATTATTTGCCATTGCTTAACTAATTTAAATAATGTACAAATAATCTTTTATGAACAAATTATCTATATAATGATGTTCATCTACAAAAGCAATAATTTAGAAAATCCAATTTTCTAAATTGGTGTCATTATTTATTTGTGTGATCTTATCAACAATTAAATTACCTTTTGGTGTTCGTTTGGCTTGTTATTGGGTATGACCCGACTTGGATCATATTACACTAGCCACATCAATTTAATATGAATCTTGGGCAGATCAATACTTTCACGACATATATTATTCTTATTGATCCTCATTATATACTTATTGATCAAGTGAGTTTTCCTTGTCCGTTTTTTTTATAATTTCACACTTATTTGGGTGAAACATGATGCTTATATTACATACACCTTTAAACATTTGAGACTTGTAATGCACATGCAATTCTACTTATTATTTGGTCATGGTTATTTGTGTATTGTAAGTGTTTTATGAGTTACATAGTTTGTTTACAATCATTAACTATTGCTAGCCTGGCGACGTCTTAGAACTTTGGGCCTGACAAGCCTATTTGGTGCTAAAGTCGAGGTATTGCCGACTCCTAGGGGTCGTACGCTTGTGCACTAGGGAACCAAATACACTTAGCCAATCTTTTATACTTGTAATCAAGTCAAGGTTTGGTTGTAACGATATGTGTTCTATAACCTTACTAGCTTATAATCAATGACATGAATTGCTACTTGTAATCTTATTATGTATGAAAACCTAGAAACTCACCAACTATTTTTAGTTGACTCTTTATTTTCATCATGTTTCAGGAAATCCCCAAGATTAAAGTGTCTTTTGAAGCTTGCAATAAGACTAGGAGTTGGACCTAGTTAATTAAAATAAAATGTTTATGTAATGTTTTATTTTGTTTGGAAATTTTCTCATGTTTAAGACTTATGCTTGTATGCTCTTTTAAAACTTATAAACTTAATATTTACTTTTTAACATAGCGTTATGTGGTTGTGAACAATCTTATCCCTCACATCTCTACGTTTCCGCCGTCAAGGTTGGGGTGTGACAAATTGGTATCAGAGCCCATAACTATAGGGATTTATTAGAAATGGTGACCTAGACTATAGCTTATGCATGAACCCCATAGAATAATATTTGTATTCTTGGGATTATATATATTGTTTGCATGCTACACAATGCTATGCCCCCTTATTTGCAATTTGATGCCTTAGCATAGGTTTGCCTTTAAAATGTTTAATACTTAGTTACTTGTCTCCCTAAACTTAACTTTGACTCTTGACTCTCCCCAACAAATGAAACTTCTTAATCGTATTCTCGTCAACACGTGGGAACTTATGTTTATGATTTGAATCTTTAGACTTATGTCTAATCTATGTTAAATCTCATCAAGGTTTTGATTACATGAACCTAAGAAATTTGTGTGACACATAGACACCTGTATTCTGGATTTCCTGGCAAAAGGCCCTCGGGCTAAGGCAAGCATATCGCATAAATCCCAGGGGACTAGTTATGCTTACCTGGGGATTTCTGGGATGAGTGATAAACTATGGTCTACATACACAAATTTCTAAGGCGAGTGGGTCATCTTACCTTGACGTGTCAACGTTTCCAAATGGTGATGCGTTACCAAATGGAACCATTCTATGTGCCTTACAACTTTTATCTTATCCTTGTTCAACATCAATCCTTGTTATTCCAATTCTCATATCTAACTCATTTGTATATTCCAGCATGTCTCGTCATCATGGGAAGCGTGGAAATTCCGATCGTAAGTTAGCCGCCATGATTGCTCGACAAATGGCTGCTGTTATCCCGACCATGGTTGCTGAACTTAATAGCACCTTAATGACCAACGCTAGCAACAATGGAAATGGTCATGGAGAGAATAGCAACAACCAAAACGGGAACAATCAACACGGGAATAATCAAACTTGCACCTTCAAACACTTCAGCTCTTGCAAGCCCACTAGTTTTAGTGGCAAGGAAGGAGCCACTGCTCTTCTTGAGTGGTTCGAAAGCATGGAGAATACCTTATCAATTGTGAGTGTCCCGATGCACTCAAGGTTCGTTATGCCACTAGTATGCTGCAACAAAGGGCTAAATTACCTGGTGGAATAGCGAGAAGAGAAACCGTGGTCCTGAAGCTGTGCTAGCACTTACCTGGGAAGAGTTCAAGAACATCGCCATCGCGAAGTTCTGCCCAAGAAGTGAATTGCAAAAGTTGGAAGAAGAGGTTTGGAATTTGAAACAAAATGATGGTGATCATTTGGCCTACTCAACTAGGCATCATGAGTTGAGTATATTGCTGCCTCATATGGTCGACACTGTCCCCCGCAACATCGAGAAGTTCATTAAGGGTGTACCACCCTAAATTCAAGATGTTGTGGTGGGTAGCCGACCCACAACCTTGGAAGAAGTCATTACTATCACCGCTCAACTCACCAAGAACCATATACGAGCGGGCACCATGTCTGTGAAGGGTGCAAAGAAGGTAGAGAAGACGGCTACCGAGACTGTTAAGGAGACCAACGCTGAACCGTCTTACAACAACAACAACAACAAAAAGCACAAGTTCACATGGGCACGGAACTATGCCGTGGCTGCACCCAAACAACCCCAAAGACAACGTGTACCTGCGGCTGCACCTGTGGCACAAGTGCCTAGGGCTAGGGCCTATGCTGGTCCTCAGCCGATGTGCAACACGTGTAGGTATCATCATCCGGGGAATCAACCATGCTCCATTTGCACCTTATGCGGTAAATATGGTCATTTGGTGGCGACTTGCCACCGTGCACCTAACAATGCCGCTGTGGTCATGAACCATGTTTGCTACAACTGTGGGGAACCTGGTCATTTCCGCCCACAATGCCCTCGTCTTGTGGGTAATGTTCCACAAGCCCGAGGACGTGCTTTCAACATCAACGCTAACCAAGCACAAGCAAACAACGATGTGGTGAATGTTATGTTAATTTTCTTTTAACTTTTGTGACCTAATTGTTTCATGTGTTACCTATGTTGTTAAATACCTTTAAAATTGAACAGGTATGTTCCTTATTAACAAAACTTATGCCTATGTCCTATTTGATTCTGGAGTTGATAAAAGTTTTGTTTCATTAGAGTTTGAACCCATACTTTCTAAGCCACATACGAAACTAGAAAGACCTCTTACCGTTGAAGTTGCCGATGGAGAACCGATCACCGTTGATGTCATTATTCGTGATTGCATCTTAAGTCTTGACACGCATGATTTTCTTATCGATCTTATCCCTATGAAACTTGGAAGCTTTGACGTCATCATTGGTATGGATTGGTTAGCCAAACACCATGCCAAGATCATTTGTTTGAGAAGTGCATTCGTATACCGTTACCCTCTGGAGATACGTTGAAGGTGTTCGGTGAAAAATCTTCCAAAGGGCTAAAACTCATGTCTTTCACTCAAGCCCGAAAGTGCTTAAGCAAGAAGTATATGGCCTTCTTGGCTTACGTAGTCAACACGAAAGTCAAAGGGAAAGAACTTAAGGATGTCCCTATCGTACGAGACTTTCGTGAAGTATTTCCCGATGACCTTAGTGGTTCACCTCCCGTGCGTGAAGTCGAGTTTAAAATTGACTTGATACCGGGAGCAAACCCCGTGGCTAAGTCACCATATCGGCTTGCACCATCAGAAATGCAAAAACTCTCTAGTCAACTGCAAGAGCTATCCGAGAAGGGTTTCATCCGTCCTAGTTCTTCACCTTGGGGTGCACCTGTTCTTTTCATGAAGAAGAAAGATGGATCGTTCGTATGTGCATCGATTATCGTGAGCTTAACAAGCTTACCATCAAGAATCGTTATCCTCTTCCTCGCATCGATGACTGTTTATCAACTTCAAGGAGCTGCCATATTCTCGAAAATTGATCTACGTTCTGGATATCATCAATTACGAGTTCATGAGGATGACATCCGAAAGACCGCTTTCCGTACTCGTTATGGACACTATGAGTTTATGGTGATGCCTTTTGGTTTAACCAATGCTCCTGCTGTCTTCATGGATCTCATGAACCAAGTATGCAAGCCTTATCTAGACAAGTTTGTGATCGTCTTCATTGATGACATACTTATCTATTCCAAGTCCAACACCGATCATGAGCTGCATTTCAGATTGGTTCTTGAGTTGTTAAAGAAAGAGCAATTGTACGCAAAGTTCTCGAAGTGTGACTTCTGGCTCGAGGAAGTTCAATTTCTAGGACACGTGGTGAATAGGCAAGGAATTCACGTTGATCCTACAAAGGTGGAGCTATGAAGAATTGGTGTGTTCCTACAACTCCTACTGAAGTTCGTTCTTTTCTTGGTCTTGCTGGTTATTATATGAGATACATAGTTGTTTACAATAATTAACTATTGCTAGCCTGGCGACGTCTTAGATCTTTGGGCCTGACAAGCCTGTTTGGTGCTAAAGTCGAGGTATTGCCGACTCCTAAGGGCCGCACGCTTGTGCACTAGGGAACCAAATACACTTAGCCAATCTTTTATACTTGTAATCAAATCGAGGTTTGGTTGTAACGATATGTGTTCTATAACCTTACTAGCTTATAATCCATGACATGAATTGTTACTTGTAATCTTATTATGTATGAAAACCTGGAAACTCACCAACTATTTTTAGTTGACTCTTTATTTTCATCATGTTCAGGAAATCCCCAATATTAAAGTGTCTTTTGAAGCTTGCAATAAGACTAGGAGTTGGATCTAGTTAATTTAAAATAAAATGTTTATGTAATGTTTTATTTTGTTTGGAAATTTTCCCATGTTTAAGACTTATGCTTGTATGCTCTTTTAAAACTTATAAACTTAATATTTACATTTTAACATAGCGTTATATGATTGTGAACAATCTTATCCCTTACATCTTGATGTTTCCGCCGTCAAGGTTGGGGTGTGACAATACTCATGTTCCATTAAGTTGTCTAGTGCATAAGTATGGTCTAATCGTTGACTGGTCCATACTCATGGTCCAGTCGTGCGAATGGATCATACTCATGATTTTGAATTTATGACCATTTGAAATTCAACCCCTTTTAACTTTTGATTAAACATTTTGAGCATTTGATCATATCAGACATGATCATTTTAACTTTGAAAACTTTTGATCACCTAAGTCATGATCCTTTTAAACAAAACACATTTTGTCACCTCAGACGTGACCCATTTAACATTGAAAAAACGTTTGGTCACCTCAGATGTGACCCTTTTAAGTAATCTAATCCCATATTGAATTCCACGACATAGTGCGACATATAACTCTAAATTGAGTAAATGTTAAAACAAAACAAAAGAGCTAACATTAAAAGACAAAACTAAAGATGTTTTTTGTGATTTTGTGTGAGGTGGAAATCCTAAGATAGAAATCTAATAGATTTATTTCTTGAAGTGGCAGCTTCAAGTTATTTTGACCATAAGAGGAACAATTCATTATGGAATCATACAGGTAATCAACTGATTCAGGACGTGTTACCAAAATCAATTCATGCTAGATTCTTATTTTCGTCAAGAGTCATCAACAAATTAAGGAAATCATACTAGTACTATAAGACACACACATTGATTTGGACTTTCAAGAATTTCAGCCACAATGATTGTCAGTATACTTATCCACTTAAATCCATACACAGACATTTGACACAGATTGGTGATGGTTTAAGGTAAAATTATTTCAACAAGCATTGTGGATCCCAAGCTTATATGGTAATGAACATTCCTTAGGAGATTTTTGAGCGGTCTACGGGTATTTTTGACAAGAAGAAGCTATTCTTAGAGCTTTCAAAGAGAAGCCAAGCCTCAGGTCAATGCAACCGCACAGCAGAGAGGCAGCAAACGACAATGAATTCTAGAATATATAGGTTATGCTTATCCTCAGGCCAGTGCCACCGCATAGCAGAGAGGCACATAACCTATCTTCTTGTTTGAGCAACTTTATTCTTGTTGCATGGATCGCACCAACAACATAGGTTATCAGATTGATTGGTTTTTGCATTTTTCATCTTGTGCTTTGCTCATATTTTGGTCATCCGCACACATTTGTGGTGTTTATTTGCTCGTCACCCCTTATTGGAACTCTATTGATTATGTTAACCAGGGATAAGATGATAGCCCACAGCTTGTTGAACAACTTAGTTTGATCTTGAGATCACCAACGAGGCCTACTTTCTCCATGTTACCTTAGTAGCAACTACTGTTACCTTAGTCGGCCGAATGGATAATCCGAATGAGCTCAGTCGGCCGACTGAACCAATCACAGGCTCAGTCACCCGATTGAACTTAGTCACATGTTCAGTCACCCGACTGTATTCAGTCGCATGTTAGGTCAACCGACTGAACTCAGTCGTATGGCTCAATCGCATGATTAACTGAGCTCAACCAGGTTAATTTGAAGTGATGTTTGTTGTGTGGTGATCTAATGTCTATGTGTCTTGTATTACAGATTGATGGCTGATAGATGGACAATAAACGCCAAGCATAATATATGTGCTCATTTGGATGCTACAACTCGGAACGGTGCCGAGTTTGCTGGGATCATTGCATTCCTAAAGAGATCCCGGATGCACAGAGCTATATCCACATAGTGCACTCCCTATAGGTCTATACAGCAGGCCTTCTGGGAGGGGCATCGGTTGATCATTCACATGAGCCCTACAGCATCCAGAGCACTATTTTGGGCAGGCTATCGAGGTGACTGCTAATGATATACAATGAGTACTCGATCTGGGCGACGATGCAGATCACCCGACCAGGCTACATCCTCTCACAGTTAGAGGGTGCTTCCTCAGGATGAAGTACGCTGGGGACATAACGTAGTTGTACTGAACAAAAGCAACCTGCGTCCCCAGTTTAAGTACTTGGCGCATGTGATACTGAAGTGCATGGCGTTGAGGAGGGGTGGCTTTGATGACCTCTCCGACCAGATCCAGAATGCCTACGTGGCACTGGTACTCAACCACCCCTTCAGCTTCTCCAGTATGATTTTTGCCTACCTGATAGAGAACCTTGAGGCAAGGGCAAGGAGGGATCCTGCATGTACCCTAGATTCTTGCAGATGATTAACGATGAGAAGTTGCATGCCTTGCCCAAGGAGAGCGAAAATGTTGTATTGCTTGAGATTATGGATGACACGACCTTGGGCCGCATCAAGGTCTACAGGGGAAAGCAAGTCAAGGACCCTCTGAAGAGACTCTTCAGGCATCTGGCCCAGGCTGATTACATGGCGCCGGCTAGGCGAAAGTGGCGTCATGAGGAGAGTGACTCAGATGTTGAGCAAATTGCTCTTCAATCTGATGACTCCAACGATGACGGTGACACCGGCGGAGACTCTGCGCCCGCTTCCACTAGGGGCCCCACTACCCATGTTACACCTCCACCACCCGCTCATGGAAAAGCCACCAGTTCCATCAGGACATTTGCCCTCCTGATAAGGAGGAGGATAGTGAGGAGGAGCCTCAGATGAGGACTGTGGGCAACAGGGTGGTTGCCACAGAGAGAGGTTTGAGGGTGGTTGGTGGACGCCTAGGGGAGTCCGGGGATGCTGCTGCTTAGTCAGATCCCACATATGCCTCGGAACCGCCCAGCAGCCAAGGGGGAGCCTTAGTTCCTAGAGGCTCAAAGAAGAAGAGGATGGCACACCCCTATGGTAAGAAGGGGAAAAGACTAAAGTTTACCTTGACCTCATCAACCACCACAGCCACAACCTCAGCCACATCTTCCACCACTACCACCACCACCACTACCACACCACCTGCCACCACCACTACCACCTCACACACCAATCCCACACCCACACCCACTCCACCACTTACCCACATCCAATCCACCACCACTATAGCTCATCCACCACCACCTACATCTTTACCACCCCAATCTTCACCACTGCCACCACCACCACCACCAGCCACCAAGCCGGACCATCATCCCACCCTACATACCACACAGGATCATCTCTACCCCCTATTAAGGTAGAGGACCAGCTGTCAGCACTCAACCGTATGGTGCTCAAGTTGCTAGCTGCTTATGAAGAAAAGACTGCCCAGCTATGCCAGCTTGTGGAGCTAAACGCTACCCAAGCACAACAGATCTTACAGCAAGCTGAGCAAATTGCCCAACTCCAGGAGCAAAACATCCACTCAGCAAAGAGGATAGAGGAGTTGGAGGCATCAAACAAGACGATCATGCTCAAGCTCAAGGGCTCAAAGGATAAGCCACTCAAGATAAGAGAAGGTGATGATGATGATGATGATGATGGTGAACATGATGGTGAAGATGATGATAGTGATGATGATGAGGAAAGTGAGAAGGAAGAGACAAGGAAAGGGCAGAACATTGATGATGAAGAAGAAGGAGATGTAGCTGCATCTACATCAGCTAATGGTCAAAAGAGACGTACAAAGAGAAATCAAGACCAAGGAGCCTTATCTTCTGCCCCTGCTACTGACACGCCGGCTATTCAGGGGAAAAGTAATGTTTAGACATTTATGCACTTGAAAACTTTGTAATTGAATTTTGGATTAATCTTATGTAAATAATGTCTATGTATATATTTGATGTTTACTGCTTTAATTATTTACTAATGAATGATATGTTTATATGTTTAAATCAAGCTGATCACACATCTCAACAAGTTGAGTATAACGTTGCTCTCCTTCAGCAGATCAAGTCCCAACTCAAAATGATACTTGACCTGCAAGGGATAGTCAGGAGGTCTGTGAGTTACACTCCTGAAGAAAGAGAAATAATCCACGACCTTACTTATGAGCAACTTGCTGAGATGTTCTGACTGAATCTCGACGAGATCGTGAGGGATGCTCCTACAGTAAACGTGGAAAGTGACGATGAGCTAAATGACATAGATGATATAGAGATTGAAGATGTCACTGCATAACATTATCCAGAGTATGCTAACAATGAGGGAAATGTAGGCCCAAATCTCGGTGACTCCCTTGTTAGTGATACTTTTGAAACTCTGGATAAATTGGAACAGGAGTCGGAGAAGAATAAAGAGCAAGCCCAAGCCTCAGACGTCGATGTCAATATTAGAAAGGCTGAATGGGCAGCGTCTTTTGCAGAAATAAGAGCCCAGCGCAGTACTCCAAAGTCAATGTCTACACCAAACTCTATAAAGTGAAAAAGCATCACAAGGTGTTACGCAAAATTATAGCATGGGCCTATTTTGAAGATCTTAATGTTTATGTTGTTAAAAGAGAGAAGGGATCGAGTACTTCAGATTCCCACATGATTAGAAGACTCTTCCGGGTTTTGAGTTTAACTAGCTAGCAAAATTGAAGTTGCTATATGCTGACCCTTGTAGGATGTCAGGCTAGTTTGAAGCAGTTTTAAAGAGAGAGTACCACACCCAATAGGTCAACTTCAAACCTCAACAAGTAACGAGGTATATCAGAAGATCTGAAGTTGATACCATAACTGGGAAGCCAAAGATTGTGTTGAAGTGGAGTCCTCCGTGCACAATGTCGAGAATCCCTCTAAGGGAAATGCCTCAGGACTTCACTCCACACTTCAAGTGGTGGTACTACGATTGGAGAATAGGTGAGGCGGTCATAATGTTAAACAGAAATCGTAGTATGGAAACTATCAGGGTGTTTGACCCCATGTGGGTCATTAACTTGTCAGCTGATGATGTGTACACCTTATACAAGTGGCCATTGTTCTATGACTCGTAGGATATTATAAAAGCTCTCTAATTTTAGAATGTGATACAGCTCTGCTTTGCTTTTGAAATACATGTAGGAGTCACAAGAGAGGAGAAGTACAAGAAATGTGAGGAGCTTATGAAGAATGTAAGACAATAGATTAAACTAGGTTCAAGGGGGAGTTTGTAGATACATATGTACCTAGTTTATGAGCTTAATTGTAAAGTCTTTCATGTCTTACACATATGTAATAGAATGGGTACTTAATGAAATACAATGTGTGGTTGTGCTTATAATGTTTATTATTTCATTGATTAATAGGTTAACACTTATTGAACTAACTATATAGGTTTATGGTTGTTTACATAGTTCTTAGTTAATAATAATTGAGAAATATGGTTAAACTTAATCGTGTGAAGTTCTCATGCGAATGGCCCATGCTAATGGACCATATGCATGAAGAACTTCATGCTAATGAACGAGTCGCATGACTAAACCAAGAGACTGGATCAATCGAATGATTGAAACATGAGATTGACTCAGTCGCACGGCTGAACACTCAGTCGTGCGAATGGATCAATCACATGACTCAATCGCACGACTGAAAAATGTTAATGGTTCACTCTCCCGAATGAAAAACCCTAACCTATAAATACCACTTAATTCGTGGAAAAACATAACACTTCGAAAACCTATGTCCTAAATCATACCCTAGCCGTCCAGAGACCTCTAAGAACTTGTTCCAAGTTCATAGATCGCACTAGATCGATTAACAATCGTTCCTAACGTTTACATTTAACCTACAATTGTTTCTACGTGCGTTCTCAGTGATTGGATCGCAATCAAATAGGATTCCGCACTATTTTACTTGGTATACACGTATGTTAGTTAGTATTTCGTTCAATACACCATCCTAACAATGTTATATCTTGTTTATATCTTGTAAGTATGTCCCTTACATACTTTTATGTACATATAAAGATGCCATTGTCAACTTGCTTCACTTGAATTCCTAGAAAGGAATTAGTTCCCCCATGACACTCATTTGAAATCTACTCTTCATCACCCTTTCAAAGTCGTTGTAGAGCATTGAATTAGTTGATCTACATATAATGTCATCTATATATAATTGAACCAGCATCAAATCATTTCATATTCCATTGATGAAGAGAGTTCCATCTATAATATCCTTCTTGTATCCATGCTAATATACATACTAAGATAGTATCTCATACCACTTCCTTAGAGATTGGTACAGCTCATAGAGAGCTTTACCAAGCTTGCAGACATAATTAGGATGATTTGGGTCTGCAAAGTCAGGTGGTTGTTTGACATACATCTCTTCATCATTCACCCTATATAAGAAATCACACTTGACATAAAGTTGGTACACCTTGTCCTTGGATACAACAAATGCTAGGAATATCCTAATAACTTCAAGTCTTGATACAAGAGCAAAGACATCAATGTAGTTAATTCCCTCTTCTTGTGTATATCCTTGAACAACCAGTATTGCCTTGCTTATGATGACAAGTCCTTTATTATCCTCCTTGTTCCTAAAAACCCACTTGGTTCCAATGATAGTCTTCCTAAAGGAAGAGGACATAGGTTCTAAACCTTTTTGTCTTTTGAATTGAAGCAACTCCTTTTGCATTGTTTTAACCCAACTTCCATCCTTCAAAGCCTCGTCAACTTTATCTGGCTCTATTTAGGACAAGAAACAAGAGTATAGACAAACATTTTTGTCATGGGTTTGTTGTAAGGCCCCGTTCCCGGGATGCTTACAGCTGGCCAATCATCGCTTATAAAACATATAATTACATTAACTTGAAATAAACGTTGCAGCGGAAACATTAAAAAGCACTTTCATTAAATTGCTTTTGCAAAATAGTACAACATTAGTTACATAATTTCATTTGTTCGCATTACAATGCAAAATATTACACAAAATAATGCCATCCAAAAGAGCCAAGTAGCCGCTGATACCATACTCAGCAACTTTACCTGCCAACTAGAAAAATGCATAAAAGTCAGCGTTGTTGAGTGAGTTCTACTTTTATAATAAAACATACTTTACTTTCATTAAAACCTTTCTTTACTTTCGTACGTGATCATGCATAATACAAACACAAAGATAATATCATTATTATCTTCCTTTACTGTTCACCAAATACTTTCTTTAACTCTTTCCTTCTTTATCACATTCTTTATCACTATCTGGATCAGTGTCTTCAGCTATGCCCCAAACAAATAGGGAACTGGGCCGAAGTTCATAATTGACTTCCACACTACACATAGCCTGGCACCAACACCGAGATAAGCGACAAAAATCCCAACTGTATACTACACCCCCAACATTATGTATAACTCAGGTACTGGACCGAAGATCATAAATGACTTCCACACTGCACATAACCTGGCACCAGCATCGAGGTGAGTAATCACTATAAACCACTTTATACTACACCCCCAATATTATGCATAACTCGAGTACTAGGCCAAAGATCAGTAATGACTTCCACACTGCACGTAGGCACCAACACCAAGGTGAGTAATCACTATAAACCATGTACCACACCATTGGTTAGTCACAAAGACTGCAACCCCTGCGTGTATCCTAAAGGGTTAGCTAAACCATACGTAGTTGAACTTACGGCATTTTACAGCCGTGCACCTCAGTACATTTTGCTTGCAAGCCTTTCTTTACCTTCTCTTTCATTAATGCATGCATTCTATCATTATGTTCCTCTTTCATTATCTTTCACTTTACATTACAAAATACTTTATCATTTCTTTCACACTATAACACATAAAGCCACAGGAAAGATAAACATACATAACAAGAATATAAACATAATCACACACAACATCACCATACAAGGCATCCTCATACATACATAACATACGTCTACATATCAGCATGTATAAGCATCAATCATACATCATAACATACATCATACAATGCCCCTCACATCATCTATGACCTCAAAAGTCAGCTTACATGAACCCCCGGGAACCTCCCAAGTCAAAGCCTACATTTCACTTTTTCCACAAAAAGTAAGAAAATATTCTAAGTGATCATCCGCATTTCCCCTTTTGTTCTTCTGCATTTCTTTTTGTTCATCCACATTTCTTTTACTCATCCACATTTGTTCATCCGCATTGACTTTACTCATCCGCATTTGTTAATGCTCATCCACATTTGTTCATCCACATTAACTTTGTTCATCCGCATTTGTTCAGTCGCATGAACTTACTCATCTGCATTGCTTTTACTTATCCGCATTTATTCAATCGCATGAACTTACTCATATGCATTTCTTTTACTCATCCGCATTTGTTCATCTACATTTGTTCAGTCGCATGAACATATTTATCGACATTTCTTTTACTCATCCGCATTTGTCCATCCACATTGACTTTACTCATCCACATTTGTCAATGCTCATCCACATTTCTTTTACTCATCCACATTTGTTCATCCGCATTGACTTGACTCATACGCATTGACTTTCTCATCCGCATTTGTCAATGCTCATCCGCATTTGTTCCCTCGCATGAACTTACTCATCCGTATTTGTCCATCCGCATTGACTTTACTTATCCGCATTTGTCAATGATCATCCCATTTCTTTTACTCATCCGCATTGACTTTTCTCATCCGCATTGACTTTCTCATCCGTATTTGTGAATGCTCGTCCGCATTGTCAACACTTAAGCAGTTTTTCAAAACTTAGGCGTATGAACTACAGTTTAGGCGCATGAGCAGCCTAGGGCACACTTATCAGCAGATTCAGTCCCCAAATCCTCATCTACCATGTTCTAAGCTTACATCATGCATTCTAAGCCTTAGGAACACAACCATAACATCATCAAGCATGATCATAGCCCACAATCACACCATACCCACAACGTAAACACATTCAAACATATGGGTATAAAACCTAATTTAATAAAAACATAAGTTCATGCATTTCCAACCCCAAAATCAGTTAAAACATGTAAAAGACAGGTTCTAGAACTCACCTTTGCAGCTCTTGAGTATGGCTTCTTCCAAACTCGTTTCCAATTGAGTTCAACCACCTAGAAACCCACTAAAAACACACAACCGAACACACACAACACACATGAGCACACAACCGAGGATGTAACCAGTTAAGAGCACCATAAACCCATGAATTCATACCTTGAATTCAACTTTTCAGCTCTTATTCAAAAGGAACCGAGAGTTCTGCTGCTCTTTCCTTTCTCTCTCCAAAATCCGATGATTTGGGTGTGTAAGAAGAGAGTGGGCAGCCATGCCCACTTTACACCCACTTTGAAACCTTTTTGTCCTTTTGGCACTTTTTACCCCTTAACTTGAGTAAAATATCTTTTCTTTCTTTTTCTTCACTTTATTCTTTCTTTACTAACTTAAAAAAATAACCAGGTGTTACATTTGTCCTCTTGTTCTTGCCCCTTTTTCAACATCTCCAATGATGTTTGTGATGGGGTGTGACTTGTGGATCCTAAGTTGAGGGATCACAGGATGTTAATTAGACAAATTTAAACATTTGAAGTTTAGATCTGGAAATAAGTGTCTCTAACCACATCAACACATTATCATGAGAAGCTTGATCTAATGAGTGTATGACATCATTGATGTTATATTCCATGGAGTGGCTATAAGCATTAATGAATTCTTGATCACTATCACCACTATCATTTCCTCTAACATTGAAGTTCATTTACTTGAGTTTTGTGCCTTTGAGCTAGAATTTTAGGCAACTCAGATCTATTATCTTGATTTGTCATTGTTGTGCTAACAGGAACTCCATTTGAGGGTTAGTTACCAAGGGAGCTGAAGTAGTATTCTTGCTTGGTCTTCTCAACTCAACTCTTAGGTCATGATCTTCTATTGATAAGTTAACTGTGGATCCTAAAACATTGTCACAAGATTTGTTAAAATAGTTAGTAACTAAATCAAGATAAAATAGCAAGTTAGGACTAGAACCTTTCACACAGGGAGTGTGCTCATTGATGATCATATTGACTGATTCTTCAACTACTCAAGTTTTTAGTTTATATACTCTATAAGCTTTAGCTTTGGGAAGAGTATCCAATAAAGTTTCCATCATCAAATTTCTCAAAAAATTTAGCCACTTGATCATTGGTATTAAAGATAGTGTAAGGACATCCAAATGATCTTAGATAACCAATGGAAGGTATCCTTTTGTGCCACAGCTCATGTAGTGTTGACTGCCTCTGTCCACAAGGTGATGGGCAGTTTAGAGTCATATAACATGGTTCATGCAGCTTCAGTAAGTGTCATGTACTTCCTTTCAGCAAAACCATTTTACTAAAGAGTCCTAGGAACACTAAATTATCTTATAATACCCTTTTCATCATACAATTTGTCAAGGATTTGGTTCTTGAATTAAGTTCCTTGATCACATATTATGGTCTTGACCTTGTAATCACTTTGATTCTCAATTTTCAAATAAAGTTCTTCAAGATCTAAAGAGTCTCATCCTTAGTTCCAAGAAAGAAAACCTAAGTGTTTCTTATGAAATCATCTATGATCACTAAATAGTATGAGGTCCTTCCTAGACTTATTACATTGGTGGGGCCAAAGAGATCCATATGTAATAAGTGTATGGGAGTAGTGATGGAGTTCTTTTCCTTTGGCTTTTAAACACCAAGTGTTGTTTCCTTTTCAGGGATGCAACACAATGCTCATCACTTACAATTCTTTCTTTGGCATTCCAGTTGCCAAATCATTCTTAATTAATTTATTCATGTTCTTAAAGTTTACGTGGCACATTCTTTTTGCGAAAAGAAACACTCATCATTATTTTCTTTAGATAAAAGACAAGAAACTTCTCCTCATGGAGATGTTTCCTACAAAGCCATCTTATACATGTTCCCTTTCTGGGGTGCTCGAAGTAGGATATGCTCTTGAGGAATGATCATCCCAAGCTTGAGAACAATGTACTCATGCTTAGTAAAGAGCATGTTATGTCTGGTCATAAAATTTAGATACCCTTAATAAATTGCACCAAATCTGATTAACAAAGTTTATCTTTTCATTGTTAAGCTTACCATTTGTGACCCTGCCTCTTCCAGTAATGTAACCTCCTGCATCTACTCTAAAAGCAACTTTCCCTTCATCAATTTCTTAAAGGTTTGAAGCAAAGAGCCATTGTCTATCATGTACCTGGAACATGTAAGGCCCCGTTCCCGGGAAGCTTACAGCTGGCCAATCATGGCTCACAAAACATACAATTACATTTAACTTTCATAAAAACATCACAGCAGAACAATTAAATAACTTTTCATTTCATAATAACTGCTTTTGCAGGTTAATATAATCATTCATTTCATATTTTTATTTGTTTGCATTACAATGCACAAACAGTAACAAAAGAATGCCATCCAAAATGCCAAGCTGCCCCGCACCATCCACAGCAATGCTCACCTGCTAACTTGAAAATGCATAAAAAGTCAGCATTGCTAAGTGAGTTCTAGTTTTACAATAAAACATACTTTTACTTTCATTAAAACCATACTTTACTTTGCATGTAATCACACATCATATATACACATAGATAACATCATTATTATCTTCATTATACGTTCATTCATTCCGTCCATTCATCATTAAATCTTTACTTTCATTCATACATCATTACATCTTTATTTTAATTCGGACTAATGACATGTGCTTCACTCCACCGTCATGCATAAAGCCGGTACTGGGTCTAAGGTCTTTCAAAGACCCCTAACATTGTGCATGAAGCTGACTCTAGTTACCTAGGTGAGCGGCAAGGGTCCCATACATATGGTCATTCACAAGGATTCGACCCTAGTGTGCATCCTTCTCGGGTAATTAACCCGCACACAGTTGAGCTAACAACCTTCATTAGGTGTGAACCTACATACATCTGCTTAATCACACAGATCAAGCCCCATGTGCATCCTTTCGGGGTAGCTTACCCGCACACGGTTGAGCGAACACCCTTCATTGGGTGTGAACCTCCATACGTTTGCTTGCAAGCCTTTGAAACTTTCATTCGTTCATTAATGCATGCATTCATCATTTCGTTCCCTTTTTATTATCTTTCACTTTACGTTATGTAATACTTTTACTTTATTCATTAAGATTCCAGGTAAAGCCAAGGGAAAATAGTCATACATCATAAGAAATATCAATATCAACAGTCAACATCATCATAAAGGGCATCATACATACATAACATATATTATACATACCATCATTCATAACGTCATACACATCATGCCAAAGCATCAAACATACATCATATCATGCCCATCATAACATCTATGACCTCTAAAGTTAGCTTATAAAGCCCCTGGTAACCTCCCTAGTCAAAGCCTACATTCATCTTTATCCCTAGAAAGTCAGAAAACATTCTAAATGTGCATCCGTATTTGTCTTTTGTTCATCCGCATTTGCTATAGTTCATTCATATTTGTTTTACTTCATCCGCATTTGTTGTACTTCATCTGCATTTGTTCCTGTTCATCCGCATTTGTTCATCCGCATTTGTTCATCCGCATTGACCTTACTCATCTGCATTTCCCATACTTAGTCAATGTTCATCCGCATTGACTTTCAATTTCTCATCCGCATGGACTTAATTAATAGTTAATGATCATCTGCACTAACACCTCATCTGCATTGACTTACTTAATAGTTAATGCTCATCCGAATTAACTGCTCATCCGCATTGACTTCCATTACTCATCCGCATTTCTTCTGCATACTTAGGCAGCTTCTAAAACTATACTTATGAGCCCTAAACATCATATTTCAGTTCCTAATCACCATTCATCATGTTCTAAGCTTAGGTCTTACCTTCTAAGCCTTAGCAACACAATCATACATCAATAATCATGAACATAGCCACACATTACATCATAACATCAACATACACCGTTAAACATACAGGTTCAAAACCCAGTTAAATGAAAACATACATTCATGCATTTCCAGCCCCAAAATCAATTAAAAACCAGTAAAGGACGGGTTCTAGAACTCACCTTTTCAGCTCTTGAGTATGGCTTCTTCCAAACTCGTTTACAATTGAGTTCAACCGCCTAGAAACCCACTAAAAACATACCCAAACACATACAAACACACATAAGCATAAACCCGAGGAAAAGACCAGTCAAGAACATCATGAACATGTGAATTCTTACCTTGAATTCGAATTCGTCTTGTTCTTCCTTTAAAAACCAAGAGTTCTCTGCTGCACTTGCTACTTTCTCTCTCTAAAATCCGAAGATTAGTGATGTATATGACATATGGGCGGCTATACCACCTTTATCACCAACTTTTAAACTTTTTGTCCTTTTTGTCATATTTAACCCCTAGATTGGGTTTTATTTCTTTTTCATTCTTTTTAGTTCAATTTATTCTTTTTTTCCTTGTCTATAAAGCGTTACAAACAACAACTATCAATGATCCATAATTTATCTTTGTATTCAGTTGTTCCTTCACAACAAGGAGAAGATTAGTTATATTTGGAAACCCAAGACTTATTGGTCTTGGGCTTACCAAAATAAACTGTAGACAATGCAATAGTATTTGATCCCATGTTAAGACTTTGGGGAGCATTTGTTGTTGTTGATAAAGAACTTTCAGTCACTTGGTATTCTTTCATCTTCGACACTATCCTTGGAAGCTTAGACTTCACCCTCAAAATTTCAGAAGTTTTGACAACTTCAGAAGTTTTGGACACTGACTCTGCACAATATTTTGCTTTCACTATAGCACTCTTAAGTGCTTCGGAAGCATTCCTTTCTTTCTAGACCAAAATATCTTCCAAAGGCAAGTTTTCACTTGTCTTCATTCTTATTTAGGAGCTTCCGAAAGAAAAAGATTTCTCTTCCAAAGCTTTCTTGTTCTTGTTCCCCTCATTAGGCTTCTTCCTGGTTATGTTAACATTACTTTTAGGACCGTAGATGCAATGCTTAGCAATATGAGTAGTGCTGCTACACATAATGAAATCAACTAGCTTTTTTCGGGATTCTTCTTGTGAATAGAAGACAGAGTTTGATCACTTTCCATCTCCATCCCCATCTTTTCAGATGTTGTAGCAAGTTTCCTAGGTGAGACTTGCTTTTGGAGGTGGATGGTTCAAGTTGTGTAGAAGTTTTACACAACTGATCAACCTTCATTCCTTTACAGTAATGAGTTGGATATGAATTTGAACTCCTGGTACAAGAGTTCAAAGTTGAATCCACAGTCTTCACCACTTCAAATCTTGCACAGATAAATACGTGTTTCTGCTTGGAGTTGAAGGTGGCCTTGATCTCTTCAACTTTCTTTGATCTTCTTTAGACACACAGATCAAGTTCTTCCTCTTTGACTTTCTCATCCCTGGTTTCTTCCTCACCTTAGGAAATTAGTGCCCCTTGTTAGGATGATCTTCTTCAGTCTTCTTAGATATATCCTTCACTATTTCCTCTTCATCCTCTTCATCACTGGGGCTTATAGATGGAAGCCCATCTTGACTGTTCCACACCTAGAAAATCTTATAGATGATAGAGTGTATGGATGAGCTATCTCACCATATCCCAGTCCCTGTTTCTTCTAATAACACACTATTCCATGTAGGGATGAGGATAGTATGTTCTTTAAAGTCTCTTCTTCATGAAAATATTTCGCTGCCTTGGCTTTGTCGATCATAAACTCAACCTTGCACTTAATTAACTTTGTGATGAGATCCTTAATTTGAATAATGTAGTTGGCATGTTCATGCTTAAGAGTAGAAATGGTGTTCTTTAAATAATTTATTTTTAGTTTATACTCATTTCAGCTCTTTTGATATCAGCTTTTAAGGTGTTCAAGGACTCAAATCAGATCTCATCTCTAAGTTGTAGGACCTATATCTATCTACTTTAACAAGATATTCTGGGGTAGAAAGATGTTCCCATACCTTAGTTTCAACATGATCTGCCATTAGTGTTTAGTTTGGAGACACATCTTTAACCTGGAAACATCAATCAAAGCATCCTTCTTCAACAACAATTAAAGCTTGCTACTTAGGCTTCATAGTGTGTGGAGCTCCCTTAGTGTAGTTTAGTTGGGTTGTACTTGGCCACTATTAGTCCTAGGAGCTTGCACTCCTTAGAAAAGTGTCTCATCTAGTTACAGTTGTAACACTTCACTTTGCTGAGAAACTTCCTCATTATCTTTTTGTAGAATTTCTTGGCTCTATGAGTGAGAAGAGCCATATGTTGGACAATCTCCATGTACTCTAGGTCATCTAGATAGATGTAGTCCAAATCTTCAAGGGTGAAGAGAAAGTGAGATATGCTTTTATTAGTAGACACAAAGGCTTGTGATGAGTTTGTCTTTTTGGTTGGGCTTCCTTGGATGTAGCTCTCTCTTGGTGTCTCAAGAAAGGTGATGAAAGGGACCTTTTGTGAGTTATCAGGGTAGAAGATCATATGGTGTTGTGGTTCTCTGCAATCCCTTTTAACCACATGAAGGGCTTAACTCTATTGATTGTTAGAGTTACCAGATGAATTTTGTATGTTTATCTACATATGGTAACCACTAAGAATACCATACAACTCAGTAAGAGTGAGAGTCTTAAGGTTCTCAATTCTATTGATGTAACACAATAATGTCTTCATTGCCTTGGAAGAAAGGACATGAATTTGCTCATAAATCACTATTCTCAAATGTTACTCCAACATCCATTAGAGTATCAACAATCTTAACATACCTGAAGTATGGTTGATTCATGGTTTCACTTGTTTTTAAGGTGAAGTTCTCAATCTGCTGCTTCAAGAGATCCTTCTATTTTTCTTTTTATTTAGGGGGCCTATCATACATGAGCTTCAGTGTATCCCATAGTTGCTTAGCAGTTTGCACTTCTTGAAGCCTTTGTATATGGAGTTCAGCACAGTAGTTTGAAGGGTAGCCATGCCTTTCTAATCTATATCTATTTTCTTTCTGTGTTCTTCAAAATAGACAACCACCTCATTTGGTATCATACCACCTCCAGTAGTACCTAAAAAGATGCTTGGTATGTGAGGTCCGAAACACAACTGACTCCCACATCATGGAGTCTTGAGACTTGATGAAACCTTCCATTCTTTGGCACCAAGTATCAAAATCTTTAGGAGTGATTAGTGGGGACTTTGTCATGGTACCAGTTTCCATATCAACTTTTGTGGTAGTTGTCATTTTGGATGTTAAGTGATTTATTAAACTGAGGGATTTTAACATAGTGAGATCTCACAATCAATAGTCTGGAATGCTCTGATACCAATTTCAAGATCAGGTAAAAGAGGTCAATACAATCAGTCTCACAAAGTGGAGAGTTTTAGAACACTTAACAAATCAAATAGGGAACCATGTTTGAGTAAGAGATGCAAAGAACACAAGCAAATAAAGAGATAGAACTTAAGAACAATTATAGGATTGTTTGAGGGATGTTCACTTAAAACATAACAACATAATGAGGAGAGTGGGTTAGAAAACTTAACAGATCAAATATGGAACTAGCAACTAGTCAGACTTTGACACTAAGAAACACAAGTAATATAGAGATAGGATAATAACAACACAAGTATATGGTTTTTAAGAATGTTCTATGCTGCTCTTTAGTTCCTTACAAGTGTTACAAAGTATATGTTTAAGATACAAGGGTCCAGAGATACTTTATACTACATCCTACAGCCGGTCATACTTTGAAGGCCAGCTGGATACATGATATGGACAACAAAATCAATGTAAAGTCAAAAGGCAGATTGCTTTTTGACTAGTGACTATGACATACCATAGCTCACATCCAAATATATTACAAAAAGGATAGAAGTACATAAAGTAGAAAGAAACATACTTAAGACCTCAATGTACAGTTTACCAAAAGCATGGACCTTTTACCAACTTGTGAATGTTGGTCAGTCAACCCGAGATGCAGCGGAAAGGTGGTCCACCTTTATGGTAAAAGTACATAAGATAATAGCATGTACTCAAAAGTCTTTGGAAGAAATTTGTCTTCAAGTGTTGGCTTTGGAAGACTTTGTCTTGAAGCATTGGAAGACTTCATGTTTTGCTTCGGAAGATATTGATCTTGGCTTCAGAAGATTTCACACTTACAATGTTTTCTAACGCAGAATGTGAAACTTTCGAAGCATTATACTTCAGCACTTGGTGCATGGACGCAGGACAAAGTGTTTGGATGTTTTTGGGTTGCATTAGCCTTATATGAATCCTTACAAACTCCCCCTAGGCTGATGCTACCAAAACATTTGAAGACTTTAGATATTGACAATCCTGAGTATAATAATAAGCATACCTTTCTTTATAAGATTGTCAAGATCATTTAGACTCTCAAATGTCTTCTCATCTCAAAGAGATCATGCAGAGGTAGATTGAACATGTCTTCCCATGTGTAAACATCTTCAACACTTTGATCTCTGATAACATGCCATCTTTCTTGATTAGTAGAGTAAGTCCAAGACAAGATGGGTCTTCCTAATGCCAGAGGAGCTACTTGGATGGGAGTTGGTGGAGCTTCCTCTTGTTTCACATCCTCAAGATGTTCTGACTCATCTTGAGATTTGGAGATGGATTCCTTTTTCTTCTTCTTCTTTGACTTTAGTTTAGAGGCCATCCTTTTTCTCCTCTTTGAACCTTTTGACTGAGAAGACTGGCTTGTAGCACCTTGTTGATCATCCTTGCCTTTCTTAGTTAGGTCTTCCTCTCTCATAGGTTCAAATTGAGAGAGGCAGAACCCTACTGTGGACTAGAAGATGAAGATTGTTGAGACTCAATAGGAGGTTTAGGTTATGTTGTCTCAAAAAGTTTAACCTTAACCTCCACTTCTTGAGGGACCTGACTCTGTAGGGAGTGTAAGTCAACAAGTTCTCCTCTTTTGATCTTCTGTTTGTCACCCTAATATGCTCATCCATAGTAGATAGAGACATAGGGCCAATTCTCCTTCTGAAGAATCCATACAGATTAAAGAAGCACATCATCCTTTGCCTATGAGTAGACTTCTTCACACTTTTTTGGATGATGGCTCCTGACTTTGCAGCCTCTTCCTTCATCTTTCTCTTTATTGTCTTTCTTTCTTTGAGTACTTCATGTTCAAGCTACTTAAGATACTCAAACTCAATGTACTCAATGGACAAGGGAAGAAGTGCATCTACCTGATATAGGCCTGTGGCACTTAGGTAGTTGATCATATTGATCCGATCAGTTTCTTTGCCTACATAAGGTTCTTGTGGAGCCACAACCTCTTGTACAGGGCTTTCTTGAACTGGAGAAAGGGTAGGAACATGTTTGTAGAGCATTTTTAGTTTTCTTTCTTAACTTGAAGAAGCAATCTTCCATCCTCTGCTTCCTTCCTTTCTCTTGATATTTCCATGTCAGCCAGTTCATTTAATTCCTCTAAGGGGAGGGAAATGATATTATCAATATCATAGTTCCTGGTCTATAAGTAAGCAATCCTGACTAGCCTCAACTCATCTTTTTGAGTGTTTGGTCTAGGAGAAGCCCTGATTGCTGCTTCCGTGAAGCTACTAGACCAAGCAGAGGAACTTTCTCCGCTTAGCTTCCTTTTCCTATCTCTCTCCTCCTCCTCATTCTCCTCAGGAGTCAGTTTCCTTTACTTTTGTCACTCATAGACCTTTGTGACTTAGGGTGGTGAGAGCTTTGGCCTTCATTTCATGGTATAGCATCCAAGCTCTCGCGAGAGAGAGGTTGAGATACACCTTCACTAGCAGGTGTCTCATCAGCGGAATGAACCTCTAATGCAATTGTAGGAGTGACAGGACTCTTAGGTTCTATCATTGGGCCTTCAATCAAGGTTTTCCCTTTGAAGATAATCTTAGGGTCTGCCTCAACATCTAGTTGACTGATAATATTGCATGATTGCCTTTGTCTCCTTCTGAGGCTGAACACTTTAGTAATCATGTCCTGAATCCTTTGAGCTAACTTGTTAGCTTGCCTGAGTTGGCTTGGGTTGACAAGTGGCATGTTGATAATGTCAAGACCTTCATAGTAGTTCAAGGTCTGAAAGTTGAAGACCTCTTGTTGTCCTTGAACACTTTGAAGAATGAGGGCTCTTCTATCATCATCATATCTCCACCCTATGATGTAGTTGGAAGTTCCTTGAGGTGGAGAGGACATAGCCCTTGCGATACCTTTGTCAAAGAGACTCTAAATGAAGGAGTCTATAGAGTCCACATCAATATAAACTTGAGGAAGTTGGTGAACATTGACAATTGCAAGTGAGGATGTTGAGTCCTCAAAGTCCATGCTCTATGAAGAACTTCTAGGTTCTATGATTGTAATGACTTTCTCCCCCTTTTTGATAGCATCACCCTCTTGCATAGGTGAGCTAGGAGCTAGGTTAATTACATCCACAGGTTCTTCTGTTCCTGGTTTAGCTCTTCTTAAAGGTCTCCCAGCTAGTTTCTCCTTGAGATAAGATATCTCAAGTTGCTGATCATTGATCCTATTTTGTAAGATTGTAACCTGAGATTCTAAATGACTAACATGACAGACTAAATAGGTGCATGTTTTTGAAAGTTTTTGCACCTTTATTTTTATATTCCCCTTTTATTCATCAGAATATTCATTGGGGGATGAGATAATTGGATCAAAGTCCTTAGTCTCATCACCAACATCATGTTCTTGGCTGTTGGTTTCCCTCTGCTCACTAATAACTTCAGTTGGAGTGTCAGTGGGCTAAGTTGCCATGGTTGAGGTCTTAAGAATGTAATCACTTGCAAAAGTAAGATCCTCTTCCATATGGACCTCCTGAACAGGGGCAGGAAGATCCACCTCAGTGGTAGGAGGATGATGTGTGCTAGGAATGGGATATTGAGGAGCACTCATCTCTCTTTGAGTAGGGGAAGAGTAGAGAGACTCATGGTACACATTGAAACCTAAGTCTTCATCATCATAGAAATTAAGGCTAGGAATTGGTTGGTTGAGATCTAAAGGATTAGGATGCTAACTTTCCCTAGTAGGTTGTTCACTAGAGTGTTGAGACTCTGAGTAAAGGCTTAAGATTGTTGGGCTCATGAGCTCATCAGTCTGAGCAAGAGAAACCTCAAGACTGGTAGTTGTAGTAATGGGAGTGGTTTGCACCTTAGGAGAAGTGGGAGCTCCAGTGTTCGTTTCCTCCTATGTGAGTAGTAGTATGGGGGCCTGCACAGACTAAATAGATTATGCATGGGTTCGTTTGGATTTTCTTTATTAGGTGAGGGTGATTTGTGGCTATTTAGGTGGTTGAGAGGTAGAAGGTGTGGGTTCAACACTAGCTCGTGCTGCTAGGTTGTCACCTTCAGTAATGAGCTATTTTATTTTTAGGACAAGGGTTGTTTCTACCCCAGAGAAGCCAAAAGTTGGTTTCTTCAAGATTTTAAAAATATCGGTCTTCATCTGTCCATTTTAAGAACATTATTTGTTTCCCTCAACTGTGAACCCAGTTCACAGTTCAAAATGTGTTGAACATATCTAGGAAACATATAATATTCTAAGGAGTCCAATTTAGCAAGTAAATTTGTATAAACAAACTTAGAGTACCTGAACTTGACCCCAGAACCATCCCATATACTATGAAGGAGAGATGCTTAGGAGTATGGTCCCAACCCCTATGCTTGTTGGAAAAACTATGGATGACCACATGAAGTAAGTACCTTCACTGGGAGAAGACCTTCCCTATCCTGAATGTCTTAACAGAAAAGTATCCCACATAGACCATCTACTCAAAGGAGTGGTTGATAGCTTCCTTAGGAAAGGACACTTCCCCTTCCTCATCATCTAGTTGAAGAGGAGTGTTTATGATGGCTGGAGTGATGAAGTTTGTCCTCCCTTTCATTGTAGTAGACAATACCTTCTCCCCATCCATGATGACCTCTTGATAGGTCTTCCAGAATTCAAGCAAATTATTCTCATAAAGAACAGGATCTATGGTAAGGAAGGTGGAATAGTTGGACATAGCCAAAAATTGATAAACCTCAGAGAAATGAGGATCTTTCTTAGAGTGAAAAAGAGCAACTTGATTGTGTTGCCTGTGTAACTACATGGAGAAGTTTGGGTCATTTTTGCAGTTGAGGTTGGCCATTTTAGAAAGCATCAAGGTGAAGGAAAGGAAGAACAAGGTGGTTTCTAAGAGAAGTTTGGGAATTTAGGTCTGGGAGAAGACAAAGACTATAAAGAAAGAAAGGGAACCGTTGGGTTTTGTATATGAAATGGATTTAAAAAAAAGTTAATGAAAGAGTATAAACCTTGAAATCCGGATGTCGGTCCCACCTCTGAAAAGGTAGTTTGCTTTTTGCTCAAAAGGTAGTTTTCTTGGATGTCGAAGATCTTCCAAAGATAATTTGTCTTCGAAAGTTTTGGTAAAATGCTTCCAAAGCCAAAATGACTTCAGCATATATTCCTGAGAGTTTTGAAAATTTTGCTTCGTAAGAGAATTAAGACTTTGACGTTTTATTCAACTACGAATAAAGCTTCTGATAGTTAATTTGCTTCAGAAGAAAATTGTCCTTAAAAAGACATACAAGTTCTTAAGGGAAGATTAAGCTTTGCAAGATATCTCAAAGTTTTCTTCAGAAGGCAATGTTACTTAGGCAGTTGTTTGTTTTAAAGGCATAAAATTCTTCTGAAGATAAGTCCATATCCTCCAAAGGATTTAAAAGGTCAAGATTTTAAAAAATCTATGGAAAATCTTCTAAAAAGATTTTCTTCCAAAGAAAACAAGAGCTTATGAAGGTGATGAAATGGAAACTTAGGACACACAAATTTTCGAATTAATATGCCTTAGTTTTAAGAAAAAGCTACTCAATGTTAATCATCCTAATAGCTGATATAAGATACAAAAATTTTTGCTCATCAAAAGCTTTGGTGAACAAATCAGCATATTGTTCATTTGTGTTAACTTTGACTAGTTTGATTAACCCCTTTCAAAGTTATCTCTAATGAAATGATATCTAATATTGATGTGTTTTGTCCTTGAGTGCTGCATAGGGTTCTCTATGATAGAAATAACACTATTGTTGTCTATGTGAATTGAAGTCTCCTTAAAGTTGAACCCATAGTCTAGCATCTGATTCTGAATCCAAAGCACTTGAGCACAGCAGCTTGCAGCACTAATGTATTCAGCTTCAGCAGTTGATGCAAAGACATAGGATTGCTTTTTTGCATTACCATAAGACAACCCTTCCACAAAGAAATTGGCATCCCCCTGATGTAGACTTTGTAGTCATATTGCATCCACCATAATCACTATTTTTATATGCATACAAATTAAAGTTAGAATTCTTGGATAGCGAAGGCCAAGTGTTGAGGCACCTTTGAGGTATCTTTAAATTCTCTTCATAGTGATAATATGTGACATCTTAGGGTTGGCTTGATATCTTGCACACACACATGTGGTAAACATGATAACAGGCCTGCTAGCAGCCCTGTAGAGATGTTCATCCACACACTCCCCCTTAAGATCAGGCCCAATGGAGTGGTTTCTTGGTATAGGTGTCTTAGCAACCTTGCAAAAAGTCATGTTGAACCTTTTAAGTATGTCTTGTACATACTTTGACTGACTTATGAAGATTTCATCTTGAACTTGCTTCACTTGAATTCGCAGAAAGAAATTGACTTCCCCTATGGCACTCATTTGAAATTTGTCCTTCAACAATTTCTCAAAGTATTTGCAGAGCCTTGGATTAGTCAAACCAAAGATAATGTCATCTACATATAGTTGAACTAGAATCAAGACATTTCCTGGTCCTTTGATGAAAAGAGTTCCATCTATAGTACATGTTCTGTATCCATGCTTACAGAGATACTGAGAGAGAGTCTCATAGCATTATATTGGTGCTTGGTGCAGCCCATAAAGAGCTTTATGAAGCTTATATATATAATCAGGATGATCAAGATCTGCAAGACCAGGAGGTTGTTTGACATACACCACTTCATCAATCACCCCATAGATTAAAACACACTTGAAATCAAGCTAATAGACCTTGAAATTCTTGGATGCAGCAAAAGCTAAAAATATCCTAACAGCTTCCAATCTTGCTACAGGAGCAAAGACATCTGTATAGTCAATTCCTTCTTCTTGAGTGTATCCTTGAACAACTAGTCTAGCCTTGTTTTTTATGACAAGTCCTCTATTATCCTTCTTATTCCTAAACACCCATTTGATTCCTATAGTAGTATTCCCATGAGGAAGAGGACATAGGTTCCAAAACATTTGCTTTTTGAATTGAAGCAGCTCCTCTTGAATAGCTTCAACCTAACTTCCATCCTTTAGAGCCTCAACAATGTTCATAGGCTCTATCTGAGATAAAAAAAAGAGTGAAGACAAACATTTGCATCATAGGTTTTTCCTCTTGTTTTTACCTCTGAATCTACATCTCCAATGATGTTTGAGGTGGGATAAGACATATGGATCCTTAACTGAGAAATCATAACAAGTTGTTGAAAGAGATCTAAATTAGAGAAATTTAGATCTGGTAATGAGGTTTCTCCCACCATATCATCAAACTTTTTAGGTCTGATGTGGCATAGTGGAACCAACACACGAACACTCATAAATGATTATCACATGAAAATAGAAGAATAAACAACACAAAGATTTAACGTGGTTCGATCGGTGTGACCTACATCCACGGGCTCTAACTAGGGTTTTTCTTTATTGCTTAGTACAAGGATTACAAATACACGATAGGATATATATACAGACTAATTAGGGCTAACAACTTAATAAATAAGGAAACTAAACACGGACCCAAGCCCAAAGCCTTCACAAACCCGACAATCTCTCACTTGAAGGTTTTGAGATAAATTCTAGCCCGCCGTTCAAGTGCAAAGCAATTCAATTGCCTAGTAACTTCAGCAATATTTAAACAAGTCTCCAAGCCTCCAATCCCCAAAAAACAAGCTAAGACTTCTCATATCTTCTAGTTGCAGCGACTCTCATCATCAACTACTAAAAAGGCCAGTTGAAGCTCCCACGAGCTCCAACTCAGTCGTGGCTAGTCTCACCAACGACTCATCCTCCATTTTAACTGGTTGGACATTTCCCGATATTCGAAGATACACAGAGGATCACCATCACTCTCCAAATTTAGCAAACAATCACCAGGGGAGAATTTTTAGTTGTAGTCTTTAGAACCCAATGGCTCTTTGGAATGGTACCCGTAACACGTCTCGTGCTCCCACTGTCACAGAATCCCATGTATGGTTTAGACTTTCGAACTTGTTCACCTAACATTCCTACTCCAGAGTTCATGTTTTCAAAATGAACTCTCTTAGCACCAGATTTCGTGAACCGGATTTTGTTGTGCTTAACCGGACGGTCATACATCCCTTAGTAGGTACCTTAACCATATACAATGACCCACACTTCATACCACAAGCAATAACTTGATTACCATTGATCACCCTCCATTTACCACCACCAAACCTCACTTCCAATCCTTGTTCATCCAGCTAACTAAATAAAATCAGTTTCTTCTTTAGACTTGAAATCACCCTGACATTCTTTAGGTTCCATGTAGTACCTAATGATGTTACCAAATCAATATCCACTATGCCCATCACGTCGAGTATATCATCATTGGCTAATCATATATTTCCAAAAGTACCATTTTCAGATTCACCATTATTTCCCCGTTGTCCATGGCATTAAATGAAGCCCCTAAATCCATGACCCAAGAGTCCACACTGTTTTCCGCACTGAGTATTAATGCATCATCATCAAAACATCCCCAGCAGCAGTATTCAATTCTTTTTTATTTGTACATTGACTTTTAATGTGCCACACCTCATTGCAGCTCCAACATTTCACATTCTTCCTAGGTTTAGATGAACTCTTTCCTCGACTCCCACTGTTCATGTTATTACCCCGACTCCTGCCAACATTTAGTAGCTTACTACTAGATGATTCACCCGAGTTCCTTCTTCTGACTTCTTCACTCATAATTAGATCTCTAATATCATTAAGAGTGAAACCCTTAGTCCCCTCAGAACTTGAAATTGCAGTCACAGTTCCAGACCAACTATCAAGCAGAGACGACAATAGCGGAAGAGCCTGAACTTCATCATCAAACTTATTTCCAATAGATATGGGTTTGTTAAAACTGAATTAAGATTGATAATATAAGGAGTCACTCAGCTTCCTTCTTTCATCCTTGTGTTCACCAGCTCCCGAATCAAGAACTCCTTATTCGCCGCAGACGGTTTGTCATACATATTTGACAAAGTAGTCATCATACTACGAGCTGTGGTTTCTTTAATGATATTAAAAGCAACATTTTTTGTCAAAGCCAATGTAATAGCCGCACGAGCCTTTTTGTCCTTCGATTCCCAATCAACTTGTTCTATTTTCGTAGATTTTTCTTCTAGTACCACATCCAAGTCCTTTTGACATAACAATGCTTCCATTTACATTTTCCTCTAACTAAAATCAGAACCGTTAAACTTCTCAATCCCAACCTTCCCGTCTTCGGCCATCTCAAATAGAAAACAAGAAGCAAATCGAAGAGAGTGAACATACACAGTAATGGCACGGGCCTGAACTTGACGAGTGCTCTACTGAACACTGTCAATTGACTGATTTTCTCCTACAAAGTAACCTTTGCACACAAATCTAAACCCGAAAATGTGTTTCTTTCACAAAACACGATTCCCTAAACAGTTGATAATAATTCATCAATAAATAGAAACATAAAAACACAAAACCCTAACCTTTACCTCACGAATCCAAGAGTTATTAACCAAACCCTAATGACGGCTCAAAAGTTTTCAACCTTGTACTCAATCTTAGTCAAAACTCCTTCACCAAAAAAAGTAAAGATCACCATCTGCCTTTTTTTCTTGCTTGTCACAAATCCTAGAGAAAAAATAACAAATGTTTTTCCTTTCTTTCTTGTGCAGAACCCCAAATCAAAAAAGTTAACAAATTATACAATTATATTATTTGTTTTGAGCTGCGTACAAACAACACCAAAAGACCCCATTTTAAGGCCCAATTCAATGAAACTTGGTCTCTTTTATTGCTTGAACACAATCCCACACGAGCACTGAAAATGGCAACGACAATATTTGGAGAGAAAAAGAAAAAAATTCTTACGAATCGTATTTGTTAGGACGGTTTTCGGTACGGAGTACTTATTGATTTACGTGTGTACCAAACCAAATAGTGCAGAATCCTATTTGATTGGCGATCCAATTAGTGAGAACGCAAGTATAATCAATCTAAGAATGAATCAAAATGTTAAGAACGATTGTAAGATGATTTACTGCGATCTATGAACTTGGAACAGGTTATTGTAGGTCTTTGGATGGCTAGGGTACGATTTAGTGCGTAGGGATTCGAATTGTTACGTTTTTCCATGAATTAGGTGGTATTTATAGGTTACGGTTTTCTAGCCGTGCGAGTGAACCATTACCATGGTTCAGTCGTGCGACTGAAGCATGCGGTTGATCCATCCGCACGACTGAGGTCCACTCGTGCGATTGAGTCAATCATATGTCTCAATCGTGCGACTGATCCAGTCTCCTGGTTCAATCGTGCGACTGGTCCATTAGCATAAATTATTCATGCGTATGGTCCATTAACATGGTCCATTCGCCTGAGAACTTCACACAATTAAGTTTAAGCATGTTTGTCAATCATTATTAACTAATAACTATGTAAACACCATAAACCTATATAGTTAGTTCAATATGCGTTATCACACAATAATCAATGAAATATTAAACATTATAGCATCACCAAGACATTACATTTCATTCATAACCATTTTGTTACATATAGGTAAGACATGAAGACATTTTACATTTGAGCTCCTAAATTAGGTACACATGTATCTACAAACTCCCCCTTGGACCTAGTTACTCTATTGTCTAACATTCTTCATCAGCTCTTCAAACTTGTTATACTTTTCCTCTCTTGTAGCTCCAACATTTATTTCAAATGTGAAACAAAGCCTTATAACATTTTGGAATTGGAGGGCATGTACAATGTGTTGCGAATCATAAAACAGTGGCCACTTATACAATGTGTATACATCATCAGCGGACAAGTTAGTTTGCCACATTGGGTCAAATACCCGAATAGTATCCATTCTGCCCACTTTTTGCAAGACTATAATAGCTTCACATGTTCTCCAATCATAGTACCACCATTTAAAGTGTGGAGTGAAGTCCTGTGGCATTTCCCTTAGAGGGATTCTTGACATATGCGCAGAGGACTCCACTTCAGCACTATTTTTGGCTTTCCAGTAATGGCATCAATTTCAGACAATCTGATATACCTCGTCGGTTGTTAAGGTTTGAAGTTGACCCATCTGGTGCGGTACTCTTTCTGTAACGTAGCCTCAAACTAGCCTGACATTTTCCTATGGTTAGCATATAGCAACTTCAGTTTGGCCAACTAGTTGAGCTCAAAAGCAGGGAGAGTCTTCAAATCATGTGGGAATCTAAAGTACTCTATTCCCTTCTCCCTCTTAGCAGCATAAACATTTAGGTCCTCAAAATATGCCCACACTATAATCTTGCATGACACCTTTGTATGCTTCTTCACTTTGTAGAGCTTGGTGTTGGAACTCGACTTTGGAGCAGTGCATTAGGCTTGGATCTCTGCAAAACATGGCGGCCATTCAGCCTTTTTAGTGTTGACAGCTGCGTCTGAGGCTTGGGCTTGATCTTTATTTTTCTCTGATTCTTGCTCCATTTGATCAAGTTTTTCAAAAGTATCACGATAAGAGTGTCACCCAGATTTGGGACTACATTTCCAATTTTTTCAGCATACTCTGGATAATGCTAGGCTGTGACATCTTCAATCTCTATCTTGCCCACATCTTTAAGCTCGTCGTCACTAGCCACGTCAACGGTAGGAGCATCTTTGACTATTTCATCCGGATTTAGCCTGAACATCTCCGCCAGTTGTTCATCAGTAAGGTCATGAATTATTTCTCCTTCTTTAGGAGTATAACTCACAGACCTCCTGAGAATCCCTTGCAAATCAAGTATCATTGTGAATTGAGACTTGATTTTATAAGGGAGCAACGTCATACTGGTCTTGCTGAGATGGTTGATCTTCTTGATTTAAACATTTAAACACATTAATCATTTGTGAATAATCAAGACAGTTAAATAACAAATATACTTATAAACATTAAGTACATAAGTTTAATACATGATTCAATTACACAAGATTTGAAATTACATAAACATTGAAACATTACTTTTATCTTGAATAATGTGCTCTTCTTCAGTCGGGGCCGAGGACGAGGCTCCCTAATCCTGTGACCTTTCGGAGCGTCTCTCTCTGTTGTGTGGTACTGATGCACCCGCATCACCTCTTTCTTCATCATCTCCTCCCTCTTCCTCTACTTCTCTTTCATCACCTCCTTCGTTTGTCTCCTCCTCATTATCATCCTCATCATCTTCATCCTCATCCTCATCATCATCATCTCCTTCTCTGATCTTGAGGGGCTCATCTTTGTGCCTTTGAGTGTGAGGATGATGGTCTTGTTTGGCGTCTCCAACTCCTCAATCTTCTTTGCTGATAGGACTTTATGCTCCTGGAGTTGGGCAATAATCTTCACCTTGTGCAGACATCTGTTGAGCTTGGTACTCAATCAGCTGGGCCTGTTGTGAGATCTGCTGTGCTTGGGTAGTGTTTTGCTCTACAAGCTGACGTATATGGGTAGCTCTCTCTTAATCAACAGCCCACAACTTCAGCACCATTTTCTTTAGTGCTGACAACTGATCCTCTACCCCAACAGAAGGTAAGGATGATCATGTAGTGAATATCGGGTGGGATGATGGTCCAGGTTGGGGCTAGTGGTGGTGGTGGTGGCAGTGGTGAATATGGGTGTTGGAATATGAGTGGGTGGTGATGGGTAGGTTGTAGTGGTGGTGGAAGTAGTGTAGATGGGTGGTGGAGTGGCTGTAGTAGTGATGGTGGGTGAAATGGTAGTTGTGGTGGTTGTAGTTGTGGTGGTGAGTGAGTGGTGGTGGTAGATGGGAGTGTGGTAGTGGTAGGTGGTGTGGTAGTGGTGGTGGTAGCAGTAGTGGGTGAGGTGGTGCTTTAGCCTCTTCCCCTTCTTGCCATAGGGGTGAGCCATTCTCTTCCTCCTCGTGCCTTTAGGCACTATGGCTCCCCCTTGGCTGTTGGGCGGGTCCGGGGTATATAATGGATCTCTATCAGTAGCAATAGCATCCCCGGACTGCCCTTGGCGTCACCAACAACCCTTATACCTCTCTCTATGGAAACAAACCAGCTCCCCATCGTTCGCACCAGAGACTCTTCATCAGACTCCTCCTCTTCCATCTGGAAGTCAGGGTGAATAGGAGCTGGTTCAGTTCTACCTTGACCATCCCCTCCTTAATCAGCATCATGATCATCACCATCGGAGTCATCGGAGGGTAAGGCAATCTACTCAACGTCCGAGTCACTATCCTCGTGACGCCACTTTCGCCGAGCTGGCGCCACATAGTCTCCTCTCGCCAAGTGCCCAAACAGCCTTTTTACAGGGGGCTTTACCTGCTTGCCCCTGTAGACCTTCATTCTCCAAGAGTGGTGTCATCCATGATCTTTAGAGAGACAACATCATGACTCTTATTAGGTAGCAAAGGAAGCTTCTCGTCAATGATCATTTGCAAAAATCTCGGGTACATGCAGAAGCCTTCCTTGGCTTGGCCTCTGGATTCTCCATCAAGTAGGAGAAAATCATGTTGGAGAAGCTGAAGGGGTGATTCAGCACCAGTGCCATGTAGGCATTCTGGATTTGGTCTGATAAATCATTAAATCCACCCTTCTTGAAGCAATGCACTTCAGAATGACATGAGCTAGGTACTTGAACTGGGTACACAGGATGCTTTTATTGAGCACAGCTGCATTGATGTCCCCAGTGTACCTTATCCGTAGAAAGCATCCCCTTACGGTAAGAGGATGTAGTCTGGTGGGGTAGGTAACATCATCTCCCAAATCCAGTACTCGTCTCAGATCGGTTGTTCTAAACTCAATCTCCTGGCCAAGATGGTGCCCCGCATACTATAGGGCTCAGTCAATCGGTCAATAGATGCACCGTCCCAGAAGGCCTGCTGCATAGACCGATAAGGTGTGTAGGGTGTAGATATCGCTTGATATATCCTCGATCTCGTTACAAATGAAATAATACCAGCAAACTTGGCAGCATTCCGAGTGGTGGCATCCAAGTGAGCACAAATATTGTGCTTAGTGTTGATGATCCACCTACCTTCCATGATTCTGTAACACAAGACACATACATATTAGACGAACACATACAGAAGCGATTTCACTTTAAAATGTTTGAGATCAGTCTGGTTCAATCGTGCGATTTAACCATACGACTGAGTTCAATCTGTTGATCTTGTATGCGACTGAATTCAATCGGGCGACTTAGCATGCGACTGAATTCAGTCGGGCGACTGAGCCTGCGACTGAGTTCAGTCGGGTGACTGAGCTCATACGCCTTGTTCATTCGGCCGACTGAGTCATTCACCCAGTTCAATGGTGCGATTGAAGTTCATTCGGAGTGACCAGTCGCATACTTCTCTGTTCGACACATTTATCTTAAATCTAAGTCAATACTAACAATTCAACGTTGTGTTTAGGTTCTTTAGACATGCAAGTTTCTTAATGGTTGTTGTATGCCTTTCATTTTACCCAATTTTGTTGTTTACTTGGTCTGTGTGGAGGTTAACTCTATTTTCTTGATTTAAATCAACTTAGCCCAGTTAGGGGTATGTTTTCACCATGCATTTACTGTGATTTGGGTTGCAAATTACCTGCAGAAGAAGTACATACTCGTCAGTAACTAAGTGGTGAGGAGTAATCGATCTAATCAGATTTGGGTAGAGTAAGGGTACTATCGGGCAATTTTAGGGCGATAGAGGAGTGATGAACATATGCGACCAACTTTAGCCCTCTTTATACTGAATCTGGTTTCAATTGGGCGACTGGATCCATTCGCTCTTTTCATTCGTGCGATTGGATCTTACTCATGCGATTGGCTCAGTCGGCCACATTCAGTCGGCCGCCTGGGTTTCAGTCGGCCGACTAACTCATTCGGTCAACACCATTCGGGCGATTAGCTCAGTCTTGTAAGCCAGTTGTGTGAATGGTTCATACTCATGCTCCATTCGGGTGCCTGGTTCATAAGTATGGTTTAATCGTACGAATGGTTCCTACTTGTGATTTTGACTTTATGACCATTTATTAACTTATTCCTTTTCCTTATTGATACAACATTTTGACCATTTGATCATCACAGGCATGACCATTTTAACTTTGAAAACTTTTGATCACCTCAAACGTGATCCTTTTAACATTAGAAAAACCGTTTGGTCACTTCAGACGTGACCCTTATTAGTGATTTAAATCCCAGACATAATTCACATGCATAGTCCGACTTTTAACAACTAAACTGACAAAATTAAACAAATGAAACTACTAGAACTGAAAGACAGATATTAAAAACATATTTTTGTAATTTTTTTGTGAGGTGGAAATCCTAAGATAGATATCTAACAGATTTATTTCTCAAAGAGACAACTTCAAGTTATTTTGACCATAAGTGGAATGATTCATTATGGAATCATACCAGTAAATCAAATCCTTCAGGACATGTTATCAAAACTTTTGATGCTTGATTCTTGTTTTCATCGAGAGTCATTAGCAAGTCTGGGAAATCATACTAGTACCACAAGATGCACGCAGTGGTGTTGACTTTCAAGAGTTGCAGCCACGATGATTGTTAGTATACTTGTCCTTTTAAGTCCATACACAGAGTTTTGACACAGACTAGTGATGATTTAAGGTTTAGTTGTCTCAACAAGCATTTATGGATCCCACACTTATATGGTAATCAACATTCCTCGGGAGATTTTTAAGCAGCCTACAGGTAGTATTCAAGAAGAAACTATCCTAGAGCTTTTAAAGAGTTACTAAGCCTCAGGTCAGTGTCACTGCACAGAAGAGAGGCACAAACACCGATATAGAAAAAAGATAAAAATGAAATCTACTTGTCAGATTAAGTGCTGTCATCATCGGAAACCACATCACTTTTCTTTTTAACGCCATTGACCTCTAACAGATATAGAAAACGTGGTTTATCAAAAGCCTTCTTGTAGAGGTCAGCGCGTTGGAAATCCATATTAATTTTAGCAACATCAATTAAATGCTTTTCAAAACAATCACGTATAAAGTGATATTTAATGCCGGTGTGTTTGGTCTTAGGATGTTGGACCATATTTTTAGTTACGGCTATAGCAGTCGAATTATCAACAAATATGGGAGTTTTCGAGAATTTCAAATCGTAGTCCCGCATTTGCTGTTGAATCCAGATGATTTGAGAACAGCAGCTTGCTACAACAACATATTTAGCTTCACAAGTTGACAGTGCAACTAATGTCTGCTTCTTCTTCCAAAGAATTGACATCCTGCTGATGTTGAATTGTAGTTCATTTTGAAACCGCCGTAATCCGAGTCACTATACGCTATAAGCTCGAAATCATCATCATGAGGATACCACAAGCCGAGCATTGGAATACCCTTCACATAACTAAATATCCTTTTAACGCTGATAAGATGGTTGACCTTAGGTTTCGCCTGATATCTGGAGCATAGACACGTCATGTACATGATATCCGGTCGTGAGGCGGTGAGGTACATGAGAGATCCGATCATTCCTTGGTACATAGTGGCATCAAACAGATTGCCACTTTCGTCAGGTGCCACATCGTGGTTTGTGGCAAGTGGAGTCCGAGCTGCCAAAGCATTCTCATATCGAACCGACTGAGAATATCGCCTACATACTTGGTTTGATGTATGAAAATTCCCTAAGGCTTTTGAACCACCTGTAACCCGAGAAAGAACTTCATTTCTCCCATGGCACTCATCTGAAATTTTTCCTTCATTACTGCTTCAAATTCTTTACACAATTCTTTGTTTTTGGATCCGAAGATTATGTCATCAACATAGATCTGTAGAAGCAGTAAGTCACCATCCTTTTCTTTGATAAACAATGTACAATCAATCATTCGTCTTTGAAACCTGTGTTTCACAAGATGAGTCTAGAGCTTCTCATACCATGCTATGGGGGCTTGATGAAGCCCGTATAGAGCTTTGTCTAGCTTGTAAACTCTGTCCCGATGATACGGATCCTCAAATCCCTCGGGTTGAATGACATACACTGTCTCTCAGATTTCACCATGAAGAAATGCACTCTTTACATCTAGTTGGTAGAGTTTAATCTTCATATACGATGCATAGGTTAGGCAGATATGGATTGCTTCCATTCTTGCCACAGGTGCAAAGACTTCATTGTAATCAATTCGCTCGACTTGTCGAAATCCTTGAACTACAAGTCAAGCCTTTTTTCTGATTATGACCCCTTGGTCATCTTTCTTGCATTTCAAGACCCATTTGTTACCAATGACCTTAGCACCTTTAGGTCTATCCACCAGTGTCCATACACCTAACTTCTTGAATTGAAGAAGTTCTTCTTGCATGGAACTCACCCAAGCCTCATCATTTAAGGCATCACTTACATATTTTGGCTCAAATTGAGAGACAAAACATCAATAAGCACCATTGTGAAGGTAGCCTTTTTCCATGACTGGGGCATAATCAGCCGAATATAGCTGATTTCTTGTCTAGACTCCTGATCTGACATCCCCAATGACATTGTCCAGAGGATGATAGACATTTAAGCATGATCAAGGAGTAGTGGGAACGAGTACCTCATTATCGAGATTGTGAACTCTTGGTTTCGGATCCGAGGTAGTAGGAGTGTGAGGTTCCGAAGAATTAGAGGCATCAACATCAGATGCTTCTGGACTTGCAGTAGTAGGAACCTGTTCCTCCTGATTGACCTAATCATTCTCCACGGCTTCATCGTCGGAGGAGGAGTCACTTACGTCAATTGCTCCCCCTCAATGAGTAGATGACTCACCTTGTGAACCAAATGTTGTTGAGTCTTGTGATTGTGTGTTTAAGACATCATACATCATTTTGGTTGCTAACTCATCTTTAGAAGTGGAGAGAGGGATGTTGAAGGACTTAAAGAATCCATCATAATCGAAAAAGAATACGGGTCTTTTTCCAGCTGGGGAGGGTAGTGTATCTCTGAACGTACACGTTACACCACACTTCTACTTGACCTGTTGAGTATTGCAAACTCTCTTATTCGGTATGTTGTATCCTAGAAAGATTCCTCCGTCAACCTTGTCGCTGAACTTGCCTTCCTGAGTTCTCTACAGAAGGGTGCAAGGTGCGCCAAACGGTTCGAGGTACTCTAGATTTAGTTTACGTCGTTGAAGTAGCTCGTAACACGTCTTACCGTGACATTTTACCACCAGGACTCGATTTAACGTGTAACATGCATTTGCAACTGCCTCATTCCAAAATTGGATGAGGAGTTTCGAGTCTGCTAGCATCGTCCGTGCTGTCTCTATCAAGCTGTGATTCTTCTCTTAGCAACTCCATTCATTTATGGAGTGTAGGTAGAAGTGAACTGGTGCACAATTCCCTTCTCTTTGCAGAGTTCCTCCATCCATTGGTTCATGAACTCGGTACCATTGTCTGAGCATACTACTCTTACCTTTAGCTTGTATAGAGACTCCAATGTAGTTATTAACTCTTTGATTGACTTAAATTCTTCTGATTTGGATTTCAGAAACATTATCCAAGAGAATCTTAAGTTGTCATCTGTAACTACATAACATTACAAGTCACCGGTGATGCTCCTTGTACTGACTAGACCAAACAGATCCATGTGAAGAAGCTCAAGAGACAGTTCTATGGAATGAATTCTCTTTTCCTTATGAGACTTCTAGTCTGTTTTCCTTTCTAGCAGGCGACACAAAAATCCGGTAATTGGAAGTTTTTGACGTTTACTCCTCGTACTAGATCATTCTATATCAAGTGATTCATCTTCTGTGGATTGATGTGTCCTATACATCTATGCCAGGAGATCGAATCCTTCTCTGTAGCCTTTAACAAGAACCACTGAACTTGATGATCCGTTGTGGAGGCCTTTGATAGATCCAAGACATAAATATCGTTATATCGTGAAGCTGACATTAAGACTTGGTCCTCCGGGATCACATAGTCCTTTTTAGAACATAACACTTATTGTGGTCGAATACTACCTTAAAGCCTTCGTAACAGATTTGGGATACAGAAATCAAATTATTTGAAGTTGTTGAAAATAGTTTACCTTATCAAACTTCACTTTCTGGTTCCCCACTTCCCCTTGTGCGGTAATGTAACCTCTTTTGTTTGACGTTTGATAGGAGTGCCAGGTTCCTAGTCATGTGCCTAGATGCTCTGCTATCTATGTTCCAGGTATTTGTGGCAGCGCTGTAGCGAACACCCAACACATTTAAAAGAGATCATTAGTTGAGGTTAGGGACCCAAGCTTTAACCGACTTGGGTGTCCCAGAGGCATCACACATCATAAATTCCACCCATTGTCCATTTGAGGGTGAGGGAAGATCATTCGTCTTCTTGTTCTCATTTCAGACATTAAACTAGATTTTTCTTTCCATAAGCCAGTTTTGTGTAAGGCCTGTTTGTGATAAATAGACAATTGGCTTATGGTTTGAACTTTATGTTCACCAAGTCTTCTTGGTGGAGTCATAGAGCTCCTTTTAGAAGAACTGGGTTTGGGATCATGAAGTTCAACTTTCTTCCTAGGTGTCTTATAGTAAGGACAGTTTGACACGACGTGTCCATACTTTCCATAGTTGTAGCATGATCTACTTTCGACATGTTGGTATGGTTGTTTCCATGGAGAAGTGTGTGACACTCGTGTCACTTTGACTTGTTTGGGTTTTGAAAATTCTTGTTTTGATGTTTTATCTTGTATAACAAAGTTAATTGTTTGAACCTTTTTAACATCTTTACTCTGTTGTTTATCTGGACTTAGACATGATGCATGCGTTTGGTTAACTTGTTTGGTCTTTTTGGTTTCAGAATTAGATGTATTTGACCCAAACTTTACCTTAACATTCTCAAATTGTTCATCCAGATTAACAGTAGGCATTTTACCTTTTTACTTTATAGTGGTCTCCTTTTGTTTAGTAACAGATTCAATGGGTTTACTTGTGGAATCTGGATCACTTACAAGAGGAGTGGACACCACATGTTCCTTGATTGGGTGGTTATTAATTGGTTTGCATTTAGCATTCAACAAGGTCTCATGTGGTGGTGGAACCACTTTGTAACCCAAACCCTCCCCGTTGTTGTGTTCTCTCACTAATTGTTGGACTATGTGAGAAGAACTAGTCCAACTATACAGTTTTTGTTTTAATGAGTTTACTTCCACTCCCAAAACTGCTTTTTGTTTCTTAGTTTTTTCAAGTTAGTTTACATAGAACTTAATATCATTAGCTTGGTTCAAACCCACAACTTCGATTTCTCTTAGTTGTTTATTTAACAGTTCTATTTTCTCATTGTAACTGTGCTCATTTTGTTTTAAAATCATGTTTGCTTCGGTGCATAATTGCAAGTCCTTTACTAAGCTATCATTATGATCTAATAGCCTAGAAAATTTTGAATCTATGCTATCCCAAAATGTATTACATTTAGAACATGCATGATTATCAAAAGGTTGGTCTGGGGAACTTACCTGAGAAGGTTCAGTTGAATCAGCCATCATAGCAGAGTCTGACTTTTCTAGTGTAGGTGATTCTGAAGATTTTGTGCTTGAACCCTCTTCATTCAGGTGATCGACCACATTTGCAGTTTCTTCATTATTTGACATCACAAGTTCAACTGCTATGTCACCTTCGCTTGCATAGTCGTCATCCAAACCCTCAACACACGCAATGTTGGATTCTCCCGGAGATACAAATCGAAAGGTCCAATCTCGCCCTTCGTCATCTTGAGCAGTCAAGGCCTTAGGATCCTTGCTTGAGGATTTAGGACTACTTGTGGGTTTATCTTGACGATTGAAGGATGAGAATAGATTACCATTACCTGTCTTTTTGGGCTTAAGACATTCACGTTTGAAGTGCCCCTTTTCTCCATAATTAAAACAGGTAACTTTGGTTTTGTCAAAACCAAAGGTTGTATCCCTTGTGGCAATCATGTTCTATCCTGTCTTCTTAAAAAAATTATTTGCCTTCGAACAGCACTTGCCAATGCCCACATGATATCCATTTTTGTTGCTCAGTCTTGTCTACTTGCTCGTAGTCTTCATCTGTCAGATGGCAGTTTTCAATCTTCCCTGCAACTAGTCCGTCATAGGAGTGAATGACAACTGCTAAGAGATCCATATGCTCCTTTGCTACCTCTACAGTCACGTTACTGAGATTCTCGATCTTCAATTTTGTAGCATTGACTTCAGGTGCTATATATTGGGTGCAAGACGACCCTGACGTGTCAGATCCTGAAGTAGTGGCTTGAGACGGTGCGGTTGAAATTGACACAAATGTTGTTTGAAGTGGCGCTCCAAACGTTTTTGCTTGAGGGGTTTAGTTGTAAAGAGACGGGTCCCAATCATATGATGACTTTTGAGACCTGTACTTCATCCTCAACTCTTCCTCTCTCAGCTTCAAAATGAAATTGTTAATATCCAACTTCGCCAGCATATCATTCTGTCTGAGGTTTGACACAAATGAAACCCAATTTTCTCGCAATCCATCTGCGAAATTCAAAACCTTGTCTTCCATGGATGTAACAACCCCATGAGTGTGCAGCTCACTCATTAAGTGGTAGAAGCGGTCTATAACGTCATCCAAACTCACTTTGCCCATTGACGAGAAGTTATCAAACTCCTTCTTCAAAGCCTTAGCCTTTAGAGCTTTTAACCATGCATTCCCATCATACCACTTTTCCAGAGAATCCTATAGCTTCTTTGCTTTCTTGTTCTCAGAAAACTGATGGAATATATCTTTAGGAATAGACTGAGTTAGCAAAGCATACACCTTCTTCTTTGCATTGTACTTTACCTTTTGGCTATTAGTCATCCCTCCTAAGGTAAGTTAACTCCATCTGCATCGACCGGCATGCAATACTCTGTCTCTATTGATTCCCACATATTAGAATCTACACCATTTAGGTAGATCTTAAACCTTTGCTTCCATTGTGGGTAATCATATAACGTTATGAGCTTAAGGGGCTTATTGTGATTTCCCACTTCATATTCCAGAAGCAATAGATTCTGGATCCATGAATCCCTACCTGCAGTGAACGCTGAATACTTATCTTCCATTTCTATTTACTTTGGATTTTAGAACAAAACTATTGTACTTGTGCGAATGGAAGAATGTGATTGGGCTATTTGTGCGATTGAACAAACCTATTGTACTTGTGCGAATTGAACGACTAAGCCAATCGTGCCTATGAGAGATGCGAATGGGTTTAGTCGTGCAATTGAGTCAATCGTGCGACTGGAGGCTGCTGTTTTTGCAAAAACGAAGGTTTTGAACACTTGATGAAAAAACACGAATTTCTCACTAACCCTAATTGTCGTATTTTTAGAAAAACATTAACTTTTTTACCTAGAGACGTCGAAAAAACTGTTTCACACAAAAAGATTTTGTTTTTGAGTGAAAAACACGATTTTTATATCAGAATCGATTGAATCAGACGCAAATCAAGAGCCAAAGCTCTGATACCACTTGTTAGGACGTTTTCGGTACAGAGTACTAACTGATTTACGTGTGTACAAACCAAATAATGCGGAATCATATTTATTGGCGATCCAATCAGTGAGAATGCAAGTATAATCGATCTAAGAATGAATCAAAACGTTAAGAATGATTGTAAGATGATTTACTGTGATCTATGAACTTGGAACAGGTTATCTTAGGTCTTTGGATGGCCAGGGTACGATTTAGTGTGTAGGGATTCGGATTGTTACGTTTTTTCCACGAATTAGGTGGTATTTATAGGTTAGGGTCTTCTAGTCGTGCGACTGAACCATTAGCATGGTTCAGTCGTGCGACTAAAGCATGCGGTTGATCCATCCGCACGATTGAGGTCTAGTCGTGTGACTGAGTCAATCGTATGTCTCAATCGTGCGACTGATCCAGTCTCCTGGTTCAGTGGTGCGACTGGTCCATTAGCATGAAGTATTCATGCATATGGTCCATTAGCATGGTCCATTCGCATGAGAACTTCACACGATTAAGTTTAAGCATATTTCTCAATCATTATTATCTAAGAACAATGTAAACAAACAGAAACCTAGATAGTTAGTTCCATATGCGTTATCTCACAATAATCAATGAAATATTAAACATTATAAGCATCACCAACACATTACATTTAATTCATACCCATTCTGTTACATATACGTAAGACATGAAAGACATTTTACATTTGAGCTCCTAAACTAGGTACACATGTATCTAAAGTATTCCGTGCAACCGTATGTTCAACGAGCCAGAGCTCTGATACCACTTGTTAGGTATCAAGTGGCACAGCAGAACCAACACACGAACACGCACAAATGATTATCATGCGAAAATAGAAAAATAAACAACAAAAAGATTTAACGTGGTCCGGTCGGTGTGACCTATGTCCACAGGCTGCAAGTAGGGTTTTCTTTATTGCTTAGTACAAAGATTACAAATACATGATAGAGTATATATAGAGAGTAATTAGAGTTATGAATTTAATGAATAAGAAAACTAAACATGGGCCCAAGCCCAAAGCCTTCACAAATCCAACACACTTATCAAGTGAATCTTGATCCATTGAGTGTATGAAATCATTGATGTTGTCTTCAATGGAGTGCTTGTTAGTATCAAAAAATTCTTGTTCTCTTTCACCACCACCATGATCTTCTACATTTGAAGTTTCTTTATCTGGTTGTTGAGCCTCTGAGCTAGAATTTGAAGGCATGTTAGATGTATCAGCTGAATTTGTCATTGTAGTGTTGATAGAAACTTCATGTGAAGAATTAGTTACAACTGAAGCTGAAGATGTAGAAGCTGAAGATGTATAGCTTGAAGTTCTTCTTAGCTCAAATCTTGGATTAGGATCACCTGTATGTAAATATTTGTAGGCCCTAAAACATTCTCACAAAATTTGTTAAAACAGTTGGTAACTAAATCAAGATCAAATAGCCAATCAAGACCAGAACCAGTTACACTAGGTGTGTGTTCATTGAAAGTCACATTGGCTGACTCCTCAACAATTTTGGTTTTAAAATTGTATACTCTATAAGCCTTAGCTTTAGAAGAGTATCCAATAAAGTTTCCATCATCTGATTTCTCAGCAAACTTGGTAATTTGATCTTTGGTATTCAAGATGGTGCAAGGACATCCAAATGACCTGGGAAAACCAATTAAAGGTTTTCTCTTGTACAAAAGTTCATAAGGAGTCTTAGCATGTGTCATAACTACTAAAACTATGTTCTGCACATAGTAGGCAGTGTTGACTGCCTTTGCCCAGAAGGTGATGGGCAGTTTAAGTCAGACAACATAGTTCTTGCAGCTTCAATAAGTGTCTTGGTCCTCCTCTCAGCAACACCATTTTGCTGAGAAGTCCTAGGAGCATATATCATCTTGTAATACCTTTTCATCATAAAATGTTTCAAGGATTTGGTTCTTGAACATAGTTCCTTAATCACATCTTATGGTTTTCACCATGTGATCAAATTGATTCTCAATATTTAAGATGAAATTCTTCAGAATTTCAAGAGTCTCATCCTTAGTTCTAAGGAAAAAGACCCAAGTGAATCTTGTAAACTCATCTGTGATCACTAAATAGTAGAGGTCCTTCCTAGACTCATTACACTGGTGGAGCCAAAGAGATCCATATGTAACAAGTGTTGGGGAGTAGTGATAGACTTTCTTTCCTTTGGCTTGTGAGATATTGTGTGTTGCTTCCATTTCAAGCATGCAACACAATGATCATCACTTGTACACTCTTTCTTTGGCATTCTAGTTACCAAATCATTCTTAATTAGCTTATTGATGTTCTTAAAGTTTACATGGCATAATCTTTTATGCCAAAGAAAAGACTCACCAGTATTTCTTTAGACAGAAAGCATGAAACTTCTCCTAAGGGAGATGTTTCTTGCAAATCCATCTTGTACAGGTTCCTTCACCAAGGGGCTCTGAGCAGGATATGCTCATGAGTAATGACCACCCCGGGTTTAAGAACAATGCACTCATGCTCAGCAAAGAGCATGTTATGACTCCGATCACAAAATTCAGATACACTCAAAGGATTGTATCCAAGCTTCTTGAGAAAGTTTACCTTCTCAATTGTGAGCTTACCATTTATGACCTTGCCCCTTCCAGAAATGTAACCAACTTCGGCTCCTCCAAAACCAATTGGCCCTCCTTCAATTCTGTCAAAGTTTTGAACTAGTGACCTATTGCCTGTCGTGTGCTTGGAACAACCAATATCAATGATGTAGAAATTATTGTTTGTCTTGAGTTGTTCCTGCACAAAAGAGATGCATACATACGTTTGGAAACCAAGCCTTGTTAGTCTTGGGTTCATCAAAAAGAAGTTAAAGACAATGAAATAGTAATATATCCTATAGTCATATTTTGAGGATTCTTGCTGTTCCTGAAGGAGAACTTTCAATCACTCGGTCTTTCTTTGTCTTCCACACCACCTTTGAAAGCTTAGGCTTGACCTTCAATACTTTGGAAGTTTTACTAACTACAAAAGTTTTGATAATTGGACCTTCAGAAGATCTTGCTATCACTGTACCAGTCTTTAGTGCTTCGGAAGTATTCCCTTCTTCCTAGACTAAATGTTCTTTCAAAGGCAATTTTTCCTTTGCCTTCATCTTCATTTTGGAGCTTCCAAAGGAAACAGAATTTCCTTCGGAAGCTTGTTTCTTCTTGAAACTCTTAGAAATCTCTTTCTTGATCATGCTGAGAGTGCCTTTTGGATTGTAAGGACAATCTTTAGCAAGATGAGATGTACTCCCACACATGACACAATCCTTTTTCTTCTTTCTAAGAGCCTTCGTTCGAGAACAAACCTGACTTTAATCAATTTCCTTCTCCATCTTCATCTTTGCAGATGCTGAGACAGTTCCTTTAGGGTGAGAACTACCTTTGGAGCATGATAGTTCAGGTTGTGTAGCAGTGATACACAACTTATCAGACTTCTTGTTGTTGTGATAATTTGTACATGAACAAGAACTCTTGGTACTAGAGTTCAGGTTGATGTCTTCAGTCTTAATGACTTCAAACCCTACAAAGATAAAGACTTGATTCGGTTTAGAGTCAAAAGTGGCCTTGATCCCTTGACCCTTCTTTGCTTTTCTCTTGCTCTTCCCTAACAAGTTCTTTCTCATTGACTTGGTCATCACAGTCTTCCTACTCTCCTTAGAAGGATAGTGACCCTTCTTAGAATCCTCTTCTTCACTCTTCTCAGAGGCATTCTCCTTTATCACTTCATCATCCTCTTCAGTCTAGAGGTCTATGAGAGGAAGCTCATCTTCACCACTTCCACACCTAGGAGATCTTACAGACAAGATTGTGTATGGATGAGCTATCTCACAAGATCCAAGTCCATGCTCATTTTGATAACAAACTTTTGAATGCAAGGATATAATGTTCTTGAAGGTCTCCTCTTCAAGAACACATTTTTCTACCTTCGCTTTGCTAATAACAAGCTCAGCCTCGCATTCAGTCAACCTGGTTATGAGATCTTTGATTTGAGTCCTATAATTTGTGTGCTCATGTTTAAGAACGAAAATGGTTTTCTTTAAGTCCTCTATTTTCAGTTTATAGTAATTTTCAGATATTTTAAAATTAGATTTTAAGATATTCAAGGACTCAAGATCAGATCTCATCTCTAAGTTGTAGGACCTATTTCTATAAACTTTAGCAATACATTTAGGTGTAGTGTAGTCTGGTTTGTGCTTGGCTACCATTTCTCCTTGGTGCCTTGCACTCCCTAGCAAAGTGGCCCATCTGGTTACAGTTGTAACACTTGACTTTACTTTTGTCCAACCCAAACTTTCCACTGGTTGTATTGCTTGGGAACTTCCTTCCTATCCTCTTGTAGAACTTCTTGTATTTATGAGTGAGAAGAGCCATCTACTGGACTATTTCCACATACTCCAGATCAGTTGGATGGATACAATCCAAGTATTCAAGGGTGAATAGAAAGTTTCATGAGCTTTTATTAGAAGACACAATTGCTTGTGAAGAACTTGTCTCTTGGAATGGGCTTCCTTGAGTGTTGATTTCTCTTGGTATCTCCAGGAAGGTGATGAAAGGACCTTTTTATGAGATGCCAGGGTAGCATATAAGATGATGTTGAGGTTTTATGCTATCCCTATCAGTCACATGCATGGCTGAACTTATTTGATTGCTGGAGTTACTAGATGAACCTTGCATGTTCATCTCCATCTGGTATCCATTGAAAATACCATACAACTAAATGAAAGTGAGAGTCTTTAAGTTCTTAGTCCTTTTGATAACAATCACAATAATATGTCCATTGCCTAAGAAGAGAGGACATAAATTTCGTTACAATGTCCTGTTTTCAAGAGTCACTCCCACATCCACTAGTGTCTACGATCTGAACGTACCTAAAGTAATGTTGAGTCATGATTTCACCTATTTTAAAGGTTAAGTTTTTAAAATGCTGCTTTAGGATATCCTTCTTGTTCTCCTTGACTTCAGTAGAACCCTCAAACATTAGTTTCAACGCATCCACAGCTGCTTAGTTGTTTTGCATTTCTTGAAACCTCTGTATACAGAGTTTGGAAGAGCAGTCAGAAGGGTTGTCATGGCTTTCTGATCAATTCTACTCTGTTTTGATCTTCATCAGAGTAGTTAGCCACAGCCTTTGGAATCATACCACCCCCAGCAGTAGCTGAAGAAGTGCTTGGTATGTAAAGTCCTGAGACAACAGATTCCCACATCCTGGAGTCTTGTGACTTGATGAAACCTTCCATTCTATGGCACCAAGTGTCAAATTCTTCAGGAGTGATCAGTGGGGACTTTGTCATGGTTCTAGTTTCCATATCAGCTTTAGTGATAGCTGCCATTTCGAATGTTAAGAATTTTATGTGTGCGAGGGATCTTAAGATGGTGAGATCTTACAATCAAGAGCCTGGAATGCTCTGATATCAATTGCAGGACCATTTAAGGGATATTCACTTACAACACAACAACCCCATGAGGAGAGTGAGTTAAAACACTTAATAGATCAAATGGGGACTAGCAACCAGACACACTTTGATACTAAGAAACACAAGTAATTTAGAGACACAAAAAACAACAACACAAGTATATGGTTTTCAAGAATGTTGTATATTGCTCTCTAGTTCCTTGCAAGTGTTACAAAGTATATGTTTTAGACACAATTGACATGAGATACTTTATACTACATCTATCACACCCGCAAAATCCACGTGCGGAGTTTTACCAGGAGGCGTGTGAACAAACCAGGATCACGAGGCGTGATTTCGCAATCGAAGCTAACTGTGTTACGTTGTTGCCTCCTGTCACGACTTAATAGGTCGTGACAATGTTCAATAGGACAAATTGCACCCGGTTGACCTCGACTCACATAGGTGGGGCTCGTCAAACCCAGTAGTACTACCCAAATTTCCCCGCTATTCAATATTAACAATTCGAAAGTGTGAGGACTTTTCCATGATGTCAACACTATATTAATATTATACACAACTTTATATATAAAGTGTTTGTAGTTTACCAGTATGCTATCTCCCCAAAAGAGATAAAGTAAAGAGTGGGGCGTGAACTCACCTTAAATGCACAACAACTAATAAATGAAAGCACAAACGTTTAGGGTCTCCGATCAACCTGGATTTTATTTAATATATGCAATCAATATTAAAAACTGAATAATGGAATCGTACGGTTTCAGGTTTCACGGCTCGGTTACGGTCTCGGTTATGACGCTTTCTAATGAATAAACTCACATTCAATGAAAGGAACCCGGTTATCAATTATAAAAGTACTCCTCTAATCACATGATCCATTTATAAATTCAACATACTTATCAAATAATTTGTTTCTTGTTCATAACCACGAACACACATCAACCCACTCTTGCAATATATATATGCATATATATATATATATATATATATATATATATATATATATATATATAATATATATATATATATTATATATATATATATATATATATATATATTCGCAACACATACACTTACATAATTGACATATAAAAATATATATACAAAAATTTATACACACATACAATACCCATACATATCATCACATATTGCATCATCATGCACACACACATACATGCAGGATACACCAGGCACACATTATCACATACATGCACATTCACAAACATACATGCACATTCACAAACATATACACACATTCACGCACAACATAGCCACGCATGCAGGTCACAAGCACACACATGCATGGGCACATGAACACCACCATATATAAATACACATGACAATGCAAAAACACACATTTATCTTATGCATACAATACAATTCGCATGAACAACTTTAACCATAAAGCACACCCATTATATATATTTACATACATCGAAGCACACACTATCACACATACACCCATTATATACGTATACACTGCATGAACATATACAAGTATTCATACGTACAGTAGCAAGAAACCAACATGATGAATAACCCGATGACTTTCAATCGACATAGAACATATCGCAGGTTCAAATAACCAGCACGTAACACATAAACATACCGTGACAACCAAAACGTAGACATGAAGCTATCTGCAAAACACACCCCAAATCGCAGAAGTATACATTCACACATGCAAGAAGGCACAGAAACATACATGTGCACAAAATCACAGATCACGTACATACATACATAAATCACAAAAGCAAACACATGGAAATAGAATCAAGGCAAACACCAGCCATGAAACCAAAACACATTAAACCAACCATTGCACATGAAACCAATCATCGCAACCCGAAGCATATCCGACAAAGTAAAGAACGAAACCGTACCCAAAACCATAACAAAACCAATAACAAAAATACATACCATACAAGGCTATCGTCAAACGCCACGGTTTTTGGTCGAGAGAAAGAAGTTCTCCGGGGAGAGTTATCAAAGGGGCTGCCGTCAGGCTAGAGGTGGAGTTGGTTGCGGTTGCCGTGAGTTTAATATGGTACACCTTAGGATTTCGAGATAGAGATATGCAGAGGGGTTACGGGTGAGGTGTTTTAAGTGGGGTAAGGTTTAGTAGAATGCCAACTTTAGTCCTTCAAGATCCCATGGTTTACATTATTTTTTAATTATGTTTAACAATTTTTGAGGTTAACAACTATCAATAGTATGACACATTTTTATTATAATACATTGTCATCATAATATTAAAATGTTTATATCGAATATTGGAGAGAGATTAGATAACTGTAACAATGTTAACCAAAAAAATACAAATTGTCACAGCATCCTCTAGCCAGCCATACTTTGATGGCTAGCTGGATATATGATCTAGACAACAAAATCAATGTAGAGTCAAAAGGCAGATTGTCTTTGGACTAATGACTATGACATGCCATAGCTCATAACCTAATATATTACAAAAAGGATAGAAGTACAAAAAGTAGAAAGAAACAGACTCAAGACTTTAATGTATTATTAGCAAAAGCATGGACCTTTCACCAACTTGTGAAAGTTGGTGAGTCAAATAGAGTTACAACCAAAAGGTGGTCCAACTATATAGTAAAACTACATAAGATAATAGCATGTACTCAAAAGTCTTTGGAAGAAATTTGACTTCAAGTGTTGGCTTCGGAAGACTTTTTCTTGAAGTTTCGAAAGACTTCATGTTTGGCTTTGGAAGATATTGGTCTTGGCTTCGGAAGATTTCACACTTAGATTATTTTCAAATCCAGAATAGTAAACTTCCTAAGTATTCTACTTCAGCACTTAGTGCATGTATGTAGGACAAACTGTTTGGATGTTTTTGGGTTGCATCAACCTTATATGAATCCTTACAACAATATTATATGGTTTTCAAGAATGATGTATATTAATCTCAAGTTCTTTTACAAGTGTTACAATGCATAAGATACGATACAAGACCTGAGATATGTTATACTACACTCGACAACCATCTATACTTTGAAAGCCAGCTGGAAACATTGATTGACAAGATCAATGTAAAGGCAAATTACCTTTTGAGTAGTGACTATGACATGTAATAGCTCACAACCTAATATATTACATAAATAATAAAGGTATATAAAGTAGAAAGTTACAGACTCTAGCCCTCAATGTAAAGTTGCAAAAACATAGACCTTTTCACTAGCAAATGCAAGTTGGTGTGTCTTTAGACTTGCAGCGGAAAGTGGGTCAGGTTTATGCAAAAGTACATCCAAGGAAAACATATTCTCCTCTGTCTTCGGAAGAAGTCAGCCTTCGTATCTGGCTTCGGAAGACTTTGTCTTTGAAGCTTTGGTTTGCATCTTTGGCTTCGGAAAATTTGTCTTTGGCTTTGGAAGATTTTACACTTAGAATACTTTCTATGCAGAGTATAAAAATAGCTAAGAAACTTCTACCATGTACACAGTGCATACATGCAGAAAGCACTTTGGTTTCTTTGGTTGGATCAACCCTTCTTATAAAACCTTACAAGTGCCTCAAATAGAGTCACTTTAATACACGCATGATAGTTGTTATTGTAGGAGAACTCAACAAAAGCTAGATGAGTTTCCTAAATATATTAAAGTCAATAACACATACCCTAAGCATATCTTCTAGGGTTTGAATCTTACATTCTATCTGACCATCTGTCTGTGTATGATAATCAATGCTCATATACAAATGAGTGCCTAGTGACTCTTGTAATGACTGTCAGAAGTGCGAAGTTGTCACACCTCGACCGACAGCAGAATCATCGGGGCGGACGAATGTGAAATGATTGTTCATAGCAGATGGAACTAAATAAGTTGGAATAATATTAAATATCATTTTTCACTGAACATTACAAGGCAAATAAATCATAACAATATAAACAAGATATAAACAACAACAAAATTTTCAATTAAACTAAGTCCAAGTCCTATATTAGCACGAAGAGATCCTTAAGTATCAGACTTGAAACATGTTAAAAATAAAGGGGGTCAACTTTGAAAGTTGGTGAGATTTCCATATTTTTCATACATACATATACAAAAGATGGAAATTCATGTCATAAGTTAGTGAGCAAAGTAACTAGGGATGTGTGACAAATGTAACAACCAAACGTTGAAATTTTACAAGATTACGCGTTTACAAGATTATACATTTAGTTAAGTGTACTTGGATTAACCAAGCAGGCTTGTCATACACATAGATCTATGACGTCACCAGGCTAGCAATAGTTAATGATTGTACATACAATAGTCATCACATGGTAATTACTAGAGTTCAACTAACCATGACAAACAAGATCAATTGCCCAAGTGTTACAAGATTTAAACGATTTTGCAAGTGCAATAGTCATATGGTAACATGTCTCACCCCAATGTGAAAAAATAAGAAAAATGGATATAGAAATACTCACATGATCAATATGTATATAATTGATGATTAATTGAAATAATACACGTCGTTCCAAAGTAATTTCACAAGGTACATATGTATATATATTTACAAGATTTGAGTTTAATAATAAGTTTTAACGAATTAACGAGGACTAGTGTTTCAAGTTGGTATTTGGGGGTTTTATTAACTAAATTAAATAAAATGAAATAATTAATTATGTTTTGATTCAATGAGAAAATAAAAATGTAAAGGGAAAAATCATTTGTAATAAAATTTAGTTATAAGTTTGAATAAATTTCCGTAGCTTTTAAAATAATCATCACTTAGACAATAATATATATAGATATTGTTTGAACAAATATTTTAGTGATTTAAACCACTGTTTAAGTCTATTTTATAAGAAAATAAACTAATTATATTATTTGTCTAAAATATTTAATGAAAATGCTAAAATATTTTATTAAATTTTACAAAATATAATATGTTGTTTTAAAATTTAACAAGTTTATAAACTGATTTTTTTATAATTTTTTTAAAAAATTGGATTTAAATTGGAGGCCTAAAAGCCTTAAAACAAAAACATGAGGTTCCCCGGGTTCAAACGGGGACCTCGTGTTCGAGGGGCAAGTATGTTACCAGTGAACCAAGGGTCGTGGTCGTGTTAGGTCTTGTCCCTAAATGTTAAAAACAAAGATACAAAACAACCCCCAAATATGATAAAATTGAACATGGATTTGATGTTGTTAATGAAATCAACCATAGGGCTTCGATTGCCCATGTGAACCAGAGTATATTGGTGTGTGAAACTTACGTGATTACGTTTGAATTCATGATCTCAAGTTTAAGAACGAGTCGCAACTACGTGGATGTTGATTCAAGGCTAAAATGTTGATGTTAATCAAATTAACTTGCACATAGATTTTAGGGTAAATGTTAAGCAAAACCCCTCTGCCAATTGTGATTAATATTACTTTGATCTCATGTCTCGATTTGTTGCAAGTTGAAGAGGAAGGTGATGATCCGATTGTTTTTTTGTGTGTTTGGTGAATGAAATTGATGGTTGAGGTAGCTTCTCGAGATCAAAAGGAAGTTTTCCTTCAGTATATGGTTTTAATTGGTCAGTTATGTTCAAACGTGTCCAAGAATATACTCGGGTGTTTGGGTTTCATGTCAAGAAAATTAACCATTCATAATATGTATTAAAATGATTTAGTTGGAAACTGATATCTGAAGATTAAGAGATGGTTTAATTGTGTTAAAAAAATCTGACAATTTGAGGTTTTCGATGACCACTAGAGTAATGGCCGTAGGTGGCCGGAATAGAGGTGGCCGATGGGAAGAGAAGGGAGTTTGATTTGAAAAGTTACATCTTTGGTCCCTCATGTTTAGGTTGTTTATTATTCATGTAAAAACTTTTTAATTAAGTTTTGGAAATTACAAAGTAAACCCTAGACCTATACAAACTAATTTGAATAATAAATCAAATTAATTAGTTATTAATCTTAAAAATTTTATAAGCTTGTAAACCTTGTAACTTGATTATTTATTTTTACTTAATAACTAAAATTCATAATTACTTATAAAGTTGTATAAGTTTATTTGAATTCATTTTATAACTTAATAAATTTTAATAAAACTTCCCATTTAGTTATTTATTGTAAAATAATTAATAAACTTTTATATCTTTATGAAATCCCTAAATTATTACAAGTTGTTTAGTTTATTAATAGATAAATAGTTAGTGACAATAAGTTGTACTTTTAATGTATTTGGTCTGTTAAAATTATTAAAATAACTTAATAACAAAAGTTCAAAATTGATTTATAAAAAAAGCGGATGTTACAGTCGCTCCTACTTTAGGAAATTTCGTCCCGAAATTTTATCACGAGTGGACTAATTTCAAGGATATGAGCGGACTTGGATTTCATTTCATGTTCGAAGGTGAACTCTTGAAGGCGTTTTAAATTCAATAAGATTAATTATGATGTTTTGATATACTTAAGTTTGTTAAGTTTCAGAGTTCATGATTTTATGTGTTTCTTGACAAAGTGTGTAAAGTCAGTAATCTAGAATTTTTAGTTGATAAATGTTTTTATTTTAAACGGTTCAAGACAGTTAGGAAGGTTTTGTCATGGGTGAAGCACCAAACATTAGATTGATACGAGACTCAGCTTAACGAACATGAGAAATAATTTGAAAATGCTTTTGGATGGGATATGGAATTTATAAGAGTTTCTCAAGCAAATAACTTTGACGGGGTTTTAAGATGATCAATTATTGTTTACTAATGTCAATAAGGTTTGAAAGTTTTATTACTGTAACGTTGATACGAGAGTGATATTTGTTAAGATTAAAGATTCAATTTAGAATGAGAGCATCATAGTAATAGGTTTTTAGGATAAGTGCAGTTCTGAAAGGAATACGTTTAGAAAGATTTTTAAAGGTCATTAGAGAAATGGGATAATGAGTTTTAAGATTTATGGGGACAAAATCAATGATGAAACGATAACAACAATATGTTTCAAGGGTAATGTTTGGTTTACAAACTAAAGCAATACGTTGACTTATCAGAGTATTAGGTCAACTATAACTTTAATGAAGACATGTGTACCTATAAGCGGACACTCACCCTAAGGGTTCCGAGGTAAGGTAAATGGATCTATGGGTTGATTTGGGTTTATATGAACACCTTGCTTAGACAGAACACCTTGAGATACATGCATCATGCTCTTCCAGCATTACATGTTACAGGTTATAGGACATAGACTTTGACGAGACCTAAAAACCACAAATAATGATGCAAAGCTTATTTTGATAACCATTTGATTTAGGCACATAATTCCTTAAATATGATTTAAGGTTTGTGTGTGCCTTGATAAGATTCAATGTATAAGAATAAGCACATAAGGCGTATAATCACATAATCAAGTATAAACACATAAGGCACATAAAATCCTATCTAAGCATATAAAATACATGAGAGGAATCATGGATAAGGGTACTTAGTTATAGTCTAGGTCATTCCATTTCTAATAACCTAATTCCCTATAACCATGACTCTTATACCATCTATCACACCCCGACCGATGGCAGAATCATCGGGGTGGACGAATATGAAACGATTGTTCATAGCACATGGAACTAAATAACTTGGAATAATATTAAATATCGTTTTCATTGAACATTACAAGGCAATTAAATCATAACCATATAAACAAGATATAAATAACAACAATATTTTCAACTAAACTAAATCCAAGTCCTATATGAGCACGAAAAGATCCGCAAGTATCAAACATGAAACATATTAAAAATAAAGGGTGGACTTTGAAAGTTGGTGAGATTTCCATAGCCATTTGTGTGTGTACGATAAGCAATGCTCATATACAGAAAAATGCTTAGTGACTTGTGTAATGACTGTCAGAAGTGCGAAGTGAATTGCGCATGACGATTAGAGATAATCGAGAGTCGCATGCCATGTCATGACACAATTTCCTTCAAGTAATTTCATGTCAATTTATCCATCTTGTATGTCTCACTAATGGCTAAGAAATGTGCCGACTTGATCAAACAATCCACTATCACCCAAATGGTATCGTTTCTAGTCTGTGAACGTGGTAACTTAGTAATGAAATCCATAGAAATATTTGCCCATTTCCATACTAGGATCTCTGCTTGTTGAAACAAACCTGATGGTTTGTGATATTCCACTTTGTCCTTAGAACAAGTAAAACACTTGGATATATAAGTGTAAATTTCAGCCTTCATGCTAGGCCACCAGTAGATGACCTTCAGGTCTTGGTACATCTTGTCACATCTAAAATGTATTGAATAACGGGAATTATGAGCTTCATCCATCACCAATTCTTTGAGAATCCCAAACAATGGAATCCATACCCTACCTTTATAGTAACAAAGACCATCTGCTTTCTCCTGAAACAATTTCTTAGCTACCCTAAGAGACTAACTAAATATTCTGCTCTTGTAATGCCTCAGCCTGGGCATTCTTAATTTGTGATAGTACACGATTCAATTATAATGCACGAACACAACGAGCTTATGAGTTTCCTTACGACTAAGGGTATCGGCTACCACGTTTGCGTTTCCCGGATGATACTTGATAGCTCAGTCGTAGTCATTCAGTAACTCCAACCATCTTCGTTCTCCTAAATGTAGTTCCTTCTGTCCGTAAATGTGTTGGAAGCTTTTGTGATTAGTGAAAATCATGCACTTGGTTCCATAAACATTATGCCTCCAGATCTTAAGTGCAGATAGCATAGCTCCTAACTCCAAAACATGAGTTGTATAGTTCTTCTCATGAACCTTGAGTTGTCTTGCTGCCTAAGCTATCAGCTTCTCATGTTGCATAAACACACAACCCAAACCTAGGATTAACAAGTCACGATTCTCAACGAAATCATATGCTCCTTCTTGTAATGCCAAGATCGAAGTACTGCACAGTTTGTCCTTAAGCGCTTGTAAAGCCACTTCTTCCTTACTACCCTATTTGTAAACGGTTCCTTTGTGAGTTAGGATAGTCAAGGGTTGTGCCAGAATTGAGAATCCTTCGATGAAATGTTAATAATAACATGTTAGTCCAAAAAATTGGCGCACCTTGGCGGCGTCGGTCCACGCCAATTATTGATTGCTCCAATCATAGATGGGTGAACATTAATTCCATTCTAATTAACCACATGCCCTAGAATTGTACTTCTCAAATCCAGAAGTCATGTTACATAACTTGGCATATAGTTGTTTGGTTTTCAGAAGCTCTAGAATAGTCCTTAAGTGTTCCTCATGATCCCCCTTATTCTTGGAATAAATGAGTATGTCATCAATGAAGACGATGGCGAACTTGTCTAAATAGGGTTTGCAAACACGGTTCTTGATATCCATAAACACTGTAGGAGTTTCATCAAACCGTATGGCATATCGAGTTTGAAAAGTTGTCTTGGATATGTCTTTTTCTCGAATTCTAAGCTAATGATACGCAGACCTAAAATCAATCTTTGAGTAGTAACTCGATCCTTGCAGTTGGTCGAATAAGTCATCAATATGGAGAAGAGGGTAATGATTCTTTATGGTACCCTTGTTCAGTTCCCTACTCAATGCACATCCAAAAGGTTCCATCTTTCTTCTTCATGAATAACATTGGTGCTCCCAATGGTAAAGAACTTGGACGTATGAAACATTGGCCTAACGGTTCTCGCAACTGTTTCGACAATTCTTGAAGCTTTTACAGGTGCCAAATGATACAGAACCCGAGCAATAGGGGCAGCTCTTGGTGTCAACTCGATTTGAAACTCTACTTGCCTGTGTGGAGGAAGACCAAGAAAGTCCTAAGGAAATACCTCAGGAAAATCTCTAACAACAAGAATGTCTTCCAATCGCTTCTCAATGGTATTTTCAGTAACTAGGGCTAAAATCATTGAATGCCCTTTTCTCAAACACTTTTGAGCCTTCATGTAAGAGAGGATGCCAAAAACAACACCACTCTTGTCGCCTTCCACCTTGTAAGGCCTCATTCCCGAGACGCTTACAGCTGGTAAATCATTACACATAAATCATATATTTTCATCATCTTTTGTAAAAAAATTGCAGCAGAAACATTTAAACAAACATTCCATTTCATTATAAAATCTTTTGCAAAATAATACATCGTTATCACACTACAAAATACTCGTTGCATTACATCACAAAAGCATTATAAAATGAATGTCATCCAAAACAGCTAAGTAGCCGCCCATTGCCATCCTCAGCAATTATAACCTGCCAACTGGAATCACATAAAAGTCATTGTTGCTGACTGAGTTCTAGTTTTATAATAAAACATACTTTTCTTTCGTTAAAACCGTTTATTACTTTCATGCGATCATACATCATACGTAAAAATAGATAACATTATTATTATCTTCATTAACCATTCATACTTTCATTATTTCATTCATACATTCATTACTTTCAATGACATGTACATTACCCCAAACATTGTGCACAAAGAGGGTAATTGGGCCTGAGGCCTTTCATAGACCTCGAACATTAGGCACGGAGCTGACTCCAGTACCTAGGGTAAGTACATTCACCACTTCTCTTTTCTCTTTCATTCTGGATCAATGCCATATGCTATACCCCGAACATTGTGCACGAAGCTCGTAACTGGGCCTGAGGTCTTTCATAGACCTCGAACATTTTGCACGAAGCTGACTCCAGCACCTAGGGAAAGCGTCAAGGGTCCCATACATATGGTCAATCACAAATATTGGACCCCAGTGTGCATCCTTCCAGGGTAGCTAACTTGCACACCATTGAGCTAACACCCTTTATTGGGTGTGCACCTCCATACATTTGCTTGCAAGGCTTTCTTACATTCATTCGTTCATTGATGCATGCATTCATTCATCATGTTCCTCTTTTCATTATCTTTCACTTATGTTACATAATACTTTCATTTCATTCATTAACATTCAACGTAAGTCACAAGAAAGATAACATAAATAATAAGGAACATCATCATACACAGTCATCATCTTCATATAGGGCATCATACGTACATAACATACATCATGCATAAACATGCACCATCATACATCATCATCAACATGCCCAACGTAGCGTCTATGACCTCAAAAGTTAACTTACAAGAACTTAAGGGAAACTTCCATGTCAAAACTTACATCTGCACTTTCCCCACAAAAGTCAGTCAATAAACTATGTTTTCCTCAGATACGCCAGCCCTACTTGGGCATATGGGCACTTCTAAGTTGCATAACTTCTCATGCGACTGAACACCATGCGAATGGACAATATGAAATTGAACACCTATGAGAATGACTCAATGCAGATGAATACTTGTGCGAATGAACCTAATGCGGGTGGAACTAGGCGTATGGGCCTCAGTCGCATGACTCCCCATGCGATTGACCCTCAGTCGCACGACTGGCATGCGTATGGGCCTCAGTCATACGTCTGACATGTGATTGAAACCCAATCGCACGACTGGCATGCATGTGGACTTCAGTCGCACGACTCGCATGCCATTCGGTCGCATAGCCCTAACTACGCAGAATACAGCTCACTCCCGAACCCAATCTGCCATTTTCGACCTCCAAGCTCTTCCAAACCTCTTCTAAGCCTAAATCAACCATCCTAAACCTTAGGAATGCATACCATAACACCATTCAAGCACACACAAGCTCAAAAGTAAGACCCAAATGAATCATACACACATACACAAACAGGTCAAACACACAGACACACACTTCAAACACAATTTTCAGATGTGTTCCAGCCCTAAAATCATTCAAAAACATGTAAAAGAGGGGTCCTAGAACTCACACAAACAACCACAACCAGAAGAGCTTCGATTAGACCCACTACACTTTGATTTTGCATGCTTAAATCCACTCGAACCAAGCTTTTCTCCCTTTTCTTGTTTTTTCCTCTTCTCCTCTCTTTTGGCTGATTTTATGGGTGTGGGGAGAGAGTGAGGGCTGTCCTCTCCCTTTAAATATCTCCACTCGCCCAACTAGCTCTCGTTGGCGAGTTTGGTCCCTCGACTTTGGACTTTATTTCTTTTTTTTGTTCTTTCGTCGGCTTCAAAGAAAATATCCGAGTGGTACAAGTCCACCCCCTTAATAGGTTTTGTCCCCGAAACCTGTTATTCCTCGAACAAGCATAGGTAATGCTGCCTCATTTCTTCTTCAGTCTCCCACGTAGTCTCAGATCCCTTTTTGTGCTTCCATTGTACGCGCACTAGAGGAACTACTTTATTTCTCAGTCTCTTCTCTTTTCCATCGATGATCGCCACTGGTTGCTCCACAAAATTGAGACGTTCATCTACCTCGATATCCTCCAGTGGTACAATAATAACCCCGTCTGCTAAACACTTTCTCAGATGAGATACATGGAATGTCGGGTGAATTCCACTTAACTGATCGGGTAATTCATGTCTGTAGGCCACCTTTCCTACTCGAGAAAAGATTCGGTAAGGCCCTATATACCTTGGGCTCAACTTGTGCCACTTTCTGAATCGGATAATACCCTTCCAAGGTGAGACCTTCAACATAATCCGGTCACCACCTTAAACTCAATCGGTCTGCGTTGTTTATCAGCATACGACTTCTGTCTATCTTTGGTTGTCTTCATGAAGGCTTCATTCCTTTCAAGCTTCTCAGTCGTAGCCTCGATTACCTCGATGCTTCCCAACTCTTTCTAACCAAGATCACCCACACAGATGGGTGTTCTGCATCTCATACCATATAACATCTCATAAGGGGGCATACCAATGTTGGCATGATAAATGTTGTTATATGAGTATTCAACTAACAGTAACTGTCATCCTAGCTTTCTCAAAAATCAATGACACATGCCCGAAGCATATCTTCCAATGTCTGAATGGTCCTTTCTAATTGACCATCCGTTTGGGGATGATAAGCCATGCTAATGTGTAACCTCGTCCCCATAGCGTCGTGGAATTTCTTCCAAAATTTAGATGTAAACCGGAGTCACGATAAGACACAATAGGCACCGGCACACCATGATGAGTTACAATTTCCCTAATTAATAGATCAGCCAACCTCTCGAATGAATACGTCTCACGAATCAGTAGGAAGTGAGCACTCTTCGTCAAACGGTTAACTATCACCTGTATGGCATCATACCCTTTCGTAGTACGTGGTAGCTTCGTAAAGAAATTCATGGTGATGTGTTCCCACTTCCATTCCGGTATATCCAAAGGTTAGGCCTTCCTATATGGCTTCAGATGCTCGGCCTTCACTTGCAAGCAAGTAAGGCATTTACTCACATACTCCACCACATCGCGCTTCATACCCGGCCACCAATAATACTTCTTCATGTCTTGATACATCTTTGTAGCACGGGATGAATAGGGTATCGAGTCTTATGAGCTTCATCAATAATCTTCATATGTAAATCCTCATAACGAGGAATCCATATCCGCCCGAATCGGATCTTAGCTCCAAGTGTATTTTCACCCAAATCCACGACCAGACCTCTCATTCTTTCAGAGCTAAGATGATCTTCTTTCATGCCTCATCTTGGAACTCCTTGACTTGCTTCATCACATCCGAGGTCATGGCCAACTGATATGCTTTCACCCGAATCGGCTTCATCCTTTCTTTGCCACTAAGTGCATCTGCCACCACGTTGGCTTTGCTCGGCTGGTAAAGAATCTTGCAATCAAAATCTTTTATAAGCTCCAACCACCGTCTCTACCTCATATTCAGATCTTTCTGCACAAAGAAGTACTTCAAGCTCTTATGGTCAGTGACGATGGTGCACTTCGTCCCGTAAAGGTAGTTCCTCCAAATCTTTAACGCAAAGACCACGACTGCTAGCTCCAAATCATGAGTAGGGTAATTAACCTCATGAACCTTCAACTGTCGGGATGCATAGGCTATAACCTTTCCATTATGCATTAACACACACCCCAACCCCGAGTAGGAAGCATCAGAATAAACCACTAGATCTTCACTTCCATCGGATAATGACAGAACAGAGCTTGAGTCAACCTCTTTTTAATTCCTTGAACGCCTTCTCTTGAGCTTGACCCCATACAAACTTTACATCTTTTCGGGTCACTTGGTTAGTGGAGAAGCAATCTTAGAAAAGTCTTGAATGAATCTACTGTATAGCCCGCCAAACCTAAGAAGCTACGAATCTCGGATGGCGTCTTTAGAGACTTCCATTGCATCATTGCCTCCACCTTTACCGGATCCACCATGATCCCATTAGGATTTACCACGTGACATAAGAATTAAACTCGAGGAACCAGAACGCACACTTGGAGAACTTGGCGTACAACTTCTCCTTTTTTAATGTCTCCAAAACTTCCCGAATGTGACCGGCATGCTCTATCTCACTCTTTGAATAAATCAGAATATCATCAATAAGACAATCACCGATTTATCCAACATAGGCCGACACACTCGATTCATCAGATCCATAAAAGTAGCTGGCGCATTCGTCAAACCCAAAGACATGACAAGAAACTCATAATGACCATAATGCGTGTGAAAATCTGTTTTAGGGATATCATGCTCCTTCACTTTCAACTAATGGTAGCCCGATCGAAGGTCTATCCTTGAAAACCAATTGGCACCTTGAAGCTGATCAAACAAATCATCAATCCTCGGTAACGGGTATCGGTTCTTTATCATCAACTTGTTCAGCTCACAGTAATTAATACACATCCTCATACTACCGTCTTTCTTCTTCACAAACAAGACCGGAGCACCCCAAGGAGAAATACTCAGTCTAATGAACCCCTTATCAAGCAGCTCTTGCAAGTTCTCCATCAATTCTTTCATCTTCGTCGGAGCCAACCGATACGGTGCCTTAGAAATAGGTGGGCACCCGGTATCAGATCAATCTGAAACTCAATCTCTCTGTCAGGTGGCACTCCTGGTATGTCTTCTGGGAACACGTCTGGAAAGTCACACACAATGGTAATTCAGACAGTTGTGGTGTTAACGTATCCACATCGTTTACATAGGCCAAGTAGGCACTACATCCACGCCTCATACACTTTCCCGCAACCGCCATTGAGATTACTTTCTGGATCGTCGTGACCCAATTCTCATAAACAGTTACTGAACTCCCGTCAGGCGCTGTCAGACAAATCATCTTCTTGCAACACACAATGTTCGCCTTGTAATCTGCTAACAAATCCATCCCAAGAACCATATCAAAACCACCTAGGTCATAATGAATGGTCTAACCGGAAACATATGACCTTCCAATTCCACATCACATCCTTCTATCACCTCAGAAATCTTCGTGGACTTACCAAAGGTAATTTCTACATCAAGGGCGCATCAACACCTCTACTACTAAGTGGCAGCTTAGCACAGAAAGGAGCAGAGATAAAACTTTTACTGGCGCCAGAATCAAATGACACAGAAGCTAAAGTTTGGTTCACTAGAAACGTACTGGACACAACATTAGGGTTCGTCCTAGCCTCCTCCTGTGTGATAATGAATGCCCTGGTGTTCGCCCTTGGTCCTTTTCCTCTACTCTTCTTCACCCTAGAACCCTCAGCCCTCGACTTCTTACAGTCTTTACTCATATGACCACTTTCCCTACAGTTGAAACACCTCGCACCACTGCAATCTCTAGCCACATGACCAGGCTTTCCGCACTTGAAACAGACGTTTAACCCCCACCTACACTCACACTGTGCTCTTTCCCACATTTGCCACACTTCTTTGATCACGTACCGTGTGACTACACGGCAATCGTCCACCCATGCCTTCTTGTTACCCGTCGAGGCATCACCCCGACCAAATATCTTCCCATTCCATTTTGGTTCACCACCATCCTTCTTGCTACCTTTAGCCACCACCACCACGCCTCTCTCATCGTACAATCTCCCTGCCAAATCCACCGCCGACCTAAACGTGCTCGGTCGGGGCAGCAATCATGTGCTTGCAAATATCCGCTGCCAAACCCTAAATGTACCTCTTAATCTTCCGCGACAGAGGTGTCACCTCATCCGGCACCAGACGTGCCATCTCGTTGAACTTGTTGGTGTACTGCTGATGTGTCATGGTTCCCGCCTCTAGCTGCGGGAACTCTCTCTCAACTTTATCCATTTCTCTATGAGGACATAACTCCTTAGTCATTAACATCTTCAGTTTGGACCATCTCATCCTCCCAATAGCCTGACTACCCTCGGCTTGGACTATATGTCCCACCAGCATAGAGCCAAGTCTACAAAAGAATGGGCAACAAACTTTACTTTCTAATTCTCCCGACACTCGCTGATATTTCACACAGATTCCATTTCTCTCACCCATCCGTGATCAGTAGCAGCAGTATCGTTACCATCAAAAGTAGGGGGAATGCATCGTCGAAACGCCCCATAATTACAGCCTCGTGCCGCCTCCAGCACAGGCTCTTCTTCTTCTTCTTCCTCTTCATAAGAGAGAACCGTTTCAGGCTCGGGTTGCTCCCGTCCTCCGAGACCGGTTTCACTCCTTCCTTTCCCCTTCTCGTATAGCCTTTATCACTTCGGTCACCACAGACGGTAGTATCGTCTACATGACCTGATGCACTTCCTCCACAACCGCCTCTTTCAATAAGGCTCTCAGATTAGCACTCTCATCACCACCCTCAAGATGAGGGGTCTCTTCTTATGAACCACCTCTTTGGCTCTATGCCTTCCTCTCATAACCCGTGGTTTAGCACCACGACCTCCACCACGTGAAGCTTTAGATGATATACCACCAGCCATCGTCACACACACACTGAAAGATTCAAACACCAACGTGGTCATTCAACGGAACCGCTCAGCTTATGTCAAGTATAGTAAGTTCCTAATTACAGTGGCCAATTGTGATTAGCCAATTACTTTCCTCTTCATACACCAAGCATTACATGTCCTGCCTACATCTATATCTAAATCTACCAGCAACACATAACCACATAACATGCGGACATAATACCAGTTAAAAATACGAAAATACCTAATGGCACGTAGCTACTCAGACTGGCATCCCTTCCCTTTTCGTCCCATTTTCAGTTTAAGTTAAGGTTTATTTTTAAAATTTACCCGTTTCACTTAAACTTTGGCTCTGATACCAACTTGTAAGGCCCCATTCCCGAGATGCTTACAGCTGGTAAATCATTGCACGTAAAACATATATTTTCATCAACTTTCATAAAAATGTTGCAGCAGAAACATTTAAGCAAACATTCCATTCATTATAAAAGCTTTTCAAAATAATATATCGTTATCACACTACAAAATACTGGTTGCATTACATCACAAAATCATTATAAAAATGGATTCCATCAAAAGAGCTGAGTAGCCGCCCCGTGCCATCCTCGGCAATTCTGACAACTAGAAACACATAAAAGTCACTATTGCTGAGTGAGTTCTAGTTTTATAATAAAACATACTTTTCTTTCATTAAAACGTTCTATACTTTCATACGATCATACATCATACGTACACATAGATAACATCATTATTATCTTCATTAGCCATTCATATTTTCATTCTTTCATTCGTACGTTCATTACTTTCGATGACATGTACATTACCCTGAACATTGTGCACGAAGCGGGTAACTGGGCCTGAGGTCTTTCATAGACCTCGAACATAGGCACGAAGCTGACTCCAGTACCTAGGGTAAGTACATTCACCACTTCTCTTTTCTCTTTCATTCCAGATCAATATCATATGCTATACCCCGAACATTGTTCACGAAGCTGGTAACTGGGTCTGAGGTCTTTCATAGACCTCGAACATTGTGTACAAAGTTGACTCCAGCATCTAGGGCAAGAGGAAAGGGTCCCATACATATGGTCAATTACAAAGATTGGACCCCCGGTGTGCATCCTTCCGAGGTAGCTACCCCACACACCGTTGAGCTAACACTCTTCATTGGGTGTGCACCTCCATACATTTGCTTGCAAGCCTTTCTTACTTCATTCGTTCATTAATGCATGCATTCCTTCATCATGTTCCTCTTTTCATTATCTTTCACTTTACGTTACATAATACTTTCATTTCATTCATTAACATTCAATGTAAAGTCACGGGAAAGATAAACATTCATAATAAGTAACATCATCATACACAGTCATCATCATCATACAGGGCATCATACGTACATAGCATACATCATGCATAACCATGCAACTCATACATCATCATCAACATGTCCAACATAGCGTATATGACCTCAAATGTCAACTTACAAGAACTTAAGGGAACCTTCCACGTCAAAACTTACATCTACACTTTCCCCTAAAAGTCAGTCAATAAACTACGTTTTCCTCGGGTACGCCAGCCCTACTTGGGCGTATGGGCACTTCTCAGTCGCATATCCTCTCATGCGATTGAACACCATGCGAATGGACAATATGCAATTTAACACCTATGAGAATGACCGATGCGGATGAATACTTTTGCGAATAGACCTAATGCGGGTGGAACTAGGCGTATGGGCCTAGTCGCATGACTCCCCATGCGATTGACCCTCAGTCGCACGACTGGTAGGCGTACGGCCTCAGTCGTATGTCTCACATCTGATTGAACCTCAATCGCACGACTAGCATGCATGTGGAATTTAGTCGCACGACTGGCATGCCATTCGGTTGCATAGCCCTAAATGTGCAGAATACAGCTCACTCCCAAACCAATATGCCATTTTCGACCTCCAAGCTCTTCCAAACCTCTTCTAAGCCCAAATCAACCATCCTAAACCTTAGCAATGCATACCACAACAGCATTCAAGCACACACAAGCTCAAAAGCAAGACCCAACGAATCATACACACACACACACATAGACAAACAGATCAAACACACACACACTTCAAACACGATTTTCAAATGTGTTCCAGCCCCAAAATCATTCAAAAACAGGTAAAAGAGGGGTCCTATAACTCACACAAACAACCACAACGAGAATAGCTTCTTTTAGACCCGCTACACTTCGATTTTGCACACTTGAATCCACTCGAACCAAAAAATTTCTCCCTTCTCTCCCTTTCTCCTCTTCTCCTCTCTTTTGGCTGATTTTATGGGTGTGAGGAGAGGGTGAGGGCTGCCCTCTCCCTTTAAATATCTCCATTCGCCCAACTTGCTCTCGTTGGCGAGTTCGGTCCCTCGACTTTGGGCTTTATTTCTTTTTTTTTCTTCTTTCGTCGGCTTTAAAGAAAATATTCGGGAGTTACACACTTTGAGTATCTCTCCATCAGGAAAAGTTAGTCGAATGAGCATCTCACGACAAATGATTTCGAATTGGTTCTTAGACAACCAATCCTTGCCGAAGATAACATCGAAGCTACCGAGCATATAGATAAAACATCAATATCAAAACTAGCCCTAAAAAACTTATCTTACAACCTCCGTATATATGAGAAGACTCTATGATCTTAACATCAGCCACTTCTATAGCATAGTTCGTGTCTATGGCTTTAGACTTAACATCTAGTATTCCACTAAACCTATATGAAATGAAACTCTTATTTGCATTACAATCAAATAGAACAGAGGAAAAACAACCATTGATGGGAAAATTACCAGTTACAATAGAAAGGGCATTTTGAGCCTCACCTAAACCAATGACGAAGGCTCTACCCTTCGCACCACCATTTCCATTACCATTCTTATTGACATTGCAGTTATCAGGACCATTACCACCGCCATTGTTTTTCTTCAGCTTTGGGCAGTTCCTCTTGAAGTGTGCGTGTTAACCGTGCTCATCACAACCTTTTTGTTTCTTCCTATTATGCTGGCAGTTTAGTTGCTAAGTTCACACGGAAATTCTTAGCAGCATGTCCAAACTTACCACATCCCTTTCATGTGTTCTTGTTCCAAGGCCTGTTGTGGTTTTGTAGTACTTGTTGCACTTAGTTAATGTCATGGTATAGCCATCACCATGCTGAGATGAATAAGATGATTGGTTAGACGAATGGGAGTTAGATATCTCTGGACTATTATGGTTGTTGCTTAGAAGTGTTCTGCTTGTTGTTGGAACTAGACTCACACTCCCTCTTATTGTTGTCATCAGCTGTAGTTGATGCTGAATCACGTGGTCGTAGCTTCCCTTGTGCAAGTGCCTAATCAGATAGTTTGTGGGCCAGCCTGATTGCCTCTTATATAGTATTGGTCTGGAAGCAGTGACCATGCTCTGGATTTCCGGTGAAAATCCATGTAGATACCTCTCGATCCACAAGGAAGAAGGGTTGACCGTGTTAGGGCATATGTAGGAAGCTCATGAGAGTAAGTGGTGTATGCCTCGATCTCGTAACCAGTCATCTTGAGGTTCCAGAATCTGCCTCTAACTTTTGCACCTCTTTATAGGGCCAGTACTCTTAATTCATCATATTTTTAAAATCTTCCCAGGTAGTCTGGTTGGCATTCTCTACACCTAAAATTTGTACCTAGGTGTTCCACCAGGATAGTGCAGCTCCATCCAGAGTATCGGCAGTGTACTTAACCCGATTTGCCACTGGGTAGTTGCACATCTCGAATACGGAATCGAGCTTCTCAAACCATCGTAGGAATCCTAGGGTTCTTTCAAATCCCATGAATGGATTTGGTTTCCAGTCCATAAAGGACTCAAATATACAAACTCCTTGACCTACAACAAATTCAGATTAGCACTTTGGAATTCAAATGATCGTTATAGCATGACAAGACTAATGAAACGTTAACGTCAGGAATGAATTTGTTATCGCTTACACATTGGAGGGCCTAAGGATTAGAGTTATGGTTCGCAAGTGCATTAGCCATATTATGATTTATCAAGGCCGCTAGCTCTGACGGTGTCATTTTAATAGTACCATGACCACGTCCATGTCCGCGCCCACGTCCAAACATTTTTAACAATTACAACATATAAAAATAAGTAATATGCAACACATCTACTTCATTTAAGTATAAGTAATTAAAATAATTTAGCACAGACACATAACTAATGGTTTCAAATAATAATTTTTGATTAAACAAATTTTAAGTATATCTACAATAAACTAAACCAAATACTAAAATCTAAAAACATCAGTCGGATTGTAAACAACCCTTCCCATCTTGGTGTGAAAATATATTTAAGTTTGATGAAAAAACTAGATAATCTAGAAACTCAATGAGATTCAATCGATCCAACACTATTTTCCGACACGTCAGCTGGTTGCTCATTGGGCTCTTCCTTAGGTTCCTCCTCCGGATCCTCCTTTGGTTCAACCTCAGGGTATTCTTCCTCAGGTTCTTGCACTGCATTCATTGTGACAATTTAAAGTAACTCTTTAGAACAGTGACATTAAGAGGAAGTTCATTTCCTCTCTTCCTAGAAAATGGATACACTATTGTATGGTCATTAAGAGGACTGAAAACCTTAAGACCCTCACTCTCACTTAGTTGTATGGTATCCTTAGTGGATACTAGATGGAGATGAACATGCAAAATTCATCTAGCAACTCCAAGAATCAGCAAAGTTTATCCCTTCACGTGGTGGAATGGGATTGTATAGAACCACAACATCATCTCATCTCCTATCCCAAAACTCATAAAAGGGTCATCTCATCACCTTCTCGGAGACATGAAGGGAGAGCTACATCCAAGGAAGCCAATTCCAAGAGACAAGCTATTCTTAAGCCTTTATGTCTACATGAAAGTAGTGGCCACTTTCTGTTTACTCTTTAAGACTTGGATTGTATCCATCAAGATGATCTGGAATACATGGAGATAGTCTAGCATATGGCTCTTCTTAATCATAGAAACCAAAAATTCTATAAGAGGACAAGCAAGAAGTTTTTTAGTAATACAACGAGTAGAAAGTTGGAGCTCCACAAAAGCAAGGTGAAATGTTACAACTATAACCATATAGGACAATATGCTTTAAAGTGCAAGGCACCAAGGAAAAACGGTGCCCAAGCACAACCTAGACCGAACTACATTGATGGAGCTCCACATATCGAGAAGCCCAAGCAGCAAGCTGTAGTTTTTGTTGAAGAAAGTGGCTTTGAATGGAGTTTCGAGGTTGAATATGCATCTCCAAACTAAGCACCAATAGATGTTCATGAGGAAGCCAATGTATTGGAACATTTTTGTACCCCTGAATGCATTGCTAAAGTTAATAGATATATGTACACTAACATTGAGATAAGATCTGACTTGGAGTCCTTGAACATCTTAGAAGCTGGTTTTAAAATAATTGAAAATGATTATAACCTTAAATAGAAGATGTGGAGAAAACCGTTTCAACTCTTAAGCATGAACACACTAACTAGTGGACTCAAATCAATGATCTCATCACCATGTTAACTCAATGCCATGTTGAGCTTGTGAAAAAAGACCATCAATAAAATTATATCCTCATCCTTGCATGCAAAGGTTTGTTATAAAAAAAGTAGGGACTAGGATCTACTGAGATAGCTTCTCCGCACACTCTACTATCTATAAGATCTCTAAGGTGTGAAACTTATCAAGATGAGCTTTCCCTCATAGACCCCATTCAAGAAGAGGATAAAAAGTAGATAATGAAGGATGGATATGAGACTAGTAAAGAAGATCATCCTAAAAAGCTCACTATTCTCCCGAGGGGAAAAAAGAATCAGGGATGACAATGTCCAAAAGGAAGAACTTGATCTAACCAGCCAAGAGAAGATCAAAGAAACCTCAAGATATCAAGGACACTTTTAACTCTAAGCATAAACAATTCTTTATATCTTTATGATTTGAATTCGTGAAGGGTGAAGACATAACTATGAACTCTAGTACCAGGAGTTCTAGTTAATGTCCAACTCATCCTTAGAAAAACAAAATAACTGATTAGTTGTGCACCATTGCTCCACAGCTTAAACCATCTAGTTTCAAGAGCAAGCCTCGCCCTAAGAAGCCTGTCGCAACATCTAAGAAGATGAAGATGGAAGTGGAAAGTAATCAAGCTCATCCTTCTACTCAAAAGAAGACTCTCATAAGGAAGTCAGTTTATTGCATCATGTGTGGTAATACATCTCATCTTACCAAGGATTGCATCTACAATCCTAAAACTACTATCCACATGATCAAGAAGAAGACTTTTGAGAATAAGAAAAAGAAGAAGAAGATAGCTTTGGAAGGAAACTATTCCTTTCAAAAGCTCTAAGGTGGAAAATAAGACAAGTGAAAACTTGGTTTTAAAAGAAAATTTGGTCTCAGAAGAAAGGAATGCTTCCGAAACAATGAAGCTTGTTGTAACAAAGGCAAGATCTTTTGATGGTCTAGTCTCCAAAATTTCTAAAGTTATTAAAACTACCGAAGTGTTATAGGTTAAGTCTAATCTTCCAAACAGGGTTTGGAGGATAAAGAAATACCATGTGAGTGAAAGTTCTTCATCAACAATAGCAAATGATCCTCAAAGCCTGAACATAAGATCAATCACTATGGCATTGTCCTCAGTTCACTTTGACAAGCCCAAGCCCATAATGCTTGGTTTCCAAATGTAACTAACCATCTATTTCTATGTAGGAACAACTAAAGATCAAGAGAAATTTAAGGATCATTAGTAGTAGTTGTTCAAGGTACATGACAGGAAATGGCTCTTTGCTTCAAAACTTTGAGAAATTTGATGGAGGGCTAGTTCCTTTTGGAGGAGATGCAAGTGGTTACATTACTGGAAAGGGCAAACAGAGTGTATCCAATCTTGTGATCAAAGACAAAACATGCTATTCACCGAGCATGAGTGCATTGTTCTCAAGCCCATGGTGGTCATTCCTTAAGAGCATATCCTTCTTAAAGCTCGTAGGAAAGGGAACATGTAGAAGATGGATTAGCTAGAAACATCTCCTCAGGAGAAGTTTCTTGCTTACTATCTAAAACAAATAGTGATGAGTTTGTCCTTTAGCATAAAATAATGGGCCATGTATACTTTAAGAAGATGAATAAATTAATTAAGAATAATTGGTAAGTGGAATACCAAAGAAAGAGTTTACAAGTGATGACCATTGTGTTGCATGTCTGAAAGGTAAACAACAAAAGGTGTCTCATAAGGCAAAGGAAAAGAACTCCATCACTACACCCATGCACTTATTACACGTGGATCTCTTTGGCTCCACCAGTGTAATGAGTCTAGGAAGGACATCATACTATTTGGTGATCATAAATGATTTCACAAGATTTATTTGGGTCTTCTTCCTCGGAACTAAGGATAAGACTCCTCGGTTCTTGAAGAGCTTCATTCTGAAAATTGAGAATCAATGTGATCATAAGGTCAAAACCATAATATGTGATCAAGGAACTAAATCCGAGAACCAAAAACTTGACACATTTTGTGATGAAAAGGGTATTACATGATAATATAGTGCTCCTAGGACTTCTTAGCAAATAGATCCGATGAACCTCCAAGAACCATGTTATCTAACTCTAAACTGCCTATCACCTTCTGTGTAGAGGTGGTTAACACCTCCTACTATGTGCAGAATAGAGTTTTAGTAGTTAAGACTCATGGTAAGACTCCTTACGAACAATGGCACAAAAGGATACCTTTCATTGGTGTCCTTGCATCATTTTGAATACCAAAGATCAAGTAGCCAAATTTGTTAAGAAATCAGATCATGGACAATTCAATGGATACTCCTCCCAAGCTAAGGCATAGTGAATACACAACCTTATAACTATAATAGTTAAGGAGTGAGGCAATATGACCTTTAATGAGCACTCTTAGTTTGAAAGGTTCGAGTTCTAATTGGTTGTTTGATCTTGATTTAGTTACCAACTATTTTAACAAATCTTGTAATGTTTTACGATCTATAGGTATATTAATTGGAGATCCTGATCTAAAATTTGAGTTGAGAAAACCAAGTAAGAAAACTACTTCAGCTCCAGTGGTAACTAACCATGTAAATGGAGTTCTTATCAGAACAACCATGACAAATTCAGTTGATACATCTACGGTGCCTACAAATTCTAGCTTAGAGGCAAAGAACTGAATTAAAGGAACTTCAAATGTAAGAGGAAATGGTGTTGGTGATAGTGATCAAGAATTTCTTGATATTGACAACCATTCTATGGAAGACAACATCAATGATGTCACACACTCATTAGATCAACCTTCTCTTGATAAGTGTATTGATATGTGGGTGAAACTCTATTGCAAGCTCAGAATTTCACAAATTTAGATCTATCCAATCAACCTGCTATGATTCCTCAACTCAGGATCCACAAGTCACACCCCACCACAAACATCATCGGAGATGTTGACATTGGGGTGAGAACAAGAGTACAAACCCATGACAAAAATATTTGCATATACTCTTCCTTCTTGTCCCACATAGAGCCCAAGAAAGTTGATGAAGCTTTAAAGAATGGTAGTTGGATTGAAGCAATGTAGGAGGAGTTGCTTCAATTGACAAGGTAAAACGTTTGGAACTTATGTCCTCTTCCTCAAGGAAAGACCATTATAGGTACCAAATGGGTATTTAGGAACAAGAAAGATAATAGAGGACTTGTCATCAAGAATAAGGCTAGACTAGTTGTTGAAGGATACACATAAGAAGAGGGATTTACTACATATATGTTTTTTCTCTAGTGACAAGACTTGAAGCTGTTAGAAAATTTCTTGCTTTTGCTGCAACCAAGGATTTCAAGGTCTACCAACTTGATGTCAAGTGTAATTTTCTATATGGGATGATTGATGAGGAGGTATATGTTAAACAACCACCTAGCTTTGCAGACCCAGGTCATCCTAATTATGTATGCAAGCTTGTTAAAGCTCTTTACGGGCTACACCAAGCTCCAAGAAATTAGTATGAGACACTATCTCAGTACCTCTATTAACATAGCTACAAAAGGGTACTATAGATGGAACACTCTTCATCAAAAGAATAAGGAATGACTAGATATTGGTTCAAGTTTATGTACATGACATTATCTATGGGTCACCTAATCCAAAGCTCTGTCATGAAGGAACTCAATTTCTTTCTAGAAATTCAAGTGAAGAAGGTTGACAATGGCATATTCGTAAGTTATTCGAAGTATGTACAAGGCATAGTTACAAGATTCAATATGGTTGAATGTAAGGTTGCAAATACACCCAAAACAAGAAACCACTCCCTTGGACCTGATCTTAAAAGGGAGTTTGTGGATGAATATCTTTACAGGGCTATGATTGGGTCTCTTTTGTATGTCACAACCAGTATGCCTGATATCATGTTTGTTGCATGCATTTTTGCAAGATATCAAGTAAACCAAGATTTCACACATAGTTGTGTTAAGAGGATTCTTAGATATCTCAAAGGTGCTCTTGAAACTAGGCGTTTGCTATCTAAATAATTTTGACTTCATTTGTATGCTTATACAAATAATGACTATGGTGGCTGCAATATGACCACAAAGTCTACATCCATGGGTTGTCACTTCCTTGGTGGAAGAATAGTCTTATTACAATGCAAGAAACAATCTTATGTGTCTGCATCAAATGCTGAAACTGAATACATTGCTGCTGCTAGCTGGTATGCTTAAGTGCTTTGGATTCAGAATCAGATGTTAGACTGTGGATTCAACTTCAATGAGATTCCAATCAACATAGAAAACAACAGCTCTATCTCAATCAAGGAAAATCTTGTGCAGCACTCAAGGACAAAACTCATCAACAACAAGTGTCATTTGATTAAAGATAATTTTATAAAAAGATTAATAACACTAGTCAAAGTTAACACAAATGAGCAATATGTTGATTTGTTCATAAAAGCTTTTGATGAATAGAGATTTAAGTATTTTGTATCAGCTATTGGGATGATTAACTTTGAGTAGAATTTTCTTAAACTAAACTCAAGATTATTTTTAAATATGTGTGTCCTAAGTTGTCTATAACATTACCTACATAAGCACATTTTACTTTGAAGAAAGCATTTCAAATGATATCCTTAGAATTTTGAAATGTTTGACATATTTTATCTTGTAAAACATTAAGTTATCTTCAAAAGAACATTATGTCTTAAAAACTAATAACTACTTGTAAAACATTTACGTGTGGAAGAAATTTAGATATATCTTTTGAATCTTAAATATGTTTCTAAGTACTTATATGTTTTGAAGGACAATTTTCTTCCGAAAGAAATTAAGGCTCGGAAGATTTGTTCCTTTGTGAGCAAAACTTCTTAATTTTAATCTCTTCCGAAACCAAATATGTCTTTAAGGTAAAAAAAGACTCTAAGTATTTGTCCTCCAAACTGAATTTTCATAAAGCTCAGGAATATGTTCCAAAGTTAAAATTGGCTTCAGAAGCTTTTATAAAACTTCCGAATAAAAATTACCTTTGAATGGTTTTCGACATCCAGATTTCAAAGTTTATCCTTTTGCATTAACTATTTCAAATCTATTTCATATATATACATCTTCAATGATTCCCCCTCTTTCACTTTTTTTTACATCTGCAAATCTCTACAACCTAAATTCACCCACAAACCACCTTTATTCTTATCATTTTTTCTCCCAAAGCAACTCATAAATGGCCAACACTGATCCTTGAAACCAACCAGAATTTTCCATGCATCTACACAGGCACATAATCAAGTTACTCTATTAAACTCTGAGAACTTCACCTCTCTCACTATAGATCCTCCACTATATGAAGATCAACTTTTGTATTTTTGGAGGACCTGCCAAGGGGTCAGTATGGATGTGGAGAAGGCATTGCCTCCCATAATGCATGGGAGGATAATCTTCATCACTCCATCTTCCATTAACACTCATCTTAGGCTAGATGATATAGAAGGTGACTTGTCCTTCCCAATGTCTACTATAAACTAGTCCTTTAGGTAAATAGGCTATGAAGGTGATTAATCTGTAAGAACCTTTAGGAAAAGGAACGTCTCCTCCTAGTGGAAGTACCTCATCCATGTAGTTATCCATTGTATATCAAACAAACATGGAAGTTTGGACTAGATTCCATAAGACCTTTTTAGATGGTTCAGGTTGTCAAGTTCAAGTATTCTTAATTCGTATATATAAATTTGCATGCTAACATGGACTCTCTTGAATATTACATGTTCACTAAATATGTTCAACACATTCTTAACTGTGAACCGGGCTCACGGTTAAGGGAAACTAGTAATGTTCTTAAAATGGTACAGATGAAGCCTGACATCTTCAAAACAAGGAGATAGCCTACTATAGGCTTCTCAGGTGTAGAAACACACTAGTCCCAAAAACGTTAGAGCTTATTACTCAAGGTGATAACCTAGTAGCACAGACTACTGTTGAACTCACACCTTCTACTTCTCAAACACCCAAACAGCCTCAAATAACCATCATCTACTCTAGAAAATCCAAAGGAACCCCTACACAACCTACTCAGGTTGTACAGGCCCCATATCCTCACCCAGGCAGACGAAAGTGCACACTAGAGCTCCCACTTCCTCTAAGAGCAAACCACTACAATCTCTCCAAGGATCAGTGATGAGGTTCCTCATACTCAACCTGGTGAGCTCACAACCCCAACAACCTTAAGCCTTCACTCAAAATCTCAAAACTCAGGTGAATAATCTTCATAGGAAAGCTACCATCCCCAGCCTCTAGACCTTAGTCAATCCATAACCAACCTTGAATATTATGATAATGAAGACATAGGATTTAGTAAGTACCATGAGTCTTTCTTCTCCACCCTACTAAAGGAGAGATAAGTGCTCCTGACTCACCCATGTCTAGCCCATATCATCCACCCATACCTAAGGTGGATCTATCTAACCCTATTTAGGAGGTCCATATGGAAAAGGCTCTGAATTATGCAAATGATGACATCCTTAACAACTCATCCATGGCAACCCAGTCCATTGACACTTCAATTGAAGCAGTCATGGTGTAAGGGAAATCCAGTAGCCAAGAACTTTGCGATGGTGATAAGGAAGAAGACTTTGATCCTATTCTCTTATCCCCCCATGTCTTCTGATAGAGATGAGGGGAGTCTGAAACTAAAGGTGCGAAACTAACTAAAACATGCAACCATTTAGTCCCAAGGGTTGGTCACCTGGAATCTTAGGTGACTACCTAACAAAAAGGGTTAATGACTAGCAACTTGAGATCATTGACCTTAGGGTAAGTTAGTTGAGATACCACAAAGAAGGACTAAACTAGGGCCACAAGAACATATGGATGTGGTGGACCTAACCTCTAGCTCACCTATGGAAGAGGACGATGCTACCAAAAAGGAGAAGAAAGTCTTAGCAATCGTAGAACCTGGAGTTCTTATTATAGTATAGACGTTAAGGACTCACCAACCTCACTTGTAACTATCTAAACATAGCAACCTCCTCAAGTTCATGTTGATGTGGACTCACTCACACAAAGTCTGTTTGAGGAGGGTATACCAAGGGCTATGCCTACCCCCATCTCACCATACTAAGAATCCATATACAAGATGAAGTTATGATACTGATAGAAGAACCCTGGTAATCTCTAGATCTAAGGCGCAACAAGAAATCTTTAACTTCTCCTGCCAGAGATTCTATGAGAGCATCCATCTGATTGACCTTCCACTTTCCGGTGCTAGTCAAAACAAGCAAGTTACAAGGTTAGGAGATACGATTCAAGACAGGGTGCCGGAAGAGTTCAAATTTAGATTTAGATTATATAAATAGTGGATAGCATGCAAGACTGTTGCTTAATTGGATATTGAGGTGACCTCAAGATTAGCTTTGAAAGGGAAACCTTGACTGAAGGCCTAATACTTGAGCTTGTGAACCTTGAGATAGGAACATCTTCAGCACCCATTGCACTCAATAAAGCACCAGTTGGTGAAAGTCCAAAGGTCTCTCCACCTTAAGTCACCAAGGCCAATGAATGAAAAAAGGAAAAAGGAAACTAACTTTGAAAAAGATTGAGGAAGAGGAAAAGAGAAGAATAGGAAATAGAAAAGGAGAGGAAGCTAGGTGAGATAGTTCAAATTGGTCCCTAGGCTTCATGAAAGCTGCAATCATGGCTACCAACAGGCCAAACACTCAAGATGATGAGTTGAGGGCATCCAAATTGAACTACTTGGGGACCATAAACTACAACATTGATGAACTCATCTCTCTTGTCTTAGAAGAGTTAAATGAACTGGCTGACATTAAGTTGTCAAAGGAGAGGAAGGAGGCAGAGGATACAAAACTACTCCTCAAGATTTAGGAAGAAAAGACTTACAAACATGCTCCTACCCTCTCCAGAGTTCAAGAAAACCCTGAGATAAAGGTTGTGGTAGCTGAGCAACAACCTCAGGTAGACAAGGAAGTAGACAGAAAAAACATGATGAGCTACCTAATTGCCACAATCCTATATTAGGCAACTACACTCCTTCTCTTATCATATGAATATATAAAGTGCAAGTAACCTCAAGCAGCTTGAGTAACAAGTAATAAAAGAACAAGCAGCTGCAAAGAGGAAAATGAGGGAAGAAGCTCCAAAGTCAACTGCCATCATTCAAAAGAGTTTAAAAAAAGTCTATTGATAGGTAGAGGATGATAAGCTTCCTGAAGTTGTATGGATTGTTTGGAATGGGGCTTGGTCTAATGTATCTATCCACCATAGATAGTAAATTAGAGTGATCAAGCAAAAGATTAAAAAGAGTGAACTCTTTGACTTCCATTCTCCACCAAGTCAGGTTGCACCTAAAGTTGAGGTCAAGGTTGAACCCCAAGAGACATCATAACCTAGACCTAGTGCTAGATCACAACCAACTTTATCTTCTTATCCATAGCAGGATCCTCATCCCATTCCTTTAAACCTATAGTGCTAGATCACAACCAACTTTATCTTCTTATCCATAGCAGGATCCTCATCCCTTTCCTTTAAACCTGTGAGGAAAAGGACCTAAATGAGAAAGACACACAAGAACAATCTTATGCTAAAGGGTAGTCTTCTTAGTTGAAACCAAGAAAAAAGATGAAAAAGATGGCCATGAAGAGGGACAATCAAAAAGGCATTGACCTCTACACCTTAGGATGAGTCAAAGCATCCTGAAGTAACTCAAGATAAATCTGCTCAACCAAGTCCAACAGATATAGAGCCTCTTGCTGCCAGGTGACCCAGCTTGTCGTGGACCTTTGCTGCAAATCCAGACAGATGGTATGTCACTAGAGATTAAGGAGGTCAAAATATCTACTACTAAAAATACATGCCTGATCTTTCTCTACATGATATCTATGACATATATAGATACTATGAGAGTATGAGGGTTCCTGACCAAATGATGATGAAAGGAATGTGCTTGATCCTAAAGAAGACAGTCTCCCATGTTTTGGTATGTGACATCTAGTAATTTCCCGTTACAAAACTCTATTAGTTCCGTTAAGTCTTGCATACATGTGACATGAGCATATACTAGTTTGCATTGAACATTGGTGACTTAATAACAATGATCTATGATATACAACAATAATCTAAATAATAATATTAATTATTAGTTCATGGTTGTTTAATTTATGGATTTAAGGTATTATTTATGAATTTTACTTAATAACATGACAACGTGTTATATAGTCCATGTGCATTGTGACTTATTGTAAATGTTTATTATCATTATTATTGATTAATAATGTTTATATTTTGTAGTTAAATCTTTTGAAAAGTGTTAAAAATATTATTGTATAAAATATAAACAATGAGGTTTATTTTGTAATCGGAATAAAACTAAAAGTTACCATACTTGAAGAAAATTAAACCTTAATCCCTTGTCCCACACCCCCTTGCGACCGAAACCCATCCCAAACCACCTCAGCATTCAATTTTGAGCAAGAACACACACACAAACATTTGGATTTGACTCTAGATTCAAGTGTTTCAAGGTGCTAGCAAGTTCAATTGTTGATTCTACATGTTTAAAGGTTAGGTTTGATTAGTTTTTCATAGTTTTCATTCTTGATGAACCCTAATTCACAAATTGGTAATGAAAATGTTAAATTGATGATTGTTAGATGTTAATATGATGTTAGCTATATTGTATGAAAGTTAGGTTATGTTGATTATGCATGAAATCCATGATTTGATTATGACTTTCACAGATTGCCTGAAGAGGAAACTCTTTGTTCTTGGAATACATGATTTGATGATTGTAAGCCCTATACCTACAGTGGATCTGAGGGAGTTGTAGGGCTTGTGAGGTGGTTAGAGAAAACTGAGTCAGTCTTCACCAAGTGCAATCATCCGGGGGCAGACGAGTTTAAATTCACCATGGGGACACTTGAGGGTGCAGCACTCACATGGAGGAATGCGCAAGTGCAAAAGTTTGGCCAGGTGATAGTAACACGCTACCGTGGGATGAAATCAAAATGATGATGATCGAGGAATACTGCGCTCTTGATGAAGTTGAGAAACTAGAAGCCGAGTTCTGGTAGTTAATGATGGAAGCATCTAACATCGAGGCTTACACTGCTAGGTTTCATGAGCTAGCTACACTCTGTCCTTGCATGGTTGACCCGCTAGATCGATGAATTGAGCACTACTTATGAGGGTTGGTTTTGGAGATTCAAAGTATGGTGATGAGTGCAAAAATCCCCCTATTACTCAACACATCATTCGATTAGCTCATAAACCCACTGATCAGACAGTGGAGCAAGGGAAGTTACCAAAGCGAGGTGCCATGACAAGTGTGCCCGATGACAAACGCAAGTGGGAAAATAATGATAGCAAGGGATCGTCATCTAGTAGACAACCTCAGCTACATCAGCCCTAGCAACAACAGAAACAAAGGAGGTTTGATAACAACCGCAACTTCAATAAATCATTTGTCCCAACACAAGGACTGAGTGGTTATGCGCGGAAAACCCCAAGTGCAACCGACGCAACTACCACCACACTAGCAGGTGTGCCAGTTTTTTATGCTAGTGTTATAGGAAGGTTGGGCATTCGGCAAAGGATTGTCATCGGGAGTTGATAAAGAAGCCTTAGCAGCCTAGCAACCCCATTAAACACCAAAGTTTTTCTTTCAGTGTAGAAAAGAGGGGCATACAAGAGAATTGCCCTCAACTAAAAAGAAATGGTAATGGCAATAGAAATTGTTGTAATAATAATAACGGTGGCAATGGTGACAATAATGGTGGCAACAATGGTAGAGTAAAGGGAGAGGTTTTTCATGGTTTAGGTGAGGCTCTAAATGATCCTACTATTGTTACTAGTAAATTTCATTTTAATGGTTGTTTTGCTTCTGTATTATTTGACACTATAGTCGATTGAAGTTTTATCTCTACCATGTTCTGTACTCTTATAAGTGATATCCCTTTCGCGTTGGACTATAAGTATATCGTAGAATTAGCTAATGGTAAGCAAATCTCCGTTATGCACATCCTTAAGGGTTTGAAGATAGAACTTGTTGCTCATACCTTTGATATTGATCTTATGCTCATTACTCTTAGAGGTTTTGATGTAGTCGTAGGCATGGATTGGCTGTCCGAGAAGCAGACAGGGGTGATTTGTCATGAGAAGGTCATTTGCATTCCTCTGATAGACGGGGAAACTATTTCAGTTAAGGGCGAGAAGAGTGGTGTTGTGACAGGCATCATATCATTCATGAAGGCTCAGAAGTGGCTATGCAAGGGTCATTTAGCCATGTTAGCCCTTGTCACTGACAAGCAACAAGAAGAAAAAATATAGAGGATATTCTGATGGTTCGTGACTTTCAATAGGTGTTTCTAGAGGATCGAAATACCACCTCATCGTCAATTTGAGTTTCAGATCGATTTGACTCCCAGACCAGCTCCAATTGCATGAGCACCTTATCAATTAGCACCGAACGAACTGCAAGAACTATCTACACAACTTCAAGAGCTATTGGATAAAGGATTTATTTGACCGATCTCATCACGGTGAGGAGCACTTGTTCTCTTTGTTAATTATAGAGAGTTGAACAAAGTCAAAGTCAAGAATCGATACCCTCTACCTTGTATTGAAGATTTGTTTAATCAGCTTCAGGGATCAAGATATTACTCAAAGATTGGTCTGAGGTCCGCTTATCACCAACTGCGAGTTCGAGAAGAAGACATCTCAAAAACAACATTCTGTATTCATTATGGTCACTATGAATTTTTGGTCATGCCATTTGGATTGACTAATGCACCAGCAGTGTTCAAGGATTTCATGAATCATGTGTACAAACCCTACCTTGATCAGTTTCTCATTGTGTTTATCAACGACACCTTAATCTATTATAAAACCAAGGAAGAACATGAGGAGCACCTACGTTTGATCTTGGAACTACTTAGAAAGGAACAAGTGTACGCCATGTTTTCTAATTGTGGTTTCTGGATTCGTGAGGTCTAATTCTTGGGTCACATTGTTAACAAGAAGGGAATACATGTGGATCCTATGAAGATTGAGGCTATAAAGAACTGGTCGGTACCCAAGACGCCTAGTTAGATAAGGCAATTCCTTAGACTGGCTAGATATTACTGATGTTTCATTGGAGGATTTTCTAAAATTACTCAACCTCTTATAGCCTTGACCCATAAAGGAACAACGTATAAATAGGGTGAGAGTCAAGAAGTTGCTTTTTAGTTGTTGAAACAGAAACTTTGTATCACGCCGATATTAGCATTACCAGAAGGAAGTGAAAATTTGTGGTCTACTGTGACGCTTCTAATCAATGTCTCGGTGTGTCCTCATACAACATGATAACATAATAGCCTATGCCTCGAGACAATTAATGGTGCACGAAAAGAGTTATACTACTTATGACTTAGAATTAGGTGTAGTGATCTTTGCCTTGAAGATCTGGAGACATTACTTGTATGGTACCATATGCACTATTTAGACCGTTCACAAGAGTCTTTAGTATATCTTTGAGCAAAAAGAGCTTAACATGAGACAGGGACACCGGGTGGAATTGTTAAACGATTATGACTATGCTATTAAATATCACCTAGGAAAGTTGAATGTAATTGCTTATGCCTTGAGTAGAAAGAAAACAGGGAAGCCCCAATGAGTGTGTGCTCTACAACTGATGATTAGCACTCACTTGCCCGATCAAAACAAGGAAGCTCGGATAGAAGCTTTGAAAGCAGAAAATGTTGGCACTAAATATTTACGTGGGATGGATAGATAGTTGGAAGTTAAATCCGATAGAATCTAGTATTTCATGGTTAGACTTTGGGTACCCATGTTTGGAGATCTAAGAGCCTACTCATGAGTGAAGCACACAAAACTAAATATTCCATGCACTCTGGTTCTGATAAAATGTATCATGACCTGAAAGCGCACAATTAGTGCACTAATATGAAGATAGACATAGCAACGTATGTGAGCAAGTGTCTAACCTGTTCTAAGGTTAATGTGGAATATCAGAACTCATCTGGGTTACTACAACAACCTGAGATTTCTTTGTGGAAGTGGGAACATATTTCTATGGACTTTTTTACGAAGCTACCCAAGACTCTTAGTGGTTGTGTCATGATATGGGTGATCGTGGATCAACTAACTACGTCAGCTCACTTCTTGGTGATCAAGGAGACTAACCAAATGGACAAGTTAACCTAAATTTACCTGAAGGAGGTCATTTGGAGACATGGTGTGCCAATCTTGATTATTTCTGATCATGATGCTCGTTTCACATCCTATTTCCGCAGTCGTTACAAAAATTTTTGGGTACGCGTTTAGATATGAGCACAACCTATCATCCACAGAGTGATGGGAAAAGAGAGCATACTATTAAATTTGGAGGACATGTTACGAGCTTGTATGATTAATTTCGGAAATAATTGGGAAGCCCACCTATCATTGGTCGAGTTTTTGTACAAGAATAGTTATCATACTAGCATCAAGGCAGCACCATTTGAGGCATTGAATGGCCGAAAATGTAGATCACAAGTTTGTTGGGCAGAAGTTGGTGATAGTTAACAGACTAGCCCTGAATTGGTGCACGAGACTACCGAAAAGATTGTGTAGATACGGAACTGTATGGCCACAACGCGAGAGAGAAAAAAGAGCTATGCAGACAAGCGATGAAAACCTTTCGAGTTTCCATTCAGTGACAAAGTGTTTTTGAAAGTCTCACAATGGAAATGCATCATTCGATTCGGAAAAAGAGGCAAACTTAATCCAAGATACATTGGACCAATTGATATTCTTGAAGTAATAGGTCCAATGGCATATTGATTAGACCTGCCTGATTCAATGAGTGGCATTCACAATGTATTTCATGTCTCAAATCGGAATAAGTGTTTATCTAGTGAGACACTAGTTGTACCACTCGAGAAAGTACAAGTTGATGATCAGTTACGCTTTGTTGAAGAGTCGGTTGAGGTAATGGATCTTGAGGTCAAGACTCTTAAGCAAAGCAAGATACCCATAGTCAAAATTCATTGGAACTCAAAATGTGGACTGGAATTCACATGGGAACGTGAGGATCAGATGAAACTCAAGTATCTTCATTTGTTCGAAACAAGCATGACAGCTGCCGAAGGTACTGGACTAAATTTCGAGACGAAATTTCTTTCTACATGGGGATGATGTACCAACTCACTCAATTTCGTTATGCTAATGTAGTAAACTAGTAATGTAACACAATCATGTAACGCAATTCTCGGGACAAAAATTCTTTCAACATGGGGATAATGTGAAATCCGGTAATTTTTCGTTACCAAACTCCATTAGTTCCGTTAAGTCCTGCATACACGTGTCATGAGCACACACTTGTTTTCGTTAAAAGTTGGTGACTTCATAACAATGATCTATGATATACAGTAATAAGCTAATTAATAATGTTCATTATTAGTTCATGCTTATGTGATTTATGGATTTTAAGTATTATTGTGAATTTTACTTTATAACGTGACAAGATGTTATATATAGTTCATGTGTTGTGTGACTTATTGTAAATGTTTATGATTATTATTATTGATTAATAATGTTTATATTTTGTAGTTAAAATCTTTTGAAAAGTGTTAAAAACATTAGTTTTATAAAATATAAACAATGGGGTTTATTTTATAATTGGAATAAAACTAAAAGTTACCATTTTTAAATAAAACTAAACCCAAATCCCCCCTCCCACACCCCCTTGCAGCCGAAACCCATCCCAAAGCCCCCTCACCATTCGATTTTCAACAAGAACACACACAACATTCAGATTTGACTCTAGTTTCAAGTGTTTCAAGGTGCTAGCAATTTCAGTTGTTGATTCTCATGTTTAAAGGTTAGTTTGATTAGTTTTCCATAGTTTTAATTCTTCATGAACCTTAATTCACAAATTGTTGATGAAAAACTGAAATTGATGATTTTTAGATGTTAATATGATGTTAGCTATATTGTATGAATGTTACGTTATGCTGATTACGCATGAAATCCATGATTTGATCAGGAATTGCACACATTGCCTTATGAGGAAACTTTTTGTTCTTAGAATTCATGATTTGATGATGGTATGATGTTAGATACAATGCTTAGGATATTAGTCTACTTGGACTATGCATGAAAATTCATAAAATTGGTATGTTGGTCATAACTTACTAAAAGTAGAAACTTTTGTACATGGTAATTGGGAATTTTGATTATTTAGTGCAGGATCGTTGAAGGGTGTAGAGTTACAACACAACAACACAAAGAGGAGATAAACTAAACTTAGATCAAACAGTAAACTGGATTAACCAAGTGGTGACACTAAGAACACAAGTAATCTATGAGATAGAACACAAAGAACACAAGTGTTTGGTTTTCAAGAATGCAGTATATTGCCTTCTCTATGTTCTATTACAAGTGTTACAAAGCATATTCGAAAGATACAAGAACGTGAGATACTTATACAACATCCTACAGCCGGCTATACTTTGAAAGCCAGCTGGATATAATTGACTAGACACACATAAAATCAGTTGTAGAGTCAAAAGGCAGATTTCCTTTTGACTAATGACTATGACATGCCATAGCTCACATCCTTATCTATTACAAAAAGGATAAAGTACATAAAGTAGAAAGCTATAGACTCAAGACCTCAATGTACAGTTACCAAAAGCATGGACCTTTTCAACAAACCATGTTAGTTGGTGACTTGCAGAGTTGCAACGAAAAGGTGTCCAGCTTTATGGAACAGTACATCAGATAAAGCATGTTACTAAAAGTCTTCGGAAGAAATCTGTCTTCATGAACTTGAAGCTTCGGAAGACTTTGTCTCTAAGGCTTCGAAATACTTCATCTTTGGCTTCGGAAGATGTTGGTCTTGGCTTCGAAAGATTTCACACTTAGAGTATTTCTGTTGCACATGTGAAACTTCCGAAGCATTCCACTTTAATGCACTTGTGCAGCATGCAGGAAAGACTAAAGATGTTTAGGTTGCATCAGCCTCTTCATTAATCTCTAGAAACTCCCCCTAGGCTGATGCTACCAAAACATTTAGAAAACTTCAGATATTAACAGTCCTCATTAGGATGATCACCATTCCTTTTTCATAAGATGATGAGGATCCTTCAGGCTGGCAAAGTGTCTTCTCATGTCAAAGAGGTCATGCAGAGGCAACTGAACATATCTTGCTATTTATAGATGTCTTCAATGCCTTGATCTCTAATAACATGCCACCTTTCTGGATTTGTGATGTATGTCCAAGACAACATGAGTCTTCTGGATGCTAGAGGAGCTACTGAAGTTGGAGTTCATTGAGCTTCCTCTGGCTGCTCATCCTCAGGCTGTTCTGATTCATCCTGAGGTTCAGAAAGGGATGCAGGCTTCTTCTTCTTGTTAGACGTTGGTTTAGAAGCCATCCTTTTCCTTCTCTTTCCAAATATTAACTGAGAAGACTGGCCTACAGCACCAGATGATATTCACTGTCTTTCTCAGTTGGGACTTCCACTCTCTCAGGTTCAGATGGAGAGGGAGGTTGACCCTGCTATGGATCAGAAGATGAAGCTTGCTGAGCATTAGCAGGAGGTCCGGGTTGTGTTGTGTCTGTTTGTTCAACCTTAACCTCCACTTCAGGTGGGGTCTGACTTGGAGTGGAGTGTAAGTCAGTGATCTCCACTCTTAATCTTCTGCTTGATTACCCTGATATGCTCATCCATAGTGGATAGAGACATGGGTCCAAGTCTCCTTCCGGAGAATCCATACAGCTTCAAGAAGCTCATCATCCTCTGCCTATCAGCAGACTTCTTCATGCTCTTTTGGATGATGGCTCTTGACTTTGCAGCTTCTTCCCTCAACTTCTTCTTTGTTGTCTTTCTTTTCCTTTACTAACTCAAGCTCAAGTTTTTTAAATACTCAAACTCAATATAGTCATAAGGTAAGGAAAGGAGTGCATCTGCCTGATAAAGGTCTGTAGCACTGAGGTAGTTAATCATCTTGATTATGTCTTCTTTCTTATCTACCTGAGGTCTTGTTGAACCACATCCCTGTTCAGGACTTCTTGAAATGGTGAAGGGTAGGCATACCTTTGTACAGTCTTTTTCTTCTTCTCTCTTCTTTGACTTGTACTAGGAGTTCTGCATCTTCTGCCTCCTTCCTCTCTCTTGACCTTTCCACATCAACCAGCTCATTCATTCATCCAAGGGGAGAGAAATGACACTATTATGTCATAGTTCCTAGTTTTCAGATAGTTGATCTTGACTGCCCTTAACTCATCATTCTGAGTATCTGGTCTGGGGGCAGCCCTGATTGTAGACTCCATGAGTCTTGGAGACTCAGTAGAGGAACATTCTCCCCTTAGCCTCCTTTTCCTCTCTCTTTCTCTCCTCCTCAATCTACTCAGATGTCATCTTTCTTTTCCTTTTATCACTCTTTCACCTTTGTGACTTAGGGTGGAGAGAGCTTTGGCCTTCATTGCTTGTTGCAGCATCTGAGCTCAGGCCAGAGAGAGGTTGAGAAGCACCTTCACCAGTAGGTGTCTCAAAAGGAATATGGATTCTGCAGCAGTTGGAGAAGATGAGACAGGGCTCTCAGGTTCTGTCACTAGGCCTTCAGTCAAGGTTTCCCCTATGAAGCTAATCTTAGGGTCTGCCTCAACATCCAGTTGATCGATGACATTTCCTAATTGCCTTAGTCTCCTTCTTAGGCTGAACTCTGCAATGATCCTGTCTTGGATTCTTTTAGCCAGTCTGTCAGCTTGTCTTGATTGGCTTGGGTTGACAAGTGGCATGTTGACTAGATCCAGACCTTCATAATAGTCCAAGTTCTGAAAATTGAAGACTTCTTGCTGTCCTTGAACTCTTATGATGATGAGGGCCTTCTGTTGTTTTCATACCTCCACCCAATAATATGATTGAAGGATGGTGAAGGTGATATAGCCCTGGTATCCCATCCTCAAACAGACTCTGTATGAAGGAGTGTGTGTAGTCCACATCAATGTGAACTAGAGGAGGTTGCTGAGAATGCATAGTTGCAAGTGAGGATGGTGAGTCCTCAATGTCCATTTCTCGGAGGAACTCCCAGGTTCTATGGTTGTAATGACTTTCTCCCCCTTTTTGGTAGCATCACCCACTTGCATAGGTGAGCTGGAGGATAGATCAATCACATTCACAGGTTCTTGTGTTCTGGTTGAGCTCTCCTAAGGGTTTCCCAGCTAGTTTTCCTTTAGATATGAAATCTCAAGTTGCTGATCATTGATCCTGTGTTATAAGGTAGTCACCTGAGATTCAAGGTGACTGACCTTTGAGACTAGGTAAGCGCATGTTTTAGACAGGTTTTGCACTTTTAGTCTCAGATCCCCCTCATCTTCATCAGAAGAATGACTAGGGGTGGAGAAGATTGGACCAGAGTCTTTTCTCTCATGACCAGTTCTAAGTTCTTGGCTACTGGATTTCCTCTGCTCACTGGCAGTCTCAGTTGAGATGTCAATGGGCTGAGTTGCCATGGTTGAGGTCTTAATGATGTAATCACTTTCAGAAGTGAGAGCCTCTTCCATATGGACATCCTGAACAGGTCAGGAGTTTCCACCTCAGTTGTAGGTGACTGATGTGGGATAGATGTAGGAGACTCAGTAGTACTCATCTCTCTTGAGTAGAAGGAAAGAAGAGAGATTCATTATACTAACTGAAACCTATATCTTCATTAGTATAGAATTCAAGGTGGGAATGGGTTGGTTGAGATATATAGGCTGGGGATGGTAACTATCCCCTGAAGGTTGATCACTTAAGTGTTGAGACTCAGAGTGATGGCTTAAGGCAGTAGGGCTAATGAGCTCATCAAGCTAAGCATGAGGAACCTCAGCACTGATTCTTAAAGAGATGGGAGTGGTCTACTCCTCAGGAGAAATGGGAGCTCCAGTGTCCACTTCTTCCTGTATGGGTGAGTATATGGGGACCTCCACAGACTGAATAGTCTGAGCAGGGGTTCGTTTGTATTTTCTTTGGTAGGTGATGGAGATTTAAGGCTGTGTGGGTGGTTGGGAAGTAGCAGGTGTGGGTTCAAAACTAGCTTGTGATGCTAGGTTGTCACCTTGAGCAATGAGCTCTAACATTTTTGGGACTAGGGCTGTTTCTACCCTAGAGAATCCAACAGTGAACTTTCTCAGTATTTTAAAGATGCTGGGCTTCATCTGTCGCAGTTTAAAAATGTTACCTGTTTCCCTTAACTGTGAGCCCAGTTCACAGTTAAGAATGTACTGGACATATCTAGGAAACATGTAATATTCTAAGGAGTCTAATTAGCAAGCAAATTTGTATAAACAAACTTAGAGTACCTGAATTGGCCCCTTGAACCATTCCATGGACTATGAAGGAGAGATCTTCAGGAATCTAGTCCCATCCACCATGCTTGTTTGATGAGCTGTGGATGACTACATGGAGCAGGAATCTCCATTGGGATGAGACCTTCCCTTTCCTGAAGGTCTTTATAGAGAAATCTCCCTCATACCCCATCTACTCAAAGTCATGATTAACAACTTCCTTTGGGAAGAACACCTCACCTTCTTCATCATCCAGCTGAAGATGTCGGTTGATGGTGGCCGGAGTGATGAAGATTGTTCTCCCCTGCACTATGGCAGATAGTGCCTTCTGCCCATCCATAATAACCTCTTGGCAGGTCTTTTAGAATTCAAGCAACCGATCCTCATAGAGTGGAGGATCAATGGTGAGGGAGGTGAAATAGTTTGACAGAGACAAGAAACGACAAACCTCTGAGAAATGAGGATCTTTCTCAGAGCATAATAGAGCAATTTGATTGTGTTGTCTGTGTAGCTGCATGGTAAAGTTGGGATCATTTCTGTGAGCAAGATTGGCCATTTTGAAGTAGCTTAAGGATGAAGGAAGAAGAAAGAAAGAAATTTCAGAGAGAAATTTGGGTTTTTAGGTTTGGAGGAAGAACAGATGATAGAAAGAGAGGGGAAACCGTTGGGTTTATATGTGAGAAGGATTTGAGATAAAGTTTAATGAAAGAGGATAAACTTTGAAATCTGGATGTCGGTCCCACCTCTGAAAAAGTAGTTTACTTTTTGCTCAAAAAGTAGTTTTCTTGGAAGTCAAAAAGCTTCCGAAGGTTAATTCTCTTCGGAATTTTTAATTAAAAAGGTTCCGAAGCTAGAATGACTTCGGAAGAATTTCCTGAGAGATTTGAAAATTTTTGCTTCGGAAGAAAAATTAAAGCTTGAGTGCTTTGTGTATAAACTAACAAAGCTTTCGAGAGTTAATTTTGCTTTGGAAGTAAATGGTCCTTAAAAATGAGTAAGTGTCTGAGACAAATATTTAAGCTTCGATAGATAAATTTGAAAACTTTTTCGAAGGTAAACTTCTTAGACAGTTATTTATTTTGAAGGCATGATTTACTTCCGAAGTTAAAAACATAACATCCGAAGTATTAGAAATTTTCAAAAATCTAAGAAAAGTCTTCAAAAAGAAATTTTCATCCAAAGAAAACATGAGCTTATGAAAGTGATGAACTAGACAACTTAGGACACACATGAATTTTAAAGAAATAATAAGAATTAGATTTAACAAAGATCTACTCAAGGTTGATCATCCCAATAGCTGATATAAGATATTTAAATCTTTGTTCATCAAAAGCCTTTGTAAACACATCAGCATATTGTTCATTTGTGTGAACCTTGACTAGTTTAATTAAGCACTTTTCATAGTTATCTCTTATTAAATGATACCTGATATTGATGTGCTTTGTCCTTGAGTGTTGCATAGGGTTCTTTGTAATTGAGAGCACTGTTTTTACTATGTGAATGGGAGTCTCCTTGAAGTTTAATCCATAGTCCAGCATCTGATTTTGAATCCAGAGTACTTGAGCATAGCAGCTTGCAGCAACAATGTATTCAGCTTTAGCAGTTGATGCAGAGACACAGGATTGTTTCTTGCATTGCCATGAAACAACCCTTCCACCAAGAAATTAACATCCCCCAGATGTAGACTTTGCAGTCATGTTGCAACCACCATAATCATTATCTGTATAGGCATACAGATTGAAGTCAGAATTCTTGGGATACCATAGGCCAAGTGTGATGCACCCTTGAGGTATCTTAGAATCCTCTTGACAGTGATAAGGTGAGACATCTTAGGGTTGGCTTGATATCTTGCACAAATACATGTAGCAAACATGATATCAGGCCTGCTAGCAGTAAGATACATAAGAGACCCAATCATAGCCCTGTATAAATGCTCATCTACACACTCCCCCTCAAGATCAGGACCAAGAGAGTGGTTTCTGGCTATGGATGTCTTAGCAATCTTACAGTCAGTCATATTAAACCTCTTGAGTATGTCTGAACATACTTTGATTGACTTATGAAGATGCCATCTTCAACTTGCTTCACTTGACTTCCCAGAAAGAAATTGAGTTCCCCCATGGCACTCATTTCAAATATGTCATTCATCAGCTTCTCAAAGTCTTTGCAAAGCTTTGGATTAGTTGAACCAAAGATGATGTCATCCACATATACTTGAACTAGCAATATGTATTTTCCTTCCTTTGATGAAAAGAGTTCCATCTATAGTACCCCTCCTGTATCCATGTTTACAGAGATACTCAAGTGTCTCATACCACTTCCTCGATGCCTGATGCAGCCCATAGAGAGCTTTGTCAAGCTTGCAGTACATAATGAGGATGATCAGGATCTACAAAACCAAGTGGTTGTTTGACATAAACCTCTTCATCTATCACTCCATGCAAAAAGGCACACTTCACATCAAGTTGAAAGACCTTGAAGTTCATGGATGCAACAAATGCCAAGAATATCCTAACAGCTTCTAATCTTGCCACTGGAGCAAAGACATAAGTGTAGTCAATCCCTTCTTCTTGTGTGTATCCTTGAACAAACAGTCTAGCTTTGTTCTTGATGATGATGCCTTTATCATCTTTCTTGTTCCTAAACACCATTTGGTTCCAATGGTATTCTTCCCAGAAGGAAGAGGACAAGGGTTCCAAACTTTCTGCCTTTTGAATTGAAGCAGCTCTTGTTGCATAGCTTCAACCCAACTTCCATCCTTTAGAGCTTTATTAACTTTCTTTGGCTCTATCTGGGATAGAAAAAAAGAGTGAAGACAAACATTTGCTTCATGGGTTGGTCCTCTTGTCTTTACCCCTGAGACAACATCACCAATGATGTTTGTGGTAGGGTGAGACCTGTGGATCCTAAGCAGAGGGATCATATCAAGTTGTTGAGAAAGATCTAAATTTGAAAAATTTTGATCTGGCATAGATGTTTCTCCTACCACATCAGCACACTTTTCAAGCAAAACTTGATCCAAGCAGTGTGTGACATCATTGATGTTCTCATCTATGGTGTGGTTAGTGGCATCAAAAAATTCTTGGTCACTGTCACCATCACCATTCTTGTCTTCCACAGTTGAGGTGTTCTTATCTGGTTGTAGAGCCTCTGAGTTGGAATTTCAAGGCATACTAGATGTATCAGCTGAATTTGTCATTGTTGGGCTGATAGAAACCTTATTTGCAGAAGTGGTTCCAACTGGAGCTGAAGATATATGTCTTGAAGATCTTCCTAGCTCAAATCTTGGATCAGGATCATCTATATTCAAATTTTCTGCGAATCCTGAAACATTCTCACAAGATTTGTTAAACAGTTGGTAACCAAATCAAGATCAAACAACCAATCCGAACCAGAACCAGTAACACAAGGTGTGTGTTCATTGAAAGTCACATTGGCTGACTCCTCAACAATTCTAGTTCTGAGTTTGTACACTCTATAAGCCTTAGCTTGGGAAGAGTATCCAATAAAGTGTCCATCATCTGATTTCTTAGCAAACTTGGCAATTTGATCTTTGGTATTCAAGATGGTGCAAGGACATCCAAATGACCTGAGAAAACCAATGAAATGTCTCCTCTTGTGCCAAAGTTCATAAGGAGTTTTGCCATGAGTCTTAACTACTAAAACTCTGTTCTATACATAGCAGGCAGTGTTGACTGCCTCTGCCCAGAAGGTGATGGGCAATTTAGAATCAGACAACATGGTTTTTGCAGCTTCAATCAGTGTCCTGTTTCTCCTCTCAGCAACACCGTTTTGCTGAGGAGTCCTGGGATCACTAAATTGTCTTCTAATACCCTTTTCATCATAGAATGTGTCAAGGATATGGTTCTTAAATTCGGTTCATTGATCACATCTTATGATCTTAACCTTGTGATCAGATGATTCTTAATCTTCAAGATGAAATTTTTAGAATCTCAGGAGTCTCATCCTTAGTTCTAAGGAAGAAAACCCAAGTGAATCTTGTAAAGTCATCTGTGAACACTAGACAGTATAAGGTCCTTCCTAAACTCATTACACTGGTGGGGCCAAAAAGATCCATATGTAACAAGTGTAGGGGAGTAGTGATTGAGTTCTTTTCCTTAGGCTTGTGAGATACCTTATGTTGCTTCCCTTTCAGGCATGCAACACAGTGGTCATCACTTGTAAACTCTTTCTTTGGCATTCCAGTTACCAAGTCATGCTAAATTATCTTATTCATGTTCTTAAAGTTTACATGGCACATTGTTTTATGCCATAGGAAAGACTCATCACTATTGGCTTTAGACAGAAAGCATGAAACTTCTCCAGAGGGAGAGGTTTCTTCCAAATCCATCTTATACATGTTTCCTTTCCTGGGGACTCTAAGCAGGATATGCTTATGAGGAATGACCACACCAAGCTTAAGAACAATGAACTCATGCTCAGTAAAGAGCATGTTATGACTCTGATCACAAAATTGAGATACACTCAGAAGATTGTATCCAAGCTCCTTTACAAAGTTTACCTTTTCTATGCTGAGCTTACCATTGTGACCTCGCCCCTTCAAAAATGTAACCACCTTCATCTCCTCCAAAAGCAACAGGTCCTCCATCAATCCTTTCAAAGTTCTGGAGTAGTGACCTATTGCCAGTCATGTGCCTGGAGCAACCACTGTCTATGATCCAGACATTTCTGTCTGTCTTCAGCTTTCCCTGCACAAAAGAGAATGATTAGTTACATCTGGAAGCCCAAGCCTTGCTTGTCTTGGGCTCATTTGCAGAAGGTAATTTAACAGTAATAGATCCTATGGTTGAACTAAAAGGATCTTGAGTTGTTGTTGATGGAGAAATCTCAGTCACTTGGTCTTTTTTAGACGTCCACACCACCTTTGGAGTCTTGGACTTGACCTTCAAAACTTTAGAAGCTTTTGGAGCTTCAGAAGTTTTGATGACTGAACCTTCGGAAGATTCTGCAAACACTGCAGTAGACTACAGTGTTTCGGAAGAACTCCTTTCTTCCAAGACCAAATATTCTTCCGAGGAGAATTTTCCACTTCCCTTCTTGTTAGATTTGGAACTTCCGAAGGAAACTAGTTTTCCTTCCGATGCTTGAATCTTCTTAGAACTCTTTGAAGCCTTTGTTTTGGCCATATGGATAGTACCTTTAGGATTGAAGGGACAATCCTTTGCAATGTGAGTGGTGCTGTCACACATAACACAATTCATCTTCTTCTTCACAAGAGCCTTGTCATGAGAGTAAGACTGTCTTTGGTCACTTCCCTTCTCCACCTTCATCATTGCAGATGCTGAGATAATCCTCTTGGGCTTAGGACTGTGCTTGGAGATTGATGGTCCAGGCCGTGCAACAGTGATACACAGCAGATCAGTCTTCTTCTTGCTGCTGAGATGAGTTGAACAAGAACGAGAACTCTTAGCAGAGGAGTTTAGGTTGATGTCTTCAGTCCCTACCACTTTAAACCCTGCAAAAATAAAAACTTGTTTCTGCTTAGAGTCAAAAGTAGCCTTGATCTCTTGAGCCTTCCTTTCCTTTCTTTTGCTTTTTCTGATCAAGTTCTTTCTCATGGACTTGGTCATCACAGTCTTCACTTTCTCCTCAGAAGGATAGTGGCCCTTCTTGGAATCCTCCTCTTCATTCTTTGTAGAGGGATTTTTCACTATCTCTTCTTCATCCTCCTCACTCATAGGATCTATGAGAGGAAGCTCATCTTCACAAGTTCCACACCTAGGAGATCTTACTGACAAGATTGTGTGTGGAGGAGCTATCTTATTGGATCCCAGTCCCTGTCTGTTTTGATAGCACACTTTGTTATGCAGGGATGAGGATATCATGTTCTTGAAGGTCTCCTCTTCAAGAAAACTCTTTTCTGCCCTTGCTTTGCTGATCACAAGCTCAGCCTGGCACTCAGTTAACTTGGTTTGGAGAAGCATCTTCCACCTGAAAGCTCCAGTCAAAGCCTCATTCTTCAACAGCAACAGCAGCTTGCTGCTTTGACTTCTCATTATGGGGAGCTTTGTCAGTGTAGTTTGGTCTGGATTGTGTTTGGCCACCATTTGTTCTAGGTGGCTTACACTCCCTGGCAAAGTGGCCCATCAGGTTACAGTTGTAACACTTGACTTTGCCTTTGTCCAGTCTAAACTTTTAACTGGTTGCATTGCTTGGAAACTTCCTTCCAGTCCTCTTGTCGAACTTCTTGGCTCTATGAGTGAGAAGAGCCATCTGCTGGACTATTTCCATGTATTCCAGATCATCTGGATGGATACAGTCCAGGTCTTCAAGAGTGAAAAAAGAGTTGTCACAACTTTCATCAGAAGACACAAAAGCTTGAGAAGAGCTTGTCTTTTGGAATGGGCTTCCTTGAGTGTAGTTCTCCTTTGGTGTCTCTGGGAAGGTGATGAAAGGACCCTTGGGTGAGTTGTCAGGGTAGCATAAGAGATGATGTTTGGGTTCTATGTTTTCCCTTTCAACCACATGTAGGGTTGAACTGATTGTTGGACTTGCCAAATGAACCTTGCATGTTCATTTCCATCTGGTATCCACTAAGAATCCCATACAACTCTGTCAGAGTAAGAGTTTTGAGATTTTCATTTCTCTTGATCACCACACAGTAGTGTGTCCACTACCTTGGAAGTAAGGACATGAACATCCTTACAATGTCTCTGTTTTCAACAGAAACTCCTCCATCCACTAGGGTATCCACAATCTCAACATACGTGAAGTACTGCTGAGTCATGGTTTCACCTGTTTTGAAGGTGAACTTTTCAAACTGCTGCTTCAGGAGAACCTTCTTGTTCTCCATGGCTTCAGAAGAACCCTCATACATCAGTTTCAGTGCATCCCACAGCTACTTGGCTGTTTTGCACTTCTTGAAACCTCTGTACACAGAGTTTGGAAGGGTAGTTTGAAGAGCTATCATGGCTTTTTTTGTCTATCTCTACTCTCTTCCTATCTTAATCAGAGTAGTTAGCCACATCTTTGGGGATCATAACAGTACTAGTAGCAGAAGGTGTGCTGGGTATGAAAGGTCCATTCTCAATAGACTCCTACATTCTTGAATCAAGAGACCTGATGAAACCTTCCATTCTTAAACACCAAGTGTCAAACTCATCAAGAGTGATCAGTGGGGACTTGTTCATGGTTCCAGTTTCCATATCATTTTTGGAAATGGCTGCCATTTGAAAAGTTTAGTATTTGTGTGTGTGAGGGATCTAAAGATGGTGAGATCTTATATCAAGAGCCTGAAAGCTCTGATACCAAATGCAGGATCATTGAAGGGTGTAGAGTTACAACACAAGAACACAAAGAGAAGATAAACTAAACTTAGATCAGACAGTAAACTGGATTAACCAAGTGGTGACACTAAGAACAGAAGTAATCTATAAGACAGAACACAAAGAACACAAGTGTTTGGTTTTCAAGAATGTAGTATATTGCCTTCTCTATGTTCTACAAGTGTTACAAAGCATATTCGAAAGATACAAGAACATGAGATACTTATACAACATCCTACAACCGGCTATACTTTGAAAGCCAGCTGGATATAATTGACTAGACACACATAAAATCTGCTGTAGAGTCAAAAGGTAGATATCCTTTTAACTAATGACTATGACATGCCATAGCTCACATCCTTATCTATTACAAAAAGGATAAAGTACATAAAGTAGAAAGTTACAGACTCAAGACCTCAATGTATAGTTACCAAAAGCATGGACCTTTTCACCAAACCATGTTAGTTGGTGACTTGCAGAGTTGCAGTCGAAAGGTGTCCAGCTTTATGGAACAGTACATCAGTACATCAGATAAAGCATGTTACTAAAAGTCTTCGGAAGAAATCTATCTTCATGAACTTGAAGCTTTGGAAGACTTTGTCTCTGAGGCTTCGGAAGACTTCATCTTTGGCTTTGGAAGATGTTGGTCTTGGCTTCAGAAGATTTCACGCTTAGAGTATTTCTGTTGCACATGTGAAATTCCGAAGCATTCCACTTTAATGCACTTGTGCCGCATGTAGGAAAGGCTAAAGATGTTTAGGTTGCATCAGTCTCTTCATTAATCTCTACATTTAGTGATGATTATCATGTTAGAATGAATGCTATGAAATTGTTTATGTATAAAGTTGATAATTTATGAATGAATTGGATGTTAGATAGCTTTTAGTGATTTCTTTCCTAAAAAGGAAACTTTATTTTTGAAGAACATTAGATATGATGATTTGGGCATGCTTATGATCTTAGGATCATGTTAGAGTGTCTATGGATGATGGCTAATGTGGTAGAGTGTATTAATTGAGTTATTTGGATGCTTGATTGATGATGTAATGAATTTAGGTTTTTGGTGACTGTACATGATGAAGAATTAGTGATTAGGGAATCATGTTTAGGATTGGAATGGATTATTATGGTGTATGTTGGTTAGAATGAACCTTGTTGATGAATTTGATTACAATTGCAATACACACGTGCGAATTGAAGCCCCTACTTAGTACGATTTGCAGGGCTTAGGATGTGAAGTCGTGAGTGGCATCACATGGAATGTAGTGCATGATTAGACTCCGTGTATGAATTACTAGTTGTGATGTATTTATAATTGTGTTGAACATGTTGGTTGTTTCAGATTTACATGAGTTGTATGATGATCTAATGTTGCATGATGACATCGATAGACTTAGGTTGATGACGTAATACACGTGGACAATTTTTATGATATTCATATATGTTAAGTTGTTATGCTTTATGGAATGATATCTCAATTAATATGTCCCCAACGGGTCAAATGGGTTAACTAGGTTAACCTAGGGTTGTTTTGCTTTGTTGGACCAAAACAACCAATGAGCCAGGTCAGAAAAACCTTTAAGTCCCACAGATATCAAAACAACTAAAGTGGTCTACAACAGCTGAAGACAAAATCTGAAGACAAAATCTGAAGACAAAGTCTGAAGATAAAGTCTGAAGACAACAGCTCAAGACAAAGTCTGAAGACAACTGCTGAAGACAAAGTCTGAAGACAAGTGCTGAAGACAAAGTCTGAAGACAAAGTCTGAAGACAACTGCTGAAGACAAAGTCTGAAGACCAAGTTCTCAGAAGTTGTCACAACAGCTGAAGTAGTTCTCTTCAGTAGTTGTGATGGTTTACTTTTTAGTAGTTTGTAATCAGTAGTTTTATATTATGTAAAACATCTGAAGTTCTTACACTTTAGATGTTGTAACTTTAGTAGTTGTAATGTTAGCTTGTACTTAGCTTTTTGTGAAGGTGTCCTTAGTTGTTGTGGACAACTTTAGTAGTTTAGTTTACTTTCAGTTGTTTGTATAAATCAGTTAGCTGTCACTATCAAGTGACGTCAGCTGATGTCACATTCCTTTATAAAAGGAATGTTGACCTAATTTCCTTGTAACCGAAGCGTGTGCGTGAATGAAAACATTCTCTTTGCAGAAAACTTTCTCTCTCTATAACCGTTACTGTTTGATTGAATATTCATATTATTCTTGCTAAAATTTCGTCTAATTCTTCTGCAAATCTTAATCTAATTGATCAAACTAGATCCCGATCCTTTCAAATGGTATCAGAACCAGTTAAGCATTGATCGTTTTAACAATTGATCATTGTAACTACTCTTTTGATATCTAAGTTTGATCGAATTAGAAAATTTGCAAGATTTGGTTATAGAGTTTGATTTTTTATTGCTTCCAGTGAATTAATTTGAGATTCGTCTTGTTTCAAACTGTGTTGTTGAGTTTTTGAGCTAGATCTGTTAAAATCTCATTAAACATGTTTGAATTGGTGAAAATGGCTACATCAATCAATGATCCTCACAATACTGGCTCCTCAACAAAGCCTCTGATGCTTGTTAGGAGTGACTATAACATATGGCAACGCCGAATGCTCCATCACCTGTCTGTCAACAGTTCAGGTTGTTGGAAATCTGTAGTTCATGGACCATATAAGCCTATGGTGAGTAATCCGGAAACCAATGAGATGGTTCCGAAGAAGAAAGAGCAATGCTCAGATGAAGATCTGAAACTATTTGAAATTGATGCTAAAGCCCATGGAATTCTAGCCATGGCACTGCCTAATGAAATCTACTCTGGACTTATGCATCATGAAACTGCTGATGACCTCTGGGTTGCTTTGAAAGAACAATTTGGAGGAACTGACGAGGTCTTGGCAAACAATAGAGAGATCCTTGCCGAGCAATATGAGACATTTTCTTATAGAAAGGGTGAGTCACTGACTCAACAGTTTGAGCGTTTTTCCTGTTTGATATCTGAGCTGAAAATGGTTAAACATGAATATGCAAACAGTCAGATGAACAAGAGATTCCTCATATCCCTGTATGAGAGATGGGACACATATACTATTGTCCTATGCTCCAGTGCAATCTGGACAATCTATCTCTCACCCAACTTCATCAGAAACTGTTAACATTTGAAAGAGAGATAGAACAGAAAAGGAAACTGGTTTCATCTGGGAAGCTCACTGATGATTTTGTACAAGGGAATACTGCTCTGGTTGGTCATGAGTCAGAATATGCTACATCAGAAAGTTCTTATGATGAGCATATAGATTTCTCTTCAAACAGTGGAGATCCTGCTTTTGTTGGTATTGATAGTAATTCAGGGTGTAGTAGTGATAATTTGTGCTTTTTGATGGATGATTTGAAAGGAATTGCTGATGATGATTTGGAAGAGATGGATATTTTGAGCCAAATGGCATTAATCAATATCAGATCTCAAAAATTTTACAAAAGGACAAGTTAAAATTTCCTGGTCTCTCTGGAAAAACCAAAGTTGGTTTTGACAAGAGCAAGTTAGGTGTCACAAGTCCATAGACTTGGACATTTTGCAAGAGAGTGTAGATCATCTGGATCTAACTCTTCTACACCCTTTGTGACCTTTCCATGCAATAGCTCACAAAAAAAGGGCAACATTCTACCAGTTCTGGGCAACATTCTACCAGTTCTGGTCTTCATTCACAAATTCAATCATCTCCTGCATATTTTGTCCCTCAAGCTCAAATGCCATTTCCTTATCCCTGTTTTTACATGCCTCAGTCCAATCAGGTTCCAGTACCCATAGCTCAACAACCACATGCCCTACCTGAGCCTCAACCATCTCAATCAAATCAACAATCTCAATCTTAATCACATCAAAGCTTTTTCACTCCTAGAGTTGTTGACTGGAGTAGCTTACCAGATGATCTTTCTGGTTATTCTGAACAAGTGTTTTCTAGTGCTGGTCAACATGGTGGTGAAAATCCTTTTGGAAATCTTGCTCTTATGGACCTAGAGTCTACTGATGGTTCATGCTCAAATGCTTCATCATCACAGGTACCACAAGTATCTTCTGAGGCTAAGGCCAAGTTATGTTTTGAGTCATGCATAGCTGCTTTTGTCTCCATTAGAGAAGCAAATGTAGCTTTAATTAATCAAAATCTTGACCTAGAGAAAGTGATTTACAAAAGAAAAGTTGAGTTTGAGTCTGTCTTAAAGGAAAAAGATGATGAGATTTACAAATTAAAATGCCAAATCAATAATGAAAAGACAAAGGTAGAGGTCATTTTAGAGAATCATAAGAATCTCAAAGAAACACTTGCAGCTACTCAAGTAGAGTGTGAACACTGGGTAACATCCTGCAAGGGGTTTGAAATGCTTCTTAGTAAGCAAACAGCTTCAAATGTGAAATTTGGGATTGGGTATAATCACAATGTACCTCCTACAGATTTTACTCCCAAGACAGAAGTAAAATCTGAAGGTGAAAGCAATTCCCAAACCACATCATCATATGTCTCATCCTCAAGTGATAATGCAAAATCAGAGGATGAAGTCAGTAATAGTACCTTAGCTAATCAATCTGCTGATGGTCTCACTGCTGATAAACATATGATCAAAGAAAAGCTGAGAACTTCAGGTGCTGTCTCACAAAGTATTCAAAGTACTGAAGAGCAAGTAACAACACCTGAAGAATATTTCAAACCAAATGAAAACAAACATGGTTTGACAACTGCTGAAGAGTCTATCAGGAAATCCAAAAATACTGATAGAAAACTTCTGAAGAACAAGTCTTCAGTTGTTACAAATCCTTCAGTACTTAACATAAGTACTAAGAGAAACAAAGTACTGAAGAACACACCTTAGTAGTTTCATCTTCTTCAGCAGTTGAACAACAGAAGATAAAGAAAAAACCATTTGAAATATGTGGTCTATTCAATCATCTCACTGATGAATGTTGATACAGAAAGGGTTCCAAATTCAACAAAGATAAAATCATTAAAAAAAATAAAATGAAAGATGAATTTGAAACCAAGTTTGTGCCACAAACATCTCAAACTGATAACCCAAAGTTCTTACAAAAATCTAAAAAGAAGGAAGGGGTTTGTCATAAAACAGCTGAAAATATTCCTCATGGAGTATCAAAACACCAGACTAAGTTTTTGTCTTTCAAAAAGGAGGATATGGTGAGTCACAGGAAGCAATCAAAAACAAATACTGATGTGTTTGCTGAACTGAAGGCTTTAACAACCAATCAGACACAATTTGTTATGATGGTTCAACATCTTTTGGGGAGAGTTAACCAAATAGATGTACCTGTGATTAAACCACTGAAAAGGAAAACTAAACCAAAATCAAAGGAATCCTTTTCAGCACCATCTCCACCTTCAAAGGCTGTTAATCATGACAAATCAATTAGTATAAAATCTGTTGATGAGAACAGACCCAAAACCAAAATGGTTTGGGTCTGAAAAGCTAACTAGTTTGTTGTGGCAAATGCAGGGTTCTTCAGCATGCCAAAGAAGCATCTGGTATGTGGACAGTGGAGGATCTATGCATATGACAGGGAGCAGTTCTCTTCTTCATGACTACTCTCAAGGAAAGAAGGGATTTGTATCTTTGTTAATGATGCTAAGGGTTACATCATCGACAAAGGCTTTGTGTCAAATGGTGAGATAAGATTTTATGATGTTAACCATGTGGAGAATCTCAAGTACAACTTGTTGAGTGTCAGTCAAATGTGTGATAAAGGGCATGTTGCACTTTTCACCAGTCAAAACTGTCGGATTCTTTCTTCCAATGTTTTGAGAATGATTGACAAGATATTGGATGAATATACACTCCTGAAGGCCAACAGGATTGGAAGAGTATATGCCTTAGACCTATTAAAGAAAATTGATCTAAAAGGCCATCCATGTATGTTCTCCAAGGCCTCTCCTCAAGAATCTGAACTATGGCACAGAAGGCTTGGTCATGTGATTCTTAAAAACATGAACCAGCTTATCCATCATGGTTTAGTGAGAGCTCTACCACTAAAGGAGTTCAAATGTGATGACAACTGCTTTGCTTGTTTAAAAGGAAAGCAACACAAAGTATCATTCCCTCCAATTGAAGAACTAAAGTCCACTGCCTGCTTGCAATTACGGCATATGGATCTTTTTGGACCAGTAAGAGTGATGAGCATGGAAAAGAAAAAGTACTGTCTGGTAATTGTGGATGATTATTCCAGATTTGTATGGACCTTCTTCTTACATTCAAAAGATGAGGCTGGTAAAATCATCATCTACTTTGTGTTGCATGTGGAAAAGCAGTACTCCTTTTCTGTCAAGTGTGTGAGGAGTGATAATGGCACAGAATTTAGAAACCACCCACTTGATGAATTCTATTTCTCTAAGGGAATCAAGAGGCAGTATAGCATTCCAAGAACTCCTGAACAAAATGGAGTGGTGGAGAGAAAGAACAGGACTCTTATTGAAGCCGCAAGGTCAATGTTGGCTGATTCTGGTCTGCCACTAACCTTTTAGGCTGAAGCTATCAACACAGCTTGCTATGTGCAAAATAGAGTGTTAGTAAATCAGAGGTTGATGAAGACTCCTTATGAAGTGTTACATGTTTTGGCTCCTCTGATTTCCTTCTTGAGAGCATTTGGGTGTCCCTGTTATATTCTTAACATAAAGGATCCACTTCAGAAGTTTGAATCAAAGGTGGATGCAGGGTACTTTGTTAGGTATTCATCTACTTGCAAGGCATATAGAGTTTTTAATTGCAAAACAAAGATAGTTGAAGAAACCTTACACGTAAAGTTTAAGGAATCTCCAAAGGAGAAAATTCCACAAAACCCTATGGAGTTATTTGATTTGGACATACTGCAATATGTTCCTTATCAGCCTCCAGCTGTTGCAGATTCTGTGAATCTATTATCTCTTGCAACTAGTCATTCATCTGGTGATACAAATGCAAGGTTTAGTGATCATCTGCCTGAGTCTACTAACCTTGATGTTCCTGTAGCTTCAGTAGTTCCATCCACAACAAATGTTGATGAGATCTCTGATTCCTCTACTTCATTTGAATTGCCATCTCATGCTAGGTTTCAAGAGTCTGGATCAACATCTGTTGCTGCTGAATCACCTACAAAGACTTGCACAGATCTTATTGCATATCAAGAACTGAAGAATCACCCCATGTCTCAGATCATTGGTGACATCAATGATGGTATTTCAACTAGAACTCAATTGTCCAATTTTTGCTTTTATGCTCTCTTCATCAGTCAGTAAGAGCCAAAGAACTATCATATTGCATTAAGAGACAATGGATGGGTTGAAGCCATGCAACTTGAGCTTCTTCAGTTTCAAAAGCAGCAAGTGTGGGAACTGGTTCCTCTAGCCCAAGGTAAGTTGCAATAGGAACTAAATGGGTGTTTAGGAATAAAACTGATGAAAAAGGTCAAATTGTCAAGAACAAGGCCAGACTGGTTGTACAGGGGTTCTCACAAGAAGAAGGTATTGATTATGATGAAACCTATGCCCCTGTATCCAGACTGGAGGCAATCAGATTGTTCTTAGCTTATGTTGCTTTCCACAATCTTAAAGTTTTTCAAATGGATGTCAAAAGTGCATTCTTATATGGTAAAATAAAAGGAGTTTATGTGTCTCAACCACCAGGTTTTGAAGATCATAAACATCTAGATTGGGTGTATAAGCTTGATAAGGCTCTTTATGGGTTAAAACAAGCTCCCAGAGCCTGGTATGAAACATTGTCTAACTTTTTTCTTCAAAATAATGTCACTAGAGGCTCCATAGATAAAACTTTGTTCATTAAGAAAGTAGGCATGCATAAGCTCCTTGTTCAAATTTATGTAGATGATATTATTTTTGCATCCTCTGATCCACAGTTGTGTGATGCCTTTACTAAGTTGATGCAACAAAAGTTTGAAATGAGTGCCATAGGAGAATTACAGTTCTTTCTGGGTTTGAAAATCAAACAAATGGCTGATGAATGTTTCATTCATCAGTCAAAATATACAAAGGATTTGTTGAAAAACTTTGATTTACAAAATTGTAAGCCATGTTCTACTCCCATGTGCAGCACCACACAACTAGATGCTCATCAGAAAGGTAAAGCAGTTGATGAAACTCTTACAGATGTATGATTGGTTCCTTGATGTACCTTACAGCTTCTAGACCAGACATTATGTTTGCAACTTGTGTCTGTGCTAGATTTCAGGCTGCACCTAAAGTATCCCATATGATTGCAGTCAAAAGGATCTTTAGATATTTGCAAGGAACTCAATCTCTAGGACTTTGGTATTCCACTGGGCACTCTTGCAAATTAGTTACTTTCTCTGATAGTGACTATGCAGGGTGTAAATTAACCAGAAAATCAACTTCTGGTGGATGACAATTTCTAGGCAATTGTTTAGTTTCTTGGCAGAGTAAGAAAAAAACTTCAGTTGCTACATCCACTGCTAAAGCAAAGTACATTGCTGCTGCAAGTTGCACATCTCAGGTACTCTGGCTTCAGAATCAATTACTGGATTATGACATTACAGAGACTAAGACTCCTTTACTGATGGACAGTGCTTCAGCTTTTTGTATTGTTAAGAATCCTGTCCAGCATTCTAGGACCAAACATATTGAGATTAGACATCATTTTATCAGGGATTGTTATGAAAAAGGTCCGATTGATCCAAAGTTTGTTCCTAGTGCTGATGAGCTTGCAGATATATTTACTAAGCCTTTGGACAGTGCAACTTTCCAAAATCATGTGCTAAGGCTTGGTATGTTGCAGCTTGAATGATTTGACAACTACTGATGATCTCAATTCACAAGTACTTGATGAGCATTAGTATACAGCTGTCAAAAATAAGTACTGATAAGTTATTTTATCTTCAGCAGTTTTCATAACTACTGAAGACTAAATTACTTAAAAGTACTGAAGTACTTTATTTGTTGCAAAGTACTAATGTAGTTACAACTACTGCTGTGGTTACAACTACTCATGTCTATTCTAACAGATAAGTACTGATGACCAATGAAACATCTGAAAATCAGATAATCTGCTAAGTAAGTGTTAAGGTCAAATGAAACAACTAAGATATGTGAATTGACGACAACAACTGATGAGCAATTTTACTCTTCAATTGTTTCAAACAACTTCTATTTCATTTCAAAACAACTGAAGCCAAAACCAAGTCTTCAGTAGTTTCAAACTACTGATGATTAACACCAAGTCTCCAGTTGTTTACAATATCTGAAAGTTAAAAACATGTCTTCGTAGTTTTCTAACAACTGATGACTAACACCAAAACTTTCAGTTGTTTTCTGTCAGCCATTTCATAACCTATAAATACCTAACCCTAACTTCAAACTTTTCATAAGTCGTTTTTCGAACGTTCATCTTCCATTAATGGCGACCATGCAAATCAAACCACGACACAACTGTGTTGCCTACTTCATAAAATCGGCCTTTTGGACTAAGTTTGATGTTGCCATTGCTCTGATGGTTGATTCCCCATATGAAACTGCTTTTCTCTGAATCCAACCATCTATCCCGATACCCTTCGCCAATTCTGGACAAATGTCACTGTCCATACCGGTGAGAATGATGTCGCGATCACTCTCCAGTTATTTGTAAACCAGAAGAAGGTGGTAGTCACTCCTACTATCATTCGCCAAACCCTAGATCTGAATGATGCCACCTTTGTCACCAAATACCCGAAGGGCACCACTGATCTATCATTCATCAACCATGGATATGGGGGCGACCTAAGTGCTACAACCATTCTGAAGAAGCACTTCCATGATGCTGAATGCCTAATCTTTCACATGATCAATGTATGCCTTGCCCCCAATCCTCTTCATGGGATCAAATGTCATCCAGGTGGAAGCAGGTATTGTATTCTATCCTTGAACGCCAAAGCTTAAATTTTTCTGAAATTATATTTTTGGAATTAAAAGATCTTGCAATGAAACCTGTGGCTAACAGATGGATATTATATCCAAGGTTTCTTATCGACATAAGCATTAATCAATTAAAATCTGATGGCCCTGTTGGCCTTGGAGTCCCTGTTGTGGTAGTTTTGCCAGAGGTATACTCCAGGCACAACTCTGACCCACACCTCAAAGAGGCTGCCAAACTACTAAAACCCAAGCAGAAGGAACCCACAGCCTCATCCTACAGATCCAGAGTCCCCTCCAAACTACAATGCAAACAAACCAAAAAGGCTACTCATGGAGTTGAGTTCCTTGATGATGCCCCTACAACACAAAGGCAGGATGAAACTATGGGTAGTAATCCCCCTGTAGTTTCCATGACTCTACCTACTGAAACCGCTCAGGTATCCTCTCAACAGGATCCTGCTGCAACCAAAAATGGGGAAACCACATTATTGGAATCTCTCTCACTTGAGAAGATTGCCATTGAAGAGCACCATTCACCCCAGGTGCAATCATCTTCACACCTATCTCCCACTAAAGCCATCCCTACAAGCCCAACTATGGTTATTGCACAAGTGCTAACTCAACTACATTCCTCTAACCCTCCCCAGAAACCTATTACCACTGGGAAAATCTCAAGAGTTGAGGGAGAGGATTATAATGTGGCTGATAACCCATAGCACAGGGATTACAGAGTTCAATCTCCCTGTGTAGAGGAGGAGATTCGAACATCTGGTGAGGCTGCCTCTTCTCCTGTTTCAGCACATGACTAGGATGAAGGTGGTATCATTTCTAAGACCTCACCAGAGGCAACTACTAATGAAGGACATAATCCTGAGGCAGAAAGTCCCCAGTTCCAAGAAATAGGGGCACATGTGACTACTGATCTACACTCAGCACATGTTCATCCTGATTTAATCAGGAGGTCTGATGATTCAGCAAAGACTGATGATGACCTGGGCTTTTTCTTTGATGTTCTAGCCCACAACACCATTCTTGAGACTAAGGTATGCAGACTACAAGAACTGCTTGCCAAAATGTCATAAGAATCAAGTCCATCTGCCCACATTCACCCACAGGTGGCAGTTTCTTCTAAAACTCTCCAAAACATTGAGCCACTCCTAACAAATTTGCCACCAGCCTCTGATTCAGGCACCATTTCTCAGGGACAGAACCTCTCTGAGCAAATGGTTGCTGCCTTTCAATCATCCTTACCTCTCATCACTTCCATAATCACAAACATTGTGCATCAAGCCTTTGATGAGAGGCTTTCCTCAAATCTTCAAACCTTAGTTGATGTTGTTGTTTCTAAAAGACTTTCCGACATTCAAACCCCTAAACCCAATGCAACCAAAAAGGGGAGTCTAAGTCAGTGAAAGTAGACAAAAGAAAGAGAGTTGAAGAGGAAGAAGAAAAAGAGAAGAAAGAAAAGGAGATGATCACCTACAAGAGAAAGAAGAGCTCTGAACAGACTGAAGGTGAGAAAAAGTTAGAAGACCTATCAAAGAAGCTGATGAGCAACATAGCAGATCTATGGATAAGATCATTGATCAACTCTTCAGACAAAGTTTTGACACATCCAAACTTGACTCTGAAATCAGAAGGCTAGAGATTCAGTAGATTGAACATAGATGGGCAAGTTGGAGTGAGAAAGAAAGGGAAAGGCTGGAAGCTATGACAAGATTCATATCAAAGCATCTGGGAAGATCAATCATTGAAGTGAAGTCATGGTCCAGAGACAGTATTTTGGAGATAACCACCAGAATCTGTTCTTCTGAAGTATTCAACAAAGGATTGATCATAGAAGCTCTTGATGAAGCTGGTGCTGGGAAAAGGTCTGATATGGCAAAGTTATCCAAAGCTTCACTCACAACCAAGATGCTAGAGCAGCCTGCACAATCTCCTACACCAAAACAACCAACTTCACAACCCTCAAAACCAACTCCTTTACCTAAGAAACCTACTCAAACCACTACCAATGATGCACCCAAGAGGAAGAGAAGGGTGTTGAGGATGGAAGAAGAAGAAGATGATGATGAGGATGATAGTCTGCCAATATCTGTTGTTCTTAAAATAAAGATGCATGAGCCCAGAAGTAAACCAACAACAATCACATCTGAGATCCAAAGGCAAATGGTAAAAGTCAAGCTTGAAGAAGAAGAACAACACAAACAACATGATGAGAAGCTGTTAAGGATGATTGATAAAGAGTTTCCTAAGTCTTCATCCATACAAGCTACGAAGAAACATGCTCAGAGGTTGTATGCTCTCAGATTCACATTTCAATATTAGAAAGAAAGAGTGAGAATTTGGCCTGACCCCAGAGTAAGTGACAGAATTCATAAAAAGAAGATTCCAAGTAGATACAATGGCCAAGTAAAGAAGATTGTAGATGCTGTGATAATGCTGGCCATTGTAGTGTCACCCTAGGAAATCCTTGATGACTTCAAGAGAGCTTACAAGTCTAAGATGACTCCACAAATTTTACTAGAAAACAAAATGGTAAAGAAGGGGTTGATCTACAAGAAGCTTGAAGAAATAAGAAGAAATGAGCTCGAGTTGTTGCTTGAAGGCACTCATCCTGATGAATTTGCATACAGAGAAATAACTACTGTGGAGCTGAAGAATGGAAAGCATGTTAAGTACTTATCAGAGTACTATGGACCTGAGTTCTTCTTTAAAAGTGAAGCTGAAGAACTCACAGTGGAAGAACAAGTAGTATTCCTTGAGGCCTATGTCAGAGAGTCTTACAGACTCATCATTAGGATATAGGTCTTATAGATTAGGTAACAGCTCTGTGTCTAATTCCCCAGGACAGAGTTCCCATTCATCCTTTGCCAATCAAACTTTCTGAAACCTCTTCCCTAGCCTGAGCTTAATTTGAAGATTTCTGAGCTGATCCAGAAAATGTTTCTACTAATAAGTGGGACTTCAATAATCTTAAAGGTTTTGGCTGCATTGGTTCAGGGGGAGTTTGTTGGACCAAAAGAACCAATGAGCCAGGTCAGAAAAACCTTTAAGTCCCACAGACATCAAAACAACTGAAGTGGTCTACCACAGCTAAAGACAAAGTCTAAAGACAAAGTCTAAAGACAAAATCTGAAGACAAAGTCTGAAGACAAAGTCTGAAGACAAAGTCTGAAGACAAAGTCTGAAGACAAAGTCTGAAGACAAAGTCTGAAGACAAAGTCTGAAGACAAAGTCTGAAGACAAAGTCTGAAGACAAGTCTGAAGACAAAGTCTGAAGACAAGTCTGAAGACAACTACTGAAGACAAAGTCTGAAGACAAAGTCTGAAGACAACGTCTGAAGACAAAGTCTGAAGACAAAGTCTGAAGACAAAGTCTGAAGACAAGGTCTGAAGACAAGGTCTGAAGACAAGGTCTGAAGACAAAGTCTGAAGACAAGGTCTGAAGACAAGGTCTGAAGACAAGGTCTGAAGACAAAGTCTGAAGACAAGGTCTGAAGACAAAGTCTGAAGACAAAGTCTGAAGACAAAGTCTGAAGACAAAGTCTGAAGACAAAGTCTGAAGACAACTGCTGAAGACAAAGTCTGAAGACCAAGTTCTCAGAAGTTGTCATAACAGCTGAAGTAGATCTCTTCAGTAGTTGTGATGGTTTACTTTTCAGTAGTTTGTAATCAGTAGTTTTATATTATGTAAAACATCTGAAGTTCTTACACTTCAGATGTTATAACTTCAGTAGTTGTAATGTTAGCTTGTACTTAGCTTTTTGTGAAAGTGTCGTCAGTTGTTGTGGACATCTTCAGTTGTTTAGTTTACTTTCAGTTGTTTGTATAAATCAGTTAGCTGTCACTATCAAGTGACGTCAGCTGAAGTCACATTCCTTTATAAAAGGAATGTTCACCTAATTTCCTTGTAACCGAAGCGTGTGCGTGAATGAAAACATTCTCTTTGCAGAAAACTTTCTCTCTCTATAACCGTTACTGTTTGATTGAATATTCATATTATTCTTGCTAAAATTTAGTCTAATTCTTCTGCATATCTTAATCTAATTGATCAAACTAGATCCCGGTGCTTTCACTTTCTGTGTACACGTACTAATGTACTTGTGTGTCTAGGAAAACTTTAAAGGATTTTCTTTTCATCCATCGTCAGTTTTCTTTCTTATTGTGCGTTGTGCATCATGTGCGTTCATGCTTCACTATTTAATAAACTTTCTTCTAGGGGAGGTAGTGTAACATCCTTCATTTTTTTACAAATTATAAACCCGAACCCGAACTCCTTTTGAGTTTCCACTATTAAATTATTTTAATAGTTTTAATGGATTAGATGCAACTTACATAGTGAATTATTTATTCACTAATTATTTAAAACTACTTGTAATAATATATAGAGTTATAAGTAAAAAAATTTGTATAGTTATAAAGTGTTATTAATCATTTCATAATAAATAATTAAATGGAAAAGTTTACTTCAAATTTATTTAGCTGTAAAATGACTTGTAATAAACTTATTAAATTTTATTAGTAGTTATGAATTTTTATTAGTAAAAATAAATAATCAAGTTATAAGGTTTACATGCTTATAAAAGTTTTAAAGATTAATAACTAATTAATTTGTTTTATTATTAAATTAGTTTTTGTAAAGTCTAGGGTTTATTTTGTAATTTCTAAAATTTAATCTAAAACCTTTTACATAAAATAACAAAATAGAATACTTCAGGGGCCAAAATATAAAATACCCAAACCAACCCCCCTTCACCCCGTATTTCTGGCGTGTGCTCCGGCCGAGCTCCGGCCACTCTAAAACTCCCAAACCTTGTCGATTCACAATCTAAAACCATCTCCAAACCGACCTGGACACGTTTCGAGAATAATTACACCATTAAATCAAAGCTAAAGCGTCGGTTACCACCGATTCGAGTGAATAACCGAAACTCTTTAAATCATTGAGCCGTTAAAACAATTAAGACTAATAATAATTCAATTAATCGAACCTAAACGATCGTCTATCTATCCTAAACGTTTACTACTTCCAATTTCACCTGAAAAAGCACATAAACATCGAATTCGACCACCACTGTCACCACAACCTGCAACTCTATCAAAACTCACTTCCCAAGCGATTTAAACTGAAATCGATGAAGGATTTAGAATCAAGAACACCACCTGAAGCTACCCACGAGTTTAATTTTATTATCATCAACAATTTCTCATCAATCATACTCAACTCGGTCGCGGCTTGTTCTTCATCTGTTCATCATCAATACATCTTCATTCAGGTTATTAAACACACCCACTCATTTGGTTTCACCCACTAATCAGAAGCCCCATGTTTACTATAAGAATCGTATTCGAATCCATACTCAATTGGGTTGAAATCAAACCTAGGGTTTATGTGGATTTAGGGGTTTCTTAGTGTTTATGTATTTAAGAATTAAGGACTGTGATATATCATGGCCACGACCCTTAGTTCACTGGTTAGTCCCTTACAACATCATCTTGACGTCCCGGGTTCGAACCCGGGCACCCTCAAACATTATTTTTAAGCCTTTTTACGCCTTAAATTATATATATAATTATTTTTAATAAATATAGAAATGGTTTTGTAGACTTTAAATATTTCTAAAGACATCAAATCATTTTCTACAATTTTTTCTAAATTTAAATAATTAAATACCCCAATTAATAAAATATTTTAACAAAGGTTATTCTAGGTTAAAATTTATAAAATAGATTTTAAAAAGTAATTAATAAATTAATATTATTGGTATAAATCTTGCCTTTGATTTATAATCATTTAAATTACGTTATTTCAAATGTTTATTCAAATTTTATGTTTAAAATTTTAATAGTTATTATAAATGGTTTGATTTTTATTTTCTTTATATTAAAAGACATAAATAGTACATTTCTTTATTAAACTTATTATTATTCAACTTAAATCTTGTAAATATATAAATTCTTAGGTACCTTTTGAGCGATTGTGTTGAAACGTTATTATTATTTCTTATTAATCATCATTATTACACTTATTTGACAAGTGAGTTCTCCATGCCCATTTTTACTTTATTTCACACCTTTTAGGGTGAATCATGTTAACTTCATCAACTTACACTTATAAACATCTTGATACTTGTAAATGCACATGTAATTCATCTTTACCTTTTTGTCATTGTTATTTGTGTTATTGTAAGTCTTATATGATATACATATTTTGTTTACAATCATCAACTATTGCTAGCATGGCGAGTCTTAGATCTTTGGGCCTGGCAAACCTCTTTGGTGCTAAAGCCAATGTATTACCGGCTACTGATGACATATGCTTGTTCATCATGGGAATCAAATACACTTAGCCAATCATATATACTTGTAATCAAGTCAAGGTTTGGTTGTAACTATATGTGTTTTATAAACTTGCTAACTCATAACCATTGATATGAATTGCTACTTGTAAACCTTTTTATATATATATTTATGCGTGTGTTTAAACCATGGGAACTCACCAACTTTCAAAGTTGACCTTTTATTTTTAACATGATTCAGGTTTGATACTTGAGGATTCTCTTTGTGCTCATATAAGACTTGGACCTAGTTTAACTAAATATGTTATATCTTTGTTTGAATCTTTTGTATTGTAATGACTTAACTGACTTGTGTTGTTCAATGATTAATGGTATTGAATATTATACCAATAATTTAGTTCCATGTGCTATGAGCAATCGTCTCCCATTCATCCGCATCGATGATTCCGTCGTTGGTCGGGGTGTGACAGATTGGTAGCAGAACCATTGTTATAGGGATTTAGGTTATTAGAAATGGAATGACCTAGACTATAACTAAGTACCCTTACACATGAGTCCTCTCATGTACATTGTATGCTTAGATAGGGTTTACATGCTTATATGTTTATACTTGATTATATGATTATATGCCTTATGTGTTTCTTATTATACTTTGAACCTTATCAATGCACACACGAATCTTAACTCATATTCTAAGGCATTATGTGCCTAAATTTGTAACATCCGGTTATTATTTTAAAAGAAGAATAAGAAATGAAGAATAAAAGAAGGAAACATCAATAAACCCAAGTTGAGGGGTTAAAAATATAAAAAAGGGACAAAAGTACAAAGAAGTTGGTGTAAAGGTGGGCATGGCCGCCCACCCTCTTTTCACATCACCTTTCCACTCGGTTCTTGAGAGAGTGAGAGTAGAAACTTTTGGTTTGAAGAAGAAGAAGAATAGGTTGAATTCGAGCTAAGAATTCAAAGTTTTTAAGTGTTTGTGTGGGTTTTGTCTCGGGTATACGCTTATGTGCTTGTGTGTGGTCATGTGTGTGTGTTTTATGGGTTTCTAGGTGTTCGAACTCATATTTCAAATGGGTTAGAAGGAAGATACACCCAAAGTTGCACGAGGTGAGTTTTTAGACCCCTGGTTTTACTTGTTTTATACTCTTCTTGGGGCTGAAAATGTATTAAAACGATTTTGCAATGTTTATGTATGTATACCCGTATGTATTATGCATGTTGATGATGTTCCTTCGATGCTTATAAGTTGTTCATGCTTAGAATAGCCTTGGTAAGCTTAAAACAATTAGGCTTGATGTTTTGGTCGAAAATATCCTAGAAATATGTTGAGTAGAATGTTCATGCGCCTAAATAAGGCTCATGCGCCTTGAATTGTCTTAAAATGTTTAAGTGTAACTCACGCGCCTAAACAGTGGTTCATGCGCCTAGAATTTTTAATCGGATGACTAAGTGTAGAGTCATGTGCTCCAATAGTGCCCATGCATCTGAATAGCCCATGCGCCTAAGTATGCCCAACAGCCCAAACCCCATGCGCCTAAGTTTCCATGCGTCCGAATGGACCATACGCCCAAATAGTATCCATGCGCCTGAAATAGCTCATGTGCCTAAGTGTTGAAACGGTTAAGTGTTGGCTCATGCACCTACATAGTGATAAAATGCCCAAACAGGGCTCATGCGCCCAAATAATGTCAAAGCGCCTAAACACTTTGAATTTATTACAGAATTTTTGGGAGTCTGTGCTTTTAGGGTTTATATCGAGGTTTGACTAGGGCCTATTAATGCATGTCCCATGCATTATTATGCTTGCTTATGATTGTTCCTTATTATTCTTATTAATATTATTACTATTAGTATATGACTTTACGTGGTATGTTTCTTATCGTAACGTAGAGTATTACTAATAATAAAGTAAAAGAGAAATGAAGAAGAGAAGCGGAACCTAAATTAAAATGTTAACAAGTCTTGCAAGCTAATAGGAGGTGCACGACCATGATGTCGTTAGCTCAATTGTGATGCGGGTTAGCTACCCTATGATGCACTCGGGGCCAGTCAATTGAGATTGGCGGACCTTTGCAGCGTATCCTAGGTGACTAGGCCAGCCTTGTATGCAGTATTTATAGCCCCTTGAGAGAACAGAGGGCCCAACACCGTTTCCCCCGCGCATATAGTTTAGCGTATTGCTCGTTGGTCCACATAGACAGTGAAAGATAAAGATGAAATAATACAGAGTAAACAAGGCATACAATAAAGAGAAAAGGCATTATCTCATTATATAGTTAATGCGTGCTCGCATATAAAGAGATGAAGTTTTCATAAAAAGAGTATTTTTATATGTACACCTACAAAAAGTATTTTATTACTTTTAAAACTAGAACTCACTCAGCAATGCTGACTTTCATACATTTTCAGTTGGCATGTAAACATTGTTGAGGATATCACGAGGGTGAAGCTACTCGGCAGGAAAAGACCGACATCTATTCATGTTTATGATTGTTGTTGTTTTGTAATGTAATTAAACAATTTTTTTGTATTCGATTAAAAAATAGTGTATTGCTTAACAATAGTGTTTTAATGAAATGAATGGCTTTTGTTAAACTAATTTCCCTGCTTAAGCCTGTAAATTAATAATGTTTAATGTATGAAAATGCTGTGAATGACCAACTATGAGGTCTTTAGGAACGGGGCCTTACAAGTTGGTATCAGAGCCAAAGTTTAAGAGAATTGTTAAATAAACTTTTAAAACCTAAACTTAAACAAAAAATGGGACAATTGGAGGGATGTCAGCCCGAGTAGCTACGTGCCATCAGGTATGTCTTTTCTTAATGTTAACCGGTATTATGTGCGCATGCTATGTGATTTATGTGCTCTTAGTAGATTTAGATACTGATTAAGTCAGGATTGGAAATACTTGGGGTATGAAGAGTAAAGTAAGTGGCTAATCACAACTGGCCACTGTAATTAGGGACTTACTATACTTGACATAAACTGAGTTGTTACCTTGAATGACCGCATTAGTGTTTGAATCTTATAGCGTAATAGAGGATGGCTGGACAGAAATCTTCCAAGACTCCTAGAGGCAGAGGTCTTCCACATGTGACTAGGAGTAGTGCAAAGGCTCCTGAAACGACCGATGAGAACCATGAGGTTCATGGCCATAGGAAGAGAACGAGAATACTAGCTTAAATGCCTCAGCTAGGGAGGCGATTGCAATGAAGTACACCAGGTCATGCAGACAATCTTACCGTATGTGGTGACTGAGGTCATCAGGGCTGTGAGAAGTAAGGAAAGGAAGGAGAAGGAGAATAGAAAGGGATCAACGGGAAAGGGAAGTAGAAAGGAGGAGGAACAACCAGAGCCTGAGACTATGTTGTCTGACGAGGAGGAGGATGATGTAGTGGGGGTAGCGACCGGAGGGTGCAGTTATGGGGTGTTCCAGAGGTGTAAGCCCCCGACTTTCAATGGCAATAGCAATGTTGCTGCCGCTCACCGCTGGGTGAGAGAGATGGAGGTAGTCTTGGAGATCAGTGAATGTCGCGAGGACCAAAAGGTGATGTTCGCAACTCACTCTTTCGTTGATTCAGTGCTGTGTTGGTAGGACAATATTGTCCAAGCTGAGGGTACGAGGGCAATCGGAAGGATGAGGTGGAGTGAACTGAAGAAGTTGGTGGTCAAGGAATTATGTCCTAACAGGGAGCTTGATAAAATCAAGAGGGAGTTCTTGCAACTTGAAGCGGGAATCATGACCCACCAGCATTACACCACTAAATTCAACGAGATGGCGAGGCTGGTGCCGGATCAGGTGACGCCAGTGTCAAGGAAGATCAAGAGGTACATCCAGGGAATGGCGGCTGACATTCGCAGGCACTTGATTGCTGCTCAACCAGGATGTGAATGAATGTATGCTTCAGATGTGGCAAGCCTGGCCAAATCGCTAGAGACTGTAGGGTGCTGAAGTGCTATAACTGTGGCGGGGAGGGCCACGTGACCAAAGACTGTAAGAAGCCGAGGGCGGAGAGCTCTGGAGCGAAGAAGAAGCCAGAGGAAGGAGGGCAGAGGGCAAGTGCTAGAGCTTACACCATGACCTAGGAGGAAGCCAGAGCTAATCCTGATGTCGTGTCAGGTATGTTTCTAGTAAACCAAACTTGTGCCTTTATTGTTTGATTCCGGTGCTAGTAGGAGTTTTATTTCTACTACTTTCTGTGACAAGTTGCCTATTAGTAGTAGAAATGTCAGTGAACCATTCGATGTAGAAACCGCTATTGGCAAGTCCACTAGAATGACTGATGTGATAGAGGACTGTGCTATAGAACTAGAAGGTCATAAGTTTGCTGCTAGGTTACACGTGATGCCCCTAGGTGGATTTGATGTAGTACTAGGGATGGACTGGTTAGCCACCTATGAAGCAAACATTGAATTTCGCAAGAAGATGATTCGATTAGTTGCGCCCGATGAGAGTTTGGTCACATTTTATGGAGATCGTGTTACTACCATCCCGAAGGTGATTTTGACAGCGGTGGTGGGGAAGTGCATGAAACGTGGATGTAGTGCCTACTTGGCATATGTAAAAGATGTTGATGCGTCGGTACCGCAATTATATAAGGTACCAGTGGTGTGCGACTTTCCGGACGTATTCCCGGAAGACTTACCCGGCGTGCTAATGGATCGCGAGATTGAGTTCCAAATTGATTTGATACCTGGTGCTCAACCCGTTGCCAAAGCACCATATCGATTAGCTCCAACTGGGATGAAGGAACTCATGAGCCAATTGCAGGAGTTAATGGATAAGGGATTCATTCGACCGAGTATCTCTCTGTGGGGTGCTCCGGTATTGTTTGTAAAGAAATTGGATGGTAGTATGCGAATGTGCATTGACTATCGAGAGCTGAACAAGTTGACGGTGAAGAATCGGTACCCGTTACCGAGGATGATGACTTGTTCGACCAGCTCCAAGGTGCTAGTTGGTTCTCGAAAATAGAGCTACGATCTGGCTACCATCAATTGAAGGTAAATGAACAAGACATTCCTAAGACAGCTTTCCGTACGTGTTATGGACACTACGAGTTCTTTGTTATGTCTTTTGGTCTAACTAACGCGACAGCTGCCTTTATGGAATTGATGAATTGAGTGTGTCGGCCGATGTTGGATAGATCAGTGATTGTTTTCATTGATGATATTCTAATCTACTCGAAGAGCAAAGAAGAGCATGCCGGTCACATGCGGGAGGTGTTGGAGACATTAAGAAGGGAGAAGTTGTATGCCAAATTCTCCAAGTGCATGTTCTGGTTGCGTGAAGTTCAATTCTTGGGTCATGTGGTGAATCCTGACAGAATCATGGTGGACCTGGCAAAGTGGAGGCGGTTATGCAATAGAAGTCACCAAAGATGTCATCCGAGATTCGTAGCTTCTTGGGTTTGGCAGGCTACTATAGAAGATTCTTCCAAGACTTTTCCAAGATCTCTTCTCCACTAACCAAGTTGACCCTAAAAGATGAGAAGTTTATATGCGGTCAAGCTCAAGAGAAAGCATTTGAGGAGTTAAAGGCAAGGTTGACTCAAGCTCCTGTTCTGTCATTACCCGAAGGAAGCGAGGATTTGGTAGTGTATTCAGATGTTTCCTACTCAGGGTTAGGGTGCGTATTAATGCAGAGACGGAAGGTTATAGCCTATGCATCCCTGCAGTTGAAGGTTCATGAGGTCAATTACCCTACTAATGACTTGGAGCTAGCAGCGATGGTATTTGCGTTAAAGATTTGGAGGCACTATCTCTACGGGACGAAGTGCACCATATTTACGAACCATAAAAGCTTGAAGTATTTCTTTGAGCAGAAGGACGTGAACATGAGACAGAGAAGGTGCTTGGAACTCATAAAAGATTATGATTGTGAGATCCATACCATCCGGGCAAGGCCAATCTGGTGGTTGATGCCCTCAACCGAAAAAAAAGGCCCGAGCCGATTCAGGTGAAATCATATCAACTGATCATGACCTCTGATGTAATGCAACAAGTCAAATAGTTTCAAGATGAGACTCTGAAAACAAGATCATCTTAAATCTGAAAGGATGAGAGGTCTGGTTGGGGAATTGGGTGAAAACATACTTGGTGTTAAAACTCAATTTGGACGGGTGTGGATTCCTCGTTTTAGGGATCTACGTGTGAAGATTATGGATGAAGCCCACAACACTCGATACTTCATTCATCCTGGTGCCACGAAAATGTATTAAGATATGAAGAAAGATTATTGGTGGCCGGGTGTGAAGCGTGATGTGATGGGGTATGTGAGCAAGTGCCTTACTTGCTTACAGTTGAATGCTGAACATTAGAAGCCGTATAGGAAGACTCAACCTTTTGATATACCGGAATGGAAGTCGGAGCAAAACACCATGGATTTTATTACGAAGCTGCCGCGTACTCCGAAAGGGTATGATGCCATATGGGTGATAGTTGACCGTTTGACGAAAAGTGCTCACTTCCTACCAATCCGCAAGACATATTCATCTGAGAGGTTGGCGGATCTATTCATCAAGGAAATTGTAACTCGTCACAGTATGCCGGTGTCTATTGTATCTGATCGTGACACCCGGTTTACATCCAAATTCTGGAAGAAATTTCACGACACCATGGGGACGAGGTTACATATTAGCACGGCTTATCATCCCCAAACTGATGGTCAGTCAGAAAGGACCATTTAGACACTAGAAGACATGCTTCGGGCATGTGTGATTGATTTTGGGGGAAGTTGGGATGACCACTTACTGTTAGCCGAATTCTCATAAAACAACAGCTATCATGCCAGCATTGGCATGCCACCATATGAGATGCTATACGGTAGGAGATGCAGAACACCCTTTTGTTGGGGTGATATTGGTCAGAAGGAATTGGAGAGTGTCGAGGTAATTGAGGCTACGACTAAGAAGCTTGAGAAGATTAAAGCCTTCATGAAGGTAGCCAAAGATAAACAGAAGTCGTATGCTGATAAACGACACAGACCGATTGAGTTCCAGGTGGGTGACCGGGTTATGTTGAAGGTCTCACCTTGGAAGGGTATTATCCGATTCAGGAAGCAAGGCAAGTTGAGCCCAAGGTATATAGGCCCTTTCCGAATCATTTCTCGAGTAGGAGAGGTGGCCTGTAGATTGGAGTTACCAGATAAGTTAAGTGGAATTCACCCGACATTCCATGTATCTCATCTAAGAAAGTGCTTAGCTGATGAAGACATGATTGTTCCACTGGAAGACATCAAAGTAGATGAAAGACTCAATTATGTGGAGCAACCAGTGCAATCATTGATAGAAAAGAGAAGAGACTGAGAAATAAAGTGGTTCCCCTTGTGCATGTGCATGGAAGCACAGAAAGGGATCCGAATCTACATGCGAGACTAAGGATGAGATGAGGCAGCATTACCCTCATCTGTTTGAGGAATAATAGGTTTCGGGGAAGAAACCTATTTAAGGGGGTGGACTTGTAACACCGGTTATTCTTTTAAAAGAAGAATAAGAAATGAAGAATAATAGAAGAAAACATCAATAAACCCAAGTTGAGGGGTTAAAAATGTAAAAAAGAGACAAAGTACAAAGAACTTGGTGTAAAGGTGGGCATGGCCGCCCACCCTCTTTTCACATCACCTTTCAACTCGGTTTTGAGAGAGTGAGAGCAGAAACTTTCGGTTTGAAGAAGAAGAAGAAGAGGTTGAATTCAAGGTAAGAATTTGAAGTTTTTAAGTGTTTGTGTTGGGTTTTGTCTCGAGTATATGCTTATGTGCTTGTGTGTGGTCGTGTGTGTGTTTTGTGGGTTTCTAGCTGTTCGAACTCATTTGCAAACGGGTTAGAAGGAAGATACACCCAAAGTTGCACCAGGTGAGTTTCTAGACCCCGATCTTACTTGTTTTAAACTTTTCTTAGGGCTGAAAATGTATTAAAACGATTTTGCAATGTTTATGTATGTATACCCGTATGTATTATGCATGTTGATGATGTTCCTTAGATGCTTATAAGTTGTTCATGCTTAGAATAGCCTTGGTAAGCTTACAACAATTAGGCTTGATGTTTGAGTTCAGAAATATGTTAGAAATATGTTGAACAGAAGGTTCATGCGCCTAAATAAGGCTCATGCGCTTGGAATTGCCTTAAAAATGTTTAAGTGTAACTCATGCGCCTGAACAGTGGTTCATGCACATAGAATTTGTAATCGGATGACTAAGGGTAGGGCCATGCGCCCAATAGTGCCCATGCGTCTGAATAACCCATGCGCCTAAGTATGCCCAACCGCCCAAACCCCATGAGCCTAAGTGTCCATGCGACTGAATGGACCATACGCCCGAATAGTATACATGCACTTGAAATAGCTCATGCGCCTAAGTGTTGAAACGGTTATGTGTTGGCTGATGTGCCGGCATAGTGATAAAACGCCCAAACAGGGCTCATGTGCCCAAATAGTGTCAAAGCGCCAAAACACATAGAATTTATTATAAAATTTTGGGAGTCTTTTCTTTTAGGGTTTTGAACGAGGTTTGACTAGGGCCTATTAATGCATGTCCCACGCATTATTATGCCTTCTTATGATTGTTCCTTATTATTCTTATTATTATTATTACTATTAGTATGTGACTTTACGTGGTGTGTTTATTATCGTAACGTAAAGTATTACTAATAATAAAGTGAAAGAGCAATGAAGAAGAGAAGTGGAACATAAATTAAAATGTTAACAAGTCTTGCAAGCTCATAGGAGGTGCATGACCATGAGGTCGTTAGCTCAACTGTGATACGGGTTAGCTACCCTATGATGCACATGGGCCCAGTCAATTAAGATTGGCGGACCTTTGCACCGTACCCTAGGTGACTGAGCCAACCTTGTATACAGTATTAGAGCCCCTTGAGGGAACAGAGGGCCCAACACCATTTCCCCCGCGCACATAGTTTAGGGTATTGCTCATTGATCCACATAGACAGTGAAAGATAAAGATAAAAGAATACAGAGTAAACAAGGCATAGAGTAAAGAGAAAAGGCATTATCTGATTGTATAGTTAATGCGTGCTCGCATATAGAGAGACGAAGTTTTCATAAAATGAGTATTTTCATATGTACACCTACACAAAGTATTTTATTACTTTTAAAAGTAGAACTCACTCAACAACGCTGACTTTTATACATATTCAGTTGGCAGGTTAACATTGCTGAGGATGGCAGGAGGGTGAAGCTACTCGAAAGGGAAAAACTGACATCTATTCATGTTTATCATTGGTGTTGTTTTGTAATGCAATTAAACAATTCTTTTGTATTCGATTAAACAATACTGTATTGCTCAACAATAGTGTTTTAATGAAATGAATGGCTTTTGTTAAAATAATTCCGTTGCTTAAGCTTGTAAATTTATAATTTTAATGTATGAAAATGCTGTGAATGACCAACTGTGAGGTCTCCGGGAACGGGGCCTTACAAAATCAAATGGTTGTCAAAATGTGCTTTGAATCTTTATTCGTCGTTTTCAACTCTCGTCAAAGTCTATGTCCTATAACTTGAAACATGTAATGTTGGAAGAGCTTGATGCTTGTATCTCGAGGTATTCTGTCTAGGCAAGGTATTCATATAAATCCAAATAAACTGATGGATCCGTTACCTTACCTAGAAACCCTTGGATTGCTTTTGGTTTGTAAACGGAATATTACACTGGAAACATATTGTTATTTTGAATTGTTTTATCATTGATTTTGTCCTCCTGAACCTTAAAACTCATTACCCAATTCTCGTAACGACTTTTAATAATCTTTCCAAATGCCTTCCCCACAAAACCACACTTATCCTGAAAATCTGTTACAATGATGCCCGCATTCTGAATTGAATCATTAATCTTAACAAACATGATCCTCGTATCAACTTAAGCTAATAAAACTATGAAACCTCAAAGACATAAGTACACAAGAATCAATCATCTAGAAATCCCATCAAAGTTATTTGCTTGAGAAGCTCTTATGAATTCCATATCACATTCAAAAGCATCTTGAACTTATTTCTCATGTTCATTAAGCCGAGTCCCGTATCGATCTAATGTTTGGTGCTTCCCTCATGACGAAAACCATCTTAACCGTTTTGAATCGTCTATAATACAAAAGTCATCAACTAAAAATTCTAAATTAATGACATTACACACTTGTCAAAAACACAAAAAATCATAAACAATGAAACTTAACAAACTTAAGCATATCAAAACATCATAAGTAATCTTGTTGAAATTAAAACGCCTCCAAGAGTTTACTTGCGAACGTGAAATGAAATCCAAGTCTCCTCGTCTCCTTGAATTTAGTCCCCTCGAAATTCTAAAGTAGGGGACTGTAACATCCGTCATTTTTTTCAAATTATAAACCCGAGCCCGAACTCATTTTGAGTTTCCATTATTAAATTATTTTAATAGTTTTAATGGATTAGATGCAACTTACGTTGTGAATTATTTATTCACTAATTATTTAAAACAACTTGTAATAATTTGTAGAGTTATAAGTAATTCTTTTTTTTTGTATAGTTATAAAGTGTTATTAACCATTTCATAATAAATAATTAAATGGAAAAGTTTACTTAAAATTTATTTAGTTATAAAATGACTTGTAATACACTTATAAAATTTTATTAGTAGTTATGAATTTTTATTAGTAAAAATAAATAATCAAGTTATAAGATTTACAAGCTAATAAAAGTTTTAAAGATTAATAACTAATTAGTTTGTTTTATTATTCAAATTTGTTTTATAAGGTCTAGGGTTCATTTTGTAATTTCTAAAATTTAATCTAAAACTTTTTACATAAATAACAAAATAGAATACTTCAAGGGCCAAAATGTAAAATACCCAAACCAACCCCCTTCACCCCGTATTTCTAGCGTGTTCTCCGACCAAGCTCCGGCCACTCCAAAACTCCCAAACCTTGTCGATTCACGACCTAAAACCGTCTCCAAACCAACCTAGACACGTTTTGACCATAATTACACCATTAAATCAAAGCTAAAGCGTCGGTTACCACTCATTCGGGTGAATAACTGAACCTCTTTAAATCATTGAGCCGTTCAAACAATTAAGACTAATAATAATCCAATTAATCGAACCTAAACGATTGTCTTTCTATCCTAAACGTTTACTACTTCCAATTTCACCTGAAAAAGCAAATAAACATCTCCTCCAAAAGCAACTGGTCCTCCATCAATCCTTTCAAAGATCTGGAGTAGTGACCTATTGCCTGTCATGTGCCTGGAGCAACCACTGTCTATGATCCAGACATTTCTGTCTGTCTTCAGCTGTCCCTGCACAAAGAGAATGATTAGTTACATTTGGAAACCCAAGCCTTGCTTGCCTTGGGCTCATTTGCAGAAGGTAATTCAACAGTAATAGATCTTATGGTTGTACTAAGAGGATCTTGAGCTGTTGTTGATGGAGAAATCTCAGTCACTTGGTCTTTTTTAGATGTCCACACCACCTTGGGAGTCTTGGACTTGACCTTCAAAACTTTAGAAGTTTTTGTAACTTCAGAAGTTTTGATGACTGAATTTTCGGAAGATACTACAAACACTGCAGTAGACTTCAGTGCTTCAGAAGAACTCCTTTCTTCCGAGACCAAATATTCTTCCGAAGAGAATTTTCCACTTCCCTTCTTGTTAGATTTGGAACTTCTGAAGGAAACAGGTTTTCCTTCAGAAGCTTGAATCTTCTTAGAACTCTTTGAAGCCTTTGCTTTTGCCATATGGACAGTACCTTTAGGATTGAAGGGACAATTCTTGGCAATGTGAGTGGTGCTGTCACACATGACACAATTCGTTTTCTTCTTCACAAGAGCCTTGTCTTGAGAGTAAGACTGTCTTTGGTCACTTCCCTTCTCCACCTTCATCTTTGCAGATGCCGAGACAATCCTCTTGGGCGGAGGACTGTGCTTGGAGTTTGATGGTCCAGGCTGTGCAGCAGTGGTACACAGCAGATCAGTCTTCTTCTACTTACTGAGATGAGTTGAACAAGAACAAGAACTCTTAGCAGAGGAGTTTTGGTGATGTCTTCAGTCCCTATCACTTTAAACCCTGCAGAAATAAAAACTTGTTTCTGCGTAGAGTCAAAAGTAGCCTTGATCTCTTGAGCATTCCTTCCCTTTCTTTTGCTCTTTCTAATCAAGTTCTTTCTTATGGACTTGGTCATCACAGTTTCACTTTCTCCTCAGATGGAGAGTGGCCCTTCTTGGAATCCTCCTCTTCACTCTTTGTAGAGGGATTCTTCACTATCTCTTCTTCATCCTCCTCACCCATAGGATCTATGAGAGGAAGCTCATCTCCACAAGTTTCACACCTAGGAGATCTTACTGACAAGATTGTGTGTGCAGGAGCTATCTCATTTGATCCCAGTCCCTGCCTGTTTTGATAGCACACTTTGTTGTGCAGGGATGAGGATATCATGTTCTTGAAGGTCTTTTCTTCAAGAACACTCTTTTCTACCCTGGCTTTGCTGATCACAAGCTCAGCCTGGCACTCAGTTAACTTAGTTATGAGATATTTAATTTGAGTCCTAAAATCTGTGTGTTCATATTTTAGAACTGAAATGGTTTTCTCTAAGTCCTCTATTTTTAGCTTATAATCATTTTCAGACTTTCTAAAATTAGATTTTAAAATGTTTAAGGACTTAACATTAGATCTCAGTTCCATGTTATAGGACCTGTACCTGTTAACTTTAGCAATGCATTCAGGAGTACAGAGATTTTCCAATACCTTGGCTTCATCATGATCTACCATCGGTGCTTGGTTTGGAGAAGCATCTTCCACCTAAAAGCTCCAGTCAAAGCCTCCTTCTTCAACAGCAACAGCAGCTTGCTGGTTTGACTTCTCATTATGGAGAGCTTTGTCAGTGTAGTTTGGTCTGGATTGTGTTTGGCCACCATTTGTTCTAGGTGCCTTACATTCTCTGGCAAAGTGGCCCATCAAGTTACAGTTGTAACATTTGACTTTGCCTTTGTCCAGTCCAAACTTTCCACTGGTTGCATTGCTTGGAAACTTTCTTCCAGTCCTCTTGTAGAACTTCATGGCTCTGTGAGTAAGAAGAGCCATCTGCTGGACTATTTCAATATATTCCAGATCATCTGGATGGATACAATCCAGATCTTCAAGAGTGAAAAGAGATTTGCCACAGCTTTCATCAGAAGACACAAAAGCTTGAGAAGAGCTTGTCTCTTGGAATGGGCTTCCTTGAGTGTAGTTCTCCTTTGGTGTCTCTGGGAAGGTGATGACAGGACCCTTGGGTGAGTTGTTAGGGTAGCATAAGAGATGATGTTTGGGTTCTATGTTATCCCTTTCAACAACATGTAGGGCTGAACCCATCTGATTGTTAGAGTTTCCAGATGAACCTTGCATGTTCATCTCCATCTGGTAGCCACTGAGAATCCCATATAACTCTATCAGAGTAAGAGTTTTGAGATTTTCAGTTCTCTTGATCACCACACAGTAGTGTGTCCATTGCCTAGGAAGTGAGGACATGAACTTCCTTACAATGTCTCTGTTTTCAAGAGAAACTCAATCATCCACTAGGGTATCCACAATCTCAATATACATGAAGTACTGCTGAGTCATGGTTTCACCTGTTTTGAAGGTGAAGTTTTCAAACTGCTGCTTCAGGAGATCCTTCTTGTTCTCCATGCTTCAGAAGAACCCTCATACATCAGTTTCAGTGCATCCCACAACTACTTGGCTGTTTTGCACTTCTTGAAACCTCTATACACAGAGTTTGGAAGGGCAGTTTGAAGAACTATCATGGCTTTTTTGTCTATCTCTACTCTCTCCTATCTTAATCGGAGTAGTTAGCCACATCTTTGGGGATCATACCAGCACTAGTAGCAGAAGGTGTGCTAGGTATGAAAGGTCCATTCTCAATAGACTCCTACATTCTTGAATCAAGAAACCTGATGAAACCTTCCATTCTTAAACACCAGGTGTCAAAATCATCAAGAGTGATCAGTGGGGACTTGTTCATGGTTCCAGTTTCCATATCAGTTTTGGAAATGGCTGCTATTTGAAAAGATTAGTATTTGTGTGTGTGAGGGATCTAAAGATGGTGAGATCTTATATCAAGAGCCTGGAAAGCTCTGATACCAAATGCTGGATCGTTGAAGGGTGTAGAGTTACAACACAAGAACACAAAGAGGAGATAACTAAACTTAGATCAGACAGTAAACTGGATTAACCAAGTGGTGACACTAAGAAGAGAAGTAATCTATGAGACAGAACACAAAGAACACAAGTGTTTGGTTTTCTAGAATGTAGTATATTGCCTTCTCTATGTTCTACAAGTGTTACAAAGCATATTCGAAAGATACAAGAACATGAGATACTTATACAACATCCTACAGCCGGCTATACTTTGAAAGCCAGTTGGATACAATTGACTAGAAACACACAAAAAATCAATTGTAGAGTTAAAAGGCAGATTGCCTTTTGACTTGTGACTATGACATGCCATAGCTCACATCCTTATCTATTACAAAAAGGATAAAGTACATAAAGTAAAAAGTTACACACTGAAGACCTCAATGTACAGTTACCAAAAGCATGGACCTTTTCACCAAACCATGTTAGTTGGTGACTTGCAGAGTTGCGGCGGAAAGGTGTCCAGCTTTATGGAACAGTACATCAGATAAAGCATGTTACTAAAAGTCTTCGGAAGAAATCTGTCTTCATGAACTTGAAGCTTCGGAAGACTTTGACTCTGAGGCTTCGGAAGACTTCATCTTTGGCTTCGGAAGATATTGTTCTTGGCTTCGGAAGATTTCACACTTAGAGTATTTCTGTTGCACATGTGAAACTTCCGAAGCGTTCTACTTCAATGCACTTGTGCAGCATGCAGGAAAGACTAAAGATGTTTAAGTTGCATCAGCCTCTTCATTAATCTCTACATAGGGTTTATGTAGATTTGGAGGTTTCTTTGTGTTTATGTATTTAAGATTAAGGACTATGATATATCATGGCCACGACCCTTAGTTCACTCGTTACTCCCTTACAGCATCATCTTGAGGTCCCGGGTTCGAACCCGGGCACCCTCAAACATTATTTTTAAGCCTTTTTAGGCCTTATATTAATTTTAGAATTATTTTTAATAAATATAGAAATGGTATTGTAGACTTTAAATATTTCTAAAGACATCAATCATTTTCTAAATTTTTTTCTAAATTCAAATAATTAAATACCCTAATTAATAAAATATTTTAACAAAGGTTATTCTTGGTTAAATTTTATTAAAATATATTTTAAAATTTAATTAATAAATTATTATTATTGGTCTAAATCTTGCCTTTGAATTATCATCATTTAAATCACGTTATTTCAAATGTTTATTCAAATTTTATGTTTAAAACTTTAATAGTTATTATAAATATTTTGATTTATATTTTCTTTATATTGAAGACATAAATAGTACATTTCTTTATTATAAGATCTAATTTACATACAAAAATTCCCAAAATTCCACTTAAAACCCTAGACCTCATTAAATCGTTAAGCTTATTATTATTCAACTTAAATCTTGTAAATATATAAATTCTTAGGTACCTTTTGTGGGATTACGTTGGAACGATATTATTATTTCTTATTTATCATCATTCTTATACTTATTTGCCAAGTGAGTTCTCCATATCCCTTTTTACTTTATTCACACCTTTTGGGGTGAAACATGTTAACTTTATCGACTTATACTTGTATACATCTTGATACTTGTAAATGCACATGCAATTCATTTTTACTTTTTTGTCATGGTTATTTGTGTTATTATAAGTCTTATATGAGATACATATTTTGTATACAATCATGAACTATTGCTAGCCTGGCAAAGTCTTAGATCTTTGGGCCTGAAAAGTCTATTTGGTGCCAAAGCTGATGTATTGCCAACTCCTGATGACGTATGCTTATTAATCATGGGAACCAAATACACTTAGCCAATCACATATACGTGTAATTAAGTCGAGGTTTGGTTGTAACTATATGTGTTCTATAAACTTGCTAACTCATTACGATTGACATGAATTGCTACTTGTAAACCTTTATATATATATATATATATATATATATATATATATATATATATATATAATATATATTTATTTATTTATTTATTTATGCGTGTGTTAAACCATGGGAACTCACCAACTTTCAAAGTTGACCCTTTATTTTTAACATGTTTCAGGTTTGATACTTGAGGATTCTCTTCGTGCTCATATAAGACTTGAACCTAGTTTAACTAAATATGTTATTTCTTTGTTTGAAACTTTTGTATTGTAATGACTAAATTGACTTGTATTGTTAAATGATTAATGGTATATAATATTATACCAATTAATTTAGTTCCATGTGCTATAAGCTCGTTTCCCATTCGTCTGCACCGATGATTCCGCCGTCAATCGGGGTGTGACAGATTGGTATCAAAGCGATGGTTATAGGGATTTAGGTTATTAGAAATGGAATGGCCTAGACTATAACTAAGTACCCTTACACATGAGTCCTCTCATGTACTTTATATGCTTAGATAAGGTTTACGTGCTTATATGTTTATACGTGATTATATAATTATATATCTTATGTGTTTCTTATTATACTTTAAATCTTATCAATGCATACACGAATCTTAACTCATATTCTAATGCATTATGTGCCTAAATCAAATGGTTTTCAAAATGTGCTTTGAATCTTTATTTGTGGTTTTCAACTCTCTTCAAAGTCTATGTCCTATAACTTGAAACATGTAATGTTGGAAGAGTGTGATGCCTATATCTCGAGGTGTTCTGTCTAGGCAAGGTATTCATATAAATCCAAATCAACTGATGGATCCGTTGACCTTACCTGGGAACCCTTGGGGTGAGTGTCCGCTTATAGGTACGCATGTCTTCATTAAGGTTGTACTTGACATAATATCTTGATATGTCAACGTATTTCTTTTGGTTTGTAAACCGAATGTTACACTCGAATCATCTTGTTATTTTGAATTGTTTTATCATTAATTTTGTCCTCCTGAACCTTAAAACTCATTACCCAATTCTCATAACGACTTTTAATAATCTTTCCGAATTCCTTCCCCACAAAACCACACTTATCCTAAAAACCTATTACAATGATGCCCTAATTCTGAATTGAATCAATAATCTTAACAAACACGATCCTCGTATCAACTTTAAGCTAATAAAACTTTGAAACCTCAAAGACATAAGTGCACAAGAATCGAGCATCTAGAAATCCCATTAAAGTTATTTGCTTGAGAAGCTCTTATGAATTCCATATCACATTCAAAAGCATCTTGAACTTATTTCTCATGTTTGTTAAGCCGAGTCCCGTATCTATCTAATGTTTGGTGTTTCCGTCATGAGATAACCTTCCTAACCGTTTTGAATCGTCTAAAATACAAAAGTCATCAACTAAAAGTCTAAATAAATGACCTTACACACTTTGTCAAAAACACATAAAAATCATGAACAATGAAACTTAACAAACTTAAGCATATCAAAACATCATAAGTAATCTTGTTAAAATTAAAACGCCTCCAAGAGTTTACTTGCGAACGTGAAATGAAATCCAAGTCTCCTCATCTCCTTGAATTTAGTCCCCTCGTGATTAAATTTTGGGACAAAATTTCTTAAAGTAGGGGAGACTATAACATCCATCATTTTTTTCAAATTATAACCCGAACCCGAACTCATTTTGAGTTTCCATTATTAAATTATTTTAATAGTTTTAATGGATTAGATGCAACTTACATTGTGAATTATTTATCACTAATTATTTAAAACAACTTGTAATAATTTATAGACTTATAAGTAATTCTTTTTTTGTATAGTTATAAAGTGTTATTAATCATTTCATAATAAATAATTAAATGGAAAAGTTACTTAAAATTTATTTAGTTATAAAATGCTTTGTAATAAAATTATAAAATTTTATTAGTAGTTATGAAATTTTATTAGTAAAAATAAATAATCAAGTTATAAGGTTTACAAGCTAATAAAAGTTTTAAAGATTAATAACTAATTAATTTTTTTTATTATTCAAATTAGTTTTATAAGGTCTAGTGTTCGTTTTGTAATTTCTAAAATTTAATCTAAAACCTTTTATATAAAATAACAAAATAGAATACTTCAGGGGCCAAAATGTAAAATACCCAAACCAACCCCCCTTCACCCCGTATTTCTTGCGTGTGCTCCGGCCGAGCTCCGGCCACTCCAAAACTCCCAAACCATTTTGATTCACGATCTAAAACTGTCTCTAAACCGACTTGGACATGTTTCGAGCATAATTACACCATTAAATCAAAGCTAAAGCGTCGGTTACCACCCATTCGAGTGAATAACTGAAGCTCTTTAAATCATGGAGCGTTCAAACAATTAAGACTAATAATAATCCAAGTAATTGAACCTAAACGATCTTCTATCTATCCTAAACGTTTACTACTTCCAATTTCACCTGAAAAACACATAAACATCGAATTCGACCACCACTATCACCGCAACCTGCAACTCTATCAAAACTCACTTCCCGAGCGATTTAAACTGAAATTGATAAAGGGTTTAGAATCAAGAACACCACCTGAAGCCACCCACGAGTTTAATTTGATTATCATCAACAATTTCTCATCAATCGTACTCAACTTGGTCGCGGCTTGTTCTTCAACTGTTCATCATCAATACATCTTCATTCAGGTAATTAAACACACCCACTCATTCGGTTTTACCCACTAAACAAAAGCCCCATGTTTATTATAAGAATCGTATTCTAATTCATGCTCAATTGGGTTGAAATCAAACCTAGGGTTTATGTAGATTTGGAGGTTTCTTTGTGTTTATGTATTTAACAATTAAGGACTGTGATATATCATGGCCAAGACCCTTAGTTCACTCGTTACTCCCTTACAACATCATGTTGAGGCCCCGGGTTTGAACCCGGGCACCCTCAAACATTATTTTTAATCCTTTTTAGGCCTTAAACTAATTATAGAATTATTTTTAATAAATATAGAAATGATTTTGTAGACTTTAAATATTTCTAAAGACATCAAATCATTTTCTAAATTTTTTTTCTAAATTTAAATAATTAAATACCTCAATTAATAAAATATTTTAACAAAGGTTATTCTTGGTTATATTTTATTAAAATAGATTTTAAAAAGTAATTAATAAATTATTATTATTGGTCTAAATTTTGCCTTTGAATTTGTTAGGGACCATGTACTGGACGGAGTACTAACTGATTTATGTGTATACAAACTCAAATAGTGTGGAATCCTATTTGATTGGTGATCCAATCAGTGAGATCGTTAACCTGATCGATATAATACTAAACTAGACGTTAAGAACGAATGGGAATCGATCAAGAATGATCTATGAACTTGGACTGGCTTTCTTGGATGTTCTGGACGGCTAGGGTACGAGTAGGAGTCTAATTCTTCAAAGTGTTACGTTTTTTCATGAATTAAGTGGTATTTATAGGTTAGGGGTAGTCAATCATACGACTGGACCATTAGCATGGTTCAGTCATGCGACTAAAGCATGCGTCTGAGTCAATCACACGATTGAAGGTTCAGTCGTGCAACTGAGTCATCCGTATGTCTCAGTAGTGCGACTGATCCAGTCTCTTGGTTCAGTCATGCGATGGTCCATTAGCATGAAGTGTTCATGTGTATGGTCTATTAGGATGGTCCATTCGCATGAAGACTTCATACGACTAAGTTTGAATACGTTTCTCAATCATTACTTGACTAGGTTCTATTCAAACAACCACAAACTATATAGTTGTTTCAATGTGTTAATAAACAATAAACATTAAAACATACATTGAAGCATTAGACATTAAGATCAACAACCACATATTATGTTTCATTCAACTCATTCGTTTTATTACATTTAGGACATGACAGACATATTACATTAAGACCATAAACTACGTACATATGGATCAACAAACTCCCCCTCGGACCTAGTCTCCTTCATTGTCTGGCATCCTTCATTAGCTCGTCAAACTTCTTATGCCTTTCCTTGACCTTAACTCCAGCATGTATCTCGAATGCAAAGCAGAGTCTTATCACATTCTGAAACTGGAGGGCTTGTACAATATCCTACGGATAATAGAATATTGGCCACCTGTATAAAGTATAAATATCACTAGCTAAGAGGTTGGTTAGCCACATTGGGTCAAATACCCGGATGGTCTCCATTTGGCGCTCTTTCTGTAATACTACGACCGCTTCTCCTGTACACCAGTCATAATACCACTATTTGAAGGGGGAGTAAAGTCCTCTGGCATTTCCCTCATGGGGATCTTAGACATAGTGCGCGGAGGACTCCACTTCAGCACTACTTTGGGTTTCCCAGTCCTTGGGTCCACCTCCGACCTTCGAATGTACCTCGTAGGTTGTTGAGGCTTGAAATTAACCCATCGTGTGTGGTATTCTCTCTTCAACGTAGCTTCAAACCAGCCTGACATTTTCATGGGGTCTGCATACAGCAGGTTCAGGCATGCCAACTGGTTGAGCTCAAAACCAGGGAGAGTCTTCAGATCATGTGGAAATCTGAAGTACTCGATTCTCTTCTCCCTATTCACAGCATATACATTAAGATCCTCAAAGTAAGCCCACGCTATAATCTTGCCAGATACCTTAAGATGCTTCTTTACTTTGTAGAGCTTAGAGTAGGCACTTGGCTTTGGTGCTATGTGTTGGGCACGGATCTCTGTAAAACAAACTGCCCATTCAGCCTTTTTGATCTCAACATCAGCGTCTGAGGCTTGGGCTTGGCTTTTTGATTTCTTGGCCTCCTTTTCTGTCGTATCTAGTTTAGAATACATATCACTATCGAGAGTATCTCCAAAATCAGGAACCATATTTCCCTCTCGATCAGTATATTCCGGATAGTGTTGTGCTATGATGTCTACAATCTCTATCTCATCAACATCATTGAGCTCGTCATCACTAGCAAAATCGACAGTAGGGGCATCCTTAACAAATTCATCCGGGTTTAACCGAAACATTTCTGTGAGTTGCTCATCAATGAGGTTTGAATAATTTCTCCTTTGGGAGTATAGCTTACTGACCTCCTGAAAATCCCTTGCAAATCAAGTATCATTGTGAGTTGAGACTTGATCTGCTGAAGGGGAGCAACATCATATTCATCTCGCTGATATTGTGGATCTGCTTGATTTAAAACATGTAACATATCATTCATGAGTAAATAATCAAACAGTAAACATTAAATATATACATAAACATCCATGCACATAAGTTTAATACAATATTCAATTACACATGATTTAAATTACATAAACAACAATGCATTACGTTTGTCCTGAATCATGTGTTGCTCTACTGTTGGGGCTGATATCGAGGCACCTTGATCTTGATTCCTTTTGGTCTGCCTCTCACTAGCTTCTTGGGCACTCGAAGCAGATGGATCTTCTCCTTTTTCATCATCTCCTCCATCCTCTATGACATCCTCATCCTCTTCATCATTATCCTCTTCATCAACTTCATCACCATCGTCATCATCTTCTTTGATCTTCAGAGGCTCTTCTTTGGATCCTTTAAGCTTGAGCATGATAGATCTGTTAGATGACTCCAACTCTTCAATCTTCTTTTCTGATTCGGCTTTATGCTCTTTGAGTTGGGCGTTCTCCTCTGCCTGCTGAGAGATCTACTGTGATTATGCAGCAGTGAGCTCCATCAGTTGTCGTAGCTGTGCAATCTTTTCATCATCGGCAGCTAATAGCTTCAGCACCATACGATTTAGTGCCGACAGTGTTCCTCTACCCCACTGGGAGGTAAGGTGGTCCAGTGGTGAATGTGGTATAGGATGATGGACCGGCTTGGTGGCTGCTGGTGGTAGTGGTGGTTGTGGTGAATATCGATGGAGGTAGATGAGTGGGTGGCGTGTGTATATGCTGTAGTGGTGGTGGAAGTGGTGTAGATAGGTGGTGGAGCGGCTATAGTGGTGATGGTGGGTGAAGTAGTAGTAGTGGTGGTGGGTGGAATAGTGGTAGTGGGTGGAATAGTGGTAGTGGTGATGGGTGGACTGGTAGTAGTGGCTGTGGTGGTGGTAGTGATGAATGTCATCTCTTCCTCTTAGACTTCATCCCATGGGGCTGAGCCATCTTTTTTCTCCTCATGCCCCTTGAGGAGGATGCTCCCCCTGAGATATTGCTGGGCTGATCAGGTGTGTAATTGGGATCTGCACCAGTCTCCACAGACTCGCTAAGGCGTCCACTAACCTCCCGAATACCTCGTTCGGTGGCAACCACCCTGCTGCCCACCGTCCTGGTCAGTGGCTCCTCATCACTCTCCTCCTCCTCATCAGGAGGGCAAATATCCTAACGGAAACTAGGGGTGGTGGCATCTCCATGAGTGGGTGGTGGAGGTGTAACATGTGCAGTGGTGGCCCTAGAAGTATGGGGCCAGAGTCTCCAACAGCACAACTATCATCGTCATCGGAGTCATCAGATGGAAGAGCAATTTGCTCAACAGCTATGTCACTCTCCTCATGGCACCACTTACGCCTTGTTGGCACCACGTAATCCGCCCGGCCAAGTGCCCAAACAGTCTCCTCACAGGGAGTTTGACTTGCTTTCCCCTGTAGACCTTCATTCTTTCGAGAGTTCTGTCATCCATAATCTCGAGAGATACTGCATCATGGCTCTCCTTGGGTAGCTAAGGAAGCTTCTCATCTATAATCATCTGTAAGAATCTTGGGTACATACAGAAGCCTTCCTTGCCTTTGGCCTCAAGGATCTCGATCAGGTATGCAATATCATGTTGGAGAAGCTGAAGGGGTGATTCAGCACCAATTCCACGTAGGCATTCTGGATTTGGTCAGATAAGTCATCAAATCCACCCCTTCTTGATGTAATGCAATTGAGGATGACGTGTGCTAAGTACTTGAACTGGGAACACATGTTGCTTTTGTTTAGCATACCTGCATTGATGCCCCCAGAGTACATCATCCTGATAAAACATCCTCTCATAGTAAGCGGGTGTAACCTGGTTGGGTGAGCACCATCATCACCGAGGTCCAGTACACGTCGAATGTCTGCCGCAGTCACCACTATCTCTTGCCCAAAGATGGTGCTCCGAATGAAGTATGGCTCACTAGATCGGTTAACCGATGCACCCTCCCAGAAGGCCTATGTATAGACCTGTAGGGAGTGCATGGTGTAGATATCGCTTTGTGTATCCTTGATCTCTTTAGAAAAGCAATGATGAGCAAACTCGGCAGCGTTCCGGGTGGTGGTGTCCAAATGAGCACATATATTGTGCTTGGTATTGATGGTACACCGATTTGCCATAAATCTGTAATATAAGACACATATGTATTAGATCAGCACATAACAGAAAGTAGTTCACTCTAACTATTTGAGATCAGTTTGGTTCAATCGTGCTATTGACCGATGCGACTGAGTTCAGTCGGTTGACTTATCATGCGATTGAGTTCAATCGGGCAACTGATTCAGCGACTGAGTTTTGTCAGGTGACTGAGCCAGCGACTGAGTTCAGTCGGGTGACTGAGCCAGGGACTGGGTTCAGTCGGGCGACTGAGCTCATACGCCTCGTTTAATTGGCCGACTAAGTCATTCGCTCAGCTCAGTCGTCCGATTGAAGTTCATCAGGGTGACCAGTCGCATGACAGACTGTCTTTTCAATTGAAATTCAAATTTTGAGCAAATCTTAAAATTAAACGTCGTGTTTTGGCTCATTAGACTCGCAATCACCCTACATAGCACCTAATAACCTTGATTTCAACATTTTACTTAGTTTTATTAGTTTATAATCCACTAAGTCTCGGTTTTATGTTTGGGCCGAATTAAGTAATTTAAGGCTTAAATCGACTGTGATTAGGTACATTGCACCGCATTTTACCTGTATAGACACCAGCAATCGTCAGACTACAGCAATTTGAATTCAAGCATGGTCAAAAGAAAATTTGGCAGAGTAACGACACGATAGGCGATTTTAGGGCAACTGAGGTGTTATGAGTATATGCGATCGACTATGGCCCTATTTATACTGATTCTGGTTTCAATCGGGCGACTGGATCCATTCGCTCTTCTTATTCGGGCGATTGGATCTTTGTCGTACGATTGGTTCAATCGTTCACATTCAGTCGGCCGACTGGGTTTCAGTCGGGCGACTTACTCATTCGGACAACTCCATTCAGGCGACTGACTCAATCTTGTAAGAATTCATGTGAATGGTTCATACTCATTCTCCCTTCGGTTGACTAGTGCCTAAGTATGGTCCAATCGTACGACTAGTTCACACTCATGGTCCAGTCGTGCGAATGGTTCATACTCATGATTTTGACTATATGCCCTTTTGACACTTAACCCCTTTTAACTTTACTTTTCACATTTTGAGCATTCGATCATCTCAGACATGATCATTTTACCTTTGAAAACTTTTGATCACCTCAGTCGTGATCCTTTTAAACAAAACACATTTTGTCACCTCAGACGTGACCCATTTAACAATTGAAAACATGTTTGGTCACCTCAGACGTGACCCTTTTAAGTGATTAAATCCCAAATTGAATTCCACGATATAGTCTGACATATAACACTAAATTGACTAAAAGTTAAGACAAAATAAAAGAGCTAACATTAAAAGACAAAACTAAATTTTTTTTGTGATTTTGTGTGAGGTGGAAATCCTAAGATAGAAATCTAACAGATTTATTTCTTGAACTGGCAGCTTCAAGTTATTTTGACCATAAGTGGAATGATTCATTATGGAATCATACATTTAATCAAATCATTCAGGACGTGTTACCATAATCATTTGATGCTAGATTCTTGTTTTCGTCGAGAGTTATTAGCAAATTAAGGAAATCATACTAGTACTATAAGACGCACACATTGATTTGGACTTTCAAAAATTGCAGTCACGATGATTGTCAGTATATTTATCCACTTAAATCCATACACAGATTTTTGACATAGATTGGTGATACATTAGGTTAATTATTTCAACAAGCATTTGTGGATCCCACGCTTATCTGGTAATCAACTTCCTCAGGAGATTTTTTAGCGTCTACGGGTATTTTGACAAGATGAAACTATTCTTAGAGCTTTCAAATAGAAGCCAAGCGTCAGGTCAGTGCCACCGCACAGCAGAGAGGTGGCAAACAACAATGAATTCTAGAATATATAGGTTATGCTTATCCTCAGGTCAGTGCCACCGCACAGCAGAGAGGCGCACAACCTATCTTTTTGTTAGATCAATTTTATTCTTTTTGCACATATCGTACCAACAACATAGGTTATTAGTTTGATTGCTTTTTGCATTTTTCATCATGTGCTTTGCTCATATTTAGGTCATCCACACAATTTGTGGCATTTATTTTGCTCAACACCCCTTATGGAACTCTGTTGATTGTGTTAACAGAGATAAGATGATACCCACAGCTTGTTAAACAACTTAGTTTGATCTTGAGATCACCAATGAGGTCTACTTACTATTGTGTTGAATCTACCGACACATCATCTAATGTTCTAGCAACCTGTAGGTCTACTTTCTCCGTGTTACCTTAGTAGCAGCTAGTTTTACTATCATTTTTCCTTTTCTTTGCTTAAACTCTCATACTTATACTTTGAATTTCGTATCTAATTCAATTTAACTCTTTTAAAGTTCAAATTCTCTGTTCCTATGTACTATCATTTTCGATAGTTGTTGAATCTATTTCACAGATCCGATCTCATTTCTATCAGCTTGCCTGTCCTCCTCCCTCATTTTTTTCAATACTAACTTAACTTAACCTATTCTCCCCCTAAAGTTCTAAAACGTAAACAATTTGCGTTTTTAGGATTTTTGTAGGCGAAGAAATAACACCACTAAAATTAATTAAAGAAAATAAAAAAATTGACTCGACGCATCGGACTAAACATGTTCATCTTCTAGAATTACATCACTTTTCTTTATAACTCCGTTGACCTCTAACAAATAAAGAAAACATGGTTTATCAAAGGCTTTTTTGTAGAGGTCAGCACGTTGAAAATCCGTATTTATCTTAACAACAATGATTAGGTTCTTTTCAAAACAATCACGTATAAAGTGATATTGAATACCGATGTGTTTGGTCTTAGGATGTTGGGCAGGATTTTTGGTAACGGCTATTGCAGCAGAATTATCAACAAATATAGGGGTGTTAGAAAATTTCAAACCATAGTCCCGCATCTGCTGTTGAATCCATATGATTTGAGCAGCAGCTTGCCGCAGCAACATATTCAGCTTCACAAGTTGACAGCGCAACTGATGTCTGCTTCTTACACTGCCACGTGACTAATCTTCTCCCAAAGAATTAACATCCTGCTGAGGTGGATTTGTATTTCATCTTGCAGCCGCCATAATCCTAGTCACTATACGTGGTAAGCTCAAAATCATCATCATGAGGATACCACAACCCAAGTGTTGGTGTACCCTTCATATAACGGAATATCCTCTTGACCCCTATAGGATGGTTAACTTTTGGTTTCGCCTGATATCTTGAACAAAGACATGTCGCATACATGATATCAGGTCTTGAGGCAGTGAGGTACATGAGGGATCCAATCATTCCTCGGTACATGGTGGCATCAACCAGATCACCATTTTCATCGGGTGCTACATCATGGTTTGTAGCAAGTGGAATCCCAACTGTGGAAGCATTCTCCATGTCAAATCGACTGAGAATATCCCCTACATACTTTGTCGGATGTAGAAATATCGCCTTTGGTGTTTGATCCACCTGTAACCCAAGAAAGAACTTCATCTCTCCCATGGCACTCATTTCAAATTCTGCCTTCATTACTGCTTCAAATTCTTTACATAAGTCTTCGTTCTTGGAACCAAAGATTATCTCATCAACATAAATCTGAACAAGCAGTAGATGACCATCCTTTTCTTTGATGAACAGTGTACAGTCAATTACACCTCTGCCAAATCTGTGTTTCACAAGATGAGTTGAGAGTTTTTCATACAATGCTCTCGGGCTTGGTGAAGCCCGTAGAGAGCCTTATCCAGTTTGTAAACTCTGTCCCGATGATATGGATCCTCAAATCCTTGGGTTGACTGACATACACTGTTTACCGGATTTCACCATGAAGAAATTCACTCTTACATCCAGTTGCTAGACTTTAATCTTCGTGTAAGAGGAATAGGCTAGGAAGATACGGATGGCTTCCGTTCTCGCCACAAGTGCAAATACTTCATTGTAATCAATTCTCTCGACTTGTCAAAATCCTTGAACTACAAGTCGATCTTTGTTCCTGATGATGACACCTGGTCATCTTTCTTATATTTCAAGACCCATTTAGGTCTATCTACCAGTGTCCATACACCTAACTTCTTGAACTGAAGAAGTTCTTCTTGCATGGCACTCACCAATGCCTCGTCATTTAGGGCTTCACTGACGTATTTTGGCTCAAAATGAGACACAAAAACCACGATAAGCACCATTGTGAAGATACCATTTTTCCATTACCGAGGCATAATCAGCTGAACACAGTTGATTTCTTGTCTGAACTCCTGATCTGACATCCTCAATGACATTGTCTAGGGGATGATAGACATTTAGGCGTGATCCTGAGTGGGAGGAACAACTACCTTAGAATCAAGATTATGAACGTTTGATTCCATATCTGAGGCAGTAGGAGTGTGAGGTTCCAAAGACGCAGAGGCATCAACGTCAGATGCTTGTGGACTTGCAGTAGTAGGAACCTGTTGCTCCTGAGTGTCCTGATCATTCTCCACGGCTTCATCGTCAGAGAAAGAGTCACTTACCTCGAGTGCTCCCCCTAAATGGTTAGGTGATTCACCTTGTGAACCAGATGATGTAGAGTCTATGATGGTGTGTTTAAGACATCATACATCATTTTGGTTGCTAACTCATCGTCAGAAGTGGAGAGAGGAATGTTGTAGGACTTGAAGAATCCATCATAGTCGAAAAAGAATGCGGGTCCTTTTCCAGCAGGAGGAGTGGTGTATCTCTGAACGTTGACGTTACACCGCACTTCTACTTGACTCATTGAGTTGTTGTAAACTCTCTTATTCAGTATGTTGTATCCTAGAAAGATTCCTCTTTAGCCTTCTCGCTAAACTTGCCTTCTTGAGTTTTCTTCAGTAGGGTACACGGTGCGCCAAACGGTTCGAGATACTATTTTGGTTTACGTCGTTGAAGTAACTCGTAACACGTCTTGCCATGGCATTTTACTACCAGAACTCGATTTAACGTGTAGCACGCATTTGTTCTTCCTTGCATCGTCCTTGCAGTCTCTAACAAGCTTCTGTTCTTCCTTTCAGCAACCCCGTTCATCTATGGAGTGTAGGCGGAAGTGAACTGATGTACAATTCCCTTTTCTTTGTAGAATGCCTCCGTCCATTGATTCTTGAACTCGGTTCCGTTATCTGAGCGTACTTGTCTTACCTTCAGCTTGTACAGTGACTCCAGTGTAGTTACTAACTCTTTGAATGACTCAAATGTTTCTGATTTTGATTTCAAAAACATCACCCAAGAGAATCTTAAGTAGTCATTTGTAACTACATAGTAGTACAAGTCGCCTGTGATGCTTCTTGTACTGACGGGACCAAACAGATCCATGTGAAGAAGTTCAAGAGGCAGTTCTATGGAATTAACTTTCTTTGCCTTATGAAACTTCTTAGTCTGTTTCCTTTCTTGCAGGCGACACAAAAATCCGGGAGTTGAAAGTTCTTGACATTGACTCCTCGCACTAGGTCATTCTGGATCAAGTGGTTCATCTTCCGTGGATTGATGTGCCCCATTCTCCCATGCCAAGAGATAGAATCCTTCTCAGTAGCTTTTGACAAGAAGCATTGAACTTGGTGATCCGTTGTGGAGGCCTTTGATAGATCCAAGACGTAAAGGTCAGTATATCTTGAGGCTGACATTAAGACTTGGTCCTTCGGAATCACATAATCTTTTTTCAGGACATAGCACTTCTTATTGTCGAAAACTACCTTAAATCCTTGTCACATATTTGGAAATAGAAACCAAATTATTTTGAAGTTGTTGAACATAGTTTACCTTGTCAAACTTCACTTTCTTATTCCCCACTTCCCCTTGAGCTGTGATGTAACCTCCTTTGTTTCCAGCAAATGAAACATGACCTCCTTTGATTTGTTTGACGTTTGATAGGAGTGCCCGGTTTCCAGTCATGTGCCTGATGCTCCGCTATCTACAATCCAAGTGTTTGTTTCAGCACTATAGCGAACACCCTGCACAGTCATTGAAAACATTAGTTAAGGTTAGGGACCCAGGCCTTAATTGGCTTGGGTGACCCAGAGGCATCACACATCATAAATTCCACCCATTGTCCAGTAGAGGGTGAGGGAAGATCATTTATCTTCTTGTTCTCATTTCCAGACATAGACTTTTCTTTCCATAAGCCAGCTTTGTGTAAGGCCTGTTTATGGTAAATAGACGATGGCTAATGGGTTGAACTTTAGGTTCACTGACCCTTTTTGGTGGAGTCATGGAGCTTCTTTTGGAATAGCTCGCTTTAGTGTCATAAAGTTCAACCTTTTTCTTTGGTGTCTGATAATAAGGACAGTAAGACGCGATGTGACCATACTTTCCACAGTTGTAGCATGATCTGCTTTCGACTTGACGATTTAGCTATTTCTTTGGAGAAGTATGTGACACTTGTGTGACTTTATTCAATTGGGCTTAGTCACTTCCTTTTTTGATGGTTTAACTTGTTTAACAAAATTAATTGTTTAAACGTTATTAACATATTTACTCTTTTGTTTACCTGGACTTAGACATGATACGCGTGATTGATTAACATGTTTGGTCTGTTTAGGACTTAGACTTAAACTTGGTTGAACCAGAATTTACTTTAACCTTCTCAAATTGTTCATCCAAATTAACACAAGGCATTTTACCTTTTGATTTTGAAGTGGCGTCCTTTTGTTTAGTGCCAGATTCAGTTGATTTACATGTGGAATCTGGATCACTTACAAGAAGAGTGGACACCACATGATCCTTGATTAGGTTATTATTAATTGATTTAATTTTGGCATTCATCAAGCCTCATGTGGTGGTGGTACGACTTTATATCCCAAACCCTCCCTATTGTTGCGTTCTCTCAGTAAGTGTGGACAATGTGGAGAAGAACTTGTCCAACTATACAATTTTTGTTTTAATGAATTTACTTCTACTTCCAAAACTGCTTTTTGTTTGTTAGTGTCTTCTAGGGTGTTTACATAGAACTTAATGTCATTATCTTGGTTAAAAGCTACAACTTCAGTTTCCCTAAGTTGTTTATTCAGTTCTATCTTTCTTTATAGTTGTACTCATTTTGTTTTAAGACTCTATTTGCTTCTGTGCACAGTTGCAAGTCCTTTACTAGGTTATCATTATGGTCTAATAACCTAGCAAATTTCAAATCAATACTTTCCTTAAATTTATTACAATCAGAACAAGCATGATTATTGAAAAGCTAAGTATTGGAACTTACCTGAGAGGGTGTGGTTGAATCAGCCATCAAAGCAGAGTCTGACTTTGTTGGTTCTGGTGATTTTGGACTTGTTGAACTTGTCCCTTCTTCAGGTAGGTGATCAGCTACAGTTGCAATTTCTTCAACATTTGACATCACGAGTTCCACTACAATATCACCTTTGCTTGCTGAGTCGTCATCTAGATCCTCAACACTAGCATTATTGGATTCTCTCGGAGACACAAACCGAAAGCTCCAATCATGTCCTTCATCATCATGAGCAGTCAGGGCTTTAGGATCCTTGCTTGACGAAGTAGGACTGCTGGAGGGTTTATCCTAATGATTGAAGGATGAAAATGGATTTCCATTTCCTGTCTTCTTGGGCTTCACACACTCACGTTTGAAGTGCCCCTTTTCCCCACAGTTGAAACAGGTAACTTTGGTCTTATCAAAACCAAAAGTTGTGTCCTTAGTAGCAATCAAATTCTATCCAGTCTTCTTGACAAACTTCTTAGCTCTCCGAATGGCACTTGCTAAGGCCCACATATCTCTGTCTCGTCTACCTGCTCGTAGTCCTCATCTGCCAGATGGCAGTTCCCAATCTTCCCAGCAACTAGTCCGTCATAGGAGTGAACGCCGCTAAGAATCCATGTGCTCATTTTCTACCTCCACTGTAACATTCCCGAAATTCTCAGTCTTTAGTTTTGTAGCATTGGCTTCAGGTGCTATGTATTAGGCACAAGACGACCTTGACGTGTCAGATCCTGAAGTGGTAGCTTGAGATGGACCAGCTGATCTCGACACAAATGTCGTTTGAAGTGGTGCTCCAGACGTTTTGTCTTGTGGATTTGAGTTGTACAATGCCAGATTCTGATCATATGAAGACTTTTAGGCCCTGTACCTCATCCTCAACTCTTCCTCTCTCAACTTCAGAATGAAGTCGTTGATATCTAACCTCGCCACCAAATCATTCTGTCTGAGGTTGGATACAAAGGAAACCCACTTCTCTGGCAACCCATCTCCAAAGTTTGAAACTTTGTCTTTCATAGACGTGCTGACTCCATAAGTGTGCAGCTCACTCATTAAGTGGTAGACCCGATCAATGACGTCGTCCAAGCTCTCCTTTCCCATTGACGAGAAGTTGTCAAACTCCTTCTTCAACGCTTTATCTTTTAGAGCTTTTAATGATGCATTTCCCTCGTACCTCTTTTCCAATGCATCCCACAGCTTCTTACCTTGCTTGTTCTCAGAAAATTGATGGAAGATGTCCTTAGAATTGACTGAGTTAGTAATGCATATACTTTCTTCTCTGCATTGTACTTTACCTTTTGGCCGTCAGTCATAATGCATAAGGTAAGTTTGACTCCATGTGCACCTACAGACATGCTATATCATGTCTCTATCAGCTCCCACAGATTGGGATCTACTCCATTTAAGTAAATCTCAAATCTTTGCTTCCATTGTGGGTAATCATCTAACGTTATTAGCTTAGGGGGCTTGTTATGATTTCCTACTTCATTTTCTAGTAGCAACAAATTTTGAATCTAGTATCCCTTCTGTGCTGAACGCTGAATATTGATCCTCCATTATAATTGACTTTGGTCTTTAGAACAAAACTATTTTATGTTAGGATCTGGTATTTGAACGAAACACCAACTGAGTAACGTGTTAAACCAAACCTAATAGTGCGGAATCCTATTTGATTGGCGATCCAATCAGTGAGAACACACGTAGACACAATAATGAATTGAATCTAATGTCAAGAATCAATTCGAAATCGATCTACAGCGTTTTATGAACTTGGAGTATGAACTTAGAGGCTTTTGGACGGCTAGGGTACGTCTGGAGTCGAAGTGGATCGAATGCTTCTAAATCATCACGTTTTCCCATGAATTAATTGGTATTTATGGGTTAGGGTTGCTCATTCGGGCAACTGAACTATGAGCATAGGTCATTCGTGCGATTGAGCCATGCGGTTGATCCATTCGCACGACTGAATGTTAGTCATGCGACTGAGTCAGTCGCATGAAGCTGTTCAGGCGTATGAACTATTTAGGCGCATGGGCACTTAGTCGCATGGCCATTCACATGCATGACCACTGTTTCGGCGCATGGTCCAGTCGGACGCATGTGAACTTCACTTAACCAAAGTTTGAATGTATTCATTATTATAACATTATGTATATCAATTCAAACAATCACAAACCTATATAATCTAGTCAATAAACATTACTCAATCATTAATGATATATTAAACATTATAAATCACAACCAAACATTATCATTTCATTAAGTACCCATATTACATAAGTGCAAGACATTCAAGACATATTACATTGAGATCAAGATCTAGGTACATAAGTGTATCAACAAACTCCCCCTTGGACCTAGATATATATCGTCTTACATCTTTCATTATTTCCTCAAATTTCTTGTACTTAGCTTCTTTGGTGACTCCTGTATTTATCTCGAAAGCAAAATAAAGTCGTATTACATTTTGAAATTGTAAAGCTTGTACTATATCTTGTGAGTCATAGAATAGTGGCCACTTGTATAATGTATAAACATCATTAGCTGACAAGTTGGTAAGCCACATTAGGTCAAACACCCTTATGGTTTCCATTTTACCATTTCTGTTCAAAACTATCACGACCTCTCCCGTTCTCCAATCGTAGTACCACCATTTGAAATGTGGAGTGAAGTCCTGAGGCATCTCACGTAGTGGGATCTTTGACATTGTACATGGTGGACTCCACTTCAACACTACTTTTGGTTTGCCAGCTATGGAGTCAACTCAGATTTTCTGATGTACCTCGTTGGTTGTTGAGGTTTGAATTTGACCCATCTGGTGTGGTACTCCCTCTTTAGAGCTGCTTCAAACCATCCTAACATCTTACGAGGGTCAGCGTATATCAATTTTAACTTTGCTAACTGGTTAGCTCAAAACCTAGAAGAGTCTTCAGGTCATGTGGAAACCTGAAATACTCAATTCCCTTCTCACGTCTAACAGCATAAACATTGAGGTTTTCAAAATGTGCCCATGCTATGATCCTGCCTGCCACCTTTTGATGTTTCTTTACCTTATATAGTTTGGTGTAAGCAGTTGAAGTTGAAGAAGCTGTGTTGGGCTCTTATCTCCTCAAAACATGCTTCCCATTCTGCCTTTTTGATGTTCACTTCAGCATCTGGGCTTGGGCCTTATCTTTATCCTTTTCAGACTCTTGTTCCATCCTGTCCAGAGTCTCAAAAGTGTCACTGACAAGAGTGTCTTGCAGATTGGGAATGGCAGTTCCCTCCTTGTCAGTGTACTATAGATAGTGTTGAGTAGGTGACATCTTCTATCTAAATCTCATCGACATCCTGAAGCTCATCGTCACTCTCTACATTCACAGTAGGGGCATCTTTCACAATCTCTTCAGCATTCAACTTGAACATGTTGGCTAGTTGCTCATTAGTGAGATTGTGAATGATTTCTCGTTATTCAAGAATCAACGTCAGTTGAGTCTTGATCTGTTGTAGTGGAGCAATATCATATTCATCTCGTTGAAAATCTGGATATGCTTGATTTAAACATTCAACACAGCAATCAATAATTAATAATCAAGACATAACCATTTACATTACATATAAACATTCATTACATAAATTTTATACATTATCCAAATACAAATGATTTTAAATAACAATAAAACATCTAAATATTACTCTTGTCTTGGATCCTGTGTTCTTCTACTGTCAGGGCTGATGTCGAGGCACCTGGATCTTGAGTTTTTTGGTCTGCCTCTCACTAGCTTCCTGTGCACCCGAAGCAGATGACTCTCCTCCTCCTTCAATGTCTCCTCCATCCTCAACATCACCTACACATCACCATCATCATCATCATCATCACTATCATTACCATCATCATCGTCTCCCTCTCTGATCTTCAGAGGCTCATCCTTTGTGCCCTTAAGTATGAGCAGGATGGTCCTCTTAGCATCCTCTAACTCCTTAATCTTCTTAGTAGATAACACATTTTCTTCTTGAGTTGGGAAATCTCTTGACTCTGAGCAGCCATTTGTTGAGCCTGCTCCTCAATCTGTTGTGCCTGTTAAGAGATCTGCTGTGATTATGCAGCAGTAAGCTGCACTAACAGTCGGAGTTGAGCAGTCTTCTCATCATCGGCTGCTAACAGCTTCAGCACCATACGATTTAGTGCTAAAAGTTGTTCCTCTATCCCACTGGGAGGTGGAGATGATCCTGAGGGAAATGATGGGTGATATGATAGTCCTGCCTGGTGGCTAGAGGTGGTGGTGGTGGTAGTGGTGAATATGGGAGGTGGTATGGTGTGGGTGTGGTGATGGGTAAAGTGAAGTGGTGGTGGATGTGATGTGGATTGGGGGTGGAATCACTGGTGGAGTGTGGCTGTAGTAGTGGAGGGTGGAGGTTGTAGTGGTGAAAGTGGGTGGTATGGTAGTGGTGGTAGCTGTGGTGGTGGTAGTGGTGGCAGAAGTAGTGGTGGTGGAGGTGGTAATGAAGGTGAGTCGTCTTTTCTTCTTCTTCATAGCGTAGGGCTGAGCCATCCTCTTCTTCCTCGATCCTGTCGAGGAGGATGCTCCCCTAGGGCATGACTCGGCTAATCAGGACCATGTGTGGGATCTGTATCATCCTCTCCCGACCCGCCACCAACCACCCTGAGCCACCGTTTTGTGGCAATGACTTTGCTGCCCACAGTACGGGTCAGTGGCTCCTCATCTAACTTTTCCTCCTCCTCACCAGGTAGAATTCCCGGTGGAATCTTGCAGTCTCTACAACATTGCTAGTAGGGGCAGATGCTGGAGATGCACTATTAGTAGTGGGCCCCCTTGATTGAGTGGGCCCTTCATCTCCAGCATCCCCGCTATCATCATCATCAGAGTCGTGCTCTGGGAGCTGTAGCTGCTCATTATCTGAGTCACTGTCTACATGACGCCACTTATGCCTGCCTGGCACCACGAAGTTCTCCTTGGCCAGATGGCCGATAAGTCTCTTTACCCGGGGCTTTACCTGCTTACCCCGGTAAACTCTCATACGACCCAGAGTCGTATCATCCATGATCTCCAAAGCCACTGCATCGTGGCGCTCCTTTGGAAGCGAGGGCAGCTTCTCATTAAAAATCAGCTGCAAGAACCTGGGGTACATACAAAAACCCTCTTTTCCCTTTGCCTCCAGATTCTCAACGAGGTAGGAGATCATCATGCTAGAGAAGCTGAAGGGGTAGTTCAGTACCAGTGCCACGTAGGCATTTTGTATGTGGTCTGATGGGTCGTCGAACCCACCCCTTCTGGAAGCTAGCACTTCAGAATAACATGTCCAAGTACTTAACTGGGGGCACAGGTTGCTCTTGTTGAGCACACCTGAGTTGATGTCCCCAGCGTACTTAATCCTCAGAATACAACTCTCACCATCAGTGGGTGTAGCTTGGTGGGGTATCCAGCATCATCTCCCAACCCAGCACACGCTGAATGTCTGCAGCAGTAATCTCTATGTCCATACCACAGATGGAACTCCGAATGCTATATGGCCTCATGATCTGTCCACTGATGCATTCTCCCAGAAGGCTTGGTGTATAGACCTATACGGAGTGCATGGAGTAGAGATAGCCTTGTGTATCCTTGATCGCTTGAGAAAGGCAATGATCTCTGCAAACTCGGCACAAATTCCGAGTTGTGTGGTCTAAATGAGCACAGATGTTGTGCTTGGGATTGGTGGACAATCTATCAGCCATCGATCTGTAACACAAGATACATAAATATAGATACTCACATACACAAATCAGTTCTAAGTAACTTGATAGAATTCATTCTGATTCATTCATGCGAATGAATCATGCGATTGTGTTTAGTCGGTTGTCCTATCATGCGACTGGACTCATTCAGGTGAATCAACAAGCAATTGAGTTCAATCGATTGACTGATCTTTCGATTGGTTCAGTCGGCCGGCTGAGCTCATTCGTCTGATATATTCGGCCGATTGAGCTATTCGGCCAGCTCAATCGTGCGAATGGAGTTCATCCAGACGACCAGCCGCATGACCCACTGTTCAGTCGACTAAGGTTCGAATCTTGACCAATTCATGAAATTAAACTTGTGTATAGGTTCTTTAGACTCGCAATCACTTAACTAATAACCTAATAACTTTATTTTTAACATTTTACATGGTTTCAGTAGGTCATTAATCCATCGAGTTGTTCGGTTCTTGTTTCAATCGTGAATCACTAATTAGGGCATCATATTTTCTGATTTCTGTGAGATTTCATCACATCATACCTGTATGAATGCACACACACGTCAGAAGATCAGTAGGAATGTATAATAGAGGTCTAAAGAAATTTGGGCAGCGTAATGGTAAGATGTGCAATATAAGGGTGATTGGAAGTGATGAGTTGAATGCGATTGACTCTGGCCCTATTTATACTGAATTTGAGCTCAATCGGCCGACTGGACTCATTCGCTCGGTTCATTCGGGCGAATGGAACTCAGTCGGGCGATTGGCTTAGTCGTGCACTTTCAGTCGGCCGACTGGAGCTCAGTCGATCGACTGACTCATTCGCACACTCCATTCGGTTATATGGGTCATCCTGATAAGCCATTCAGGTGAATGGTTCATACTCATGTCCATTCGGCTGTTTAAGGCATGAGTATGGTCCATTCGTATGATTGGTCCATACTCATGGTCCATTCGTGCGAATGGGTCAGACTCATGAATTTGACTTTATGACTATTTTACATATTACACCCTTTTAACTTTTGAATAAACGTTATGTGCACTGATCATCTCAGACATGATCATTTTATCTTGAAAAACCTTTAATCACCTCAGACGTGATCTTTTTAAACATTTTGTCAGTCAGACGTGACCCAATTTTATTTTAAAGCACGTGTGGTCACCTCAGACGTAACCTTTTGGATGATAAGGCTCTTATCAACTTCCATGACATAGTCGATACTCACACAACTCAAATTGACAGACTTTGTACAGACATAAAAGAAGTAATGCTGAAACTTAAAACTAGGACATGTTTTTGTGTTTTTGTAAGGGTTAATTTCTAAGACGTAATTCTAAGGAATAATTTTTCTTAGAGAGCATCCTTAATCATTTAAACCATACATGGACCAATTCAAGCTGGAATCATACAGGAGATTCAAATCATTCAAGACAAGTTATTTAAAAGACTTGATGCTCTATTCTTGTTTTTCATCTGGAGTCAGTTAGCAAAGCTAGGAAATCATGCTAGTACTCTTAGGTCCCCACACTAATTTGAACTTTCAAGAATTGTAGCCACAATGATTGTCAGTATAATGTCCTCTTAAATTCATACACAAACTTTCAACACAGTTTGGTGACAGTTTAAGGTTTGTTATTTCAACTAGCATTTGTGGATCCCACACTTATATGGTAATCAACATTCCCTAGGAGGATTTTGAGCCGGTCTCAGGGTAGTGTTCAAGAAGAGACTATTCTTAGAACTTTCAAAGAGAAGCAAATCCTCAGGTCAGTGCCACCACACAGCAGAAGAGGCGGCAAACAACAATGAGTTCTAGAATTTATTGATTATGCTTATCCTTAGGTCAGTGCCACCGCCCAGCAGAGAGGCACAAACCATCTTCTTGTCTGAGCATTTTCATTCTTTTTGCTTAGATCTCACCAACAACATAAGTTATCAGTTTGATTGCAGTGTTTATGTGTTTTTGCTCATGCTTTGGTCTACGCACAACATTTGTGGCGTTTGTTTTGCTCGTCACCCCTTATTGAATCTTATTGATTGTGTTAACAAGATAGACGACTTAGTGGTAGCTAGCATATCAACAAGATGACTAGACCTTTTGGTGGTTTCAAGATAAACTAAAATGTTTGACTAGCTGTGGGTAGCACCTTAAGGGGTGACGAGATTTGTTCCTGTGTACTATCATATTCCAAGAATTGAATCGGTATCACACATACGATCTTATTATTATCAGCTTGCCTCTCCTTTCTTTATATTTCTTAAACCTATTCTCCCCCTAAAATTATAAAACCATCACGGATTAGCGTTTTAGGATTTTAACAGACAAGGAAATAAATCACTTGTAATTAAACTAATTAAAATTAAACAAAGACAAGAGAATAAAATAAAATAAAATTGAAAGTTGAAAAAATAAAAGAAACTAGACACGACTCATCGGACTATACATGGTCATCTTCAGGAACGACCTCACTTTTCTTTTTAACTCCGTTGACCTCTAACGAATATAAAAAACGTGGTTTGTCAAATGCCTTTCTATAGAGGTCAGCGCGTTGAAAATCCGTATTTATTTTTACCACATCGATTAAGTTCTTTTCAAAGCAGTCATGTATAAAGTGGTATTTAATACCGATGTGTTTGGTCTTGGGATGTTGGACCAGGTTCTTAGTAACTGCAATTGCAGCAGAGTTATCAACAAAGATAGGAGTAGAAAAGAAGTTCAAACCATAATCCTGCATTTGTTGTTGAATCCATATGATTTGAGAACAGTAGCTTGCAGCAGCATCTATTCAGCTTCACAGGTTGACAATGCAACCGAGGTCTGCTTCTTACACTGCCAGGTTACTAATCTTCTTCCAAAGAACTAACACCCTGCTAATGTAGACTTGTAGTTCATCTTGCAGCTACCGTAATCCGAGTCGCTATACTCTGTAAGCTCAAAGTCATCATCATGAGGATACCACAACCCAAGTGTGGGTGTGCCCTTCAGATAACGAAAACTCCTTTTGACCCCAATTAGATGGTTCACCTTAGGCTTTGCTTGATATCGTGAGAATAAACATGTATCACACATGATATCAGGTCGTGAAGCAGTGAGATACATGAGAGATCCGATCATCCCTCGGTACATAGTGGCATCTACCATATCACCATTCTCATCGGGTGCTACATCATGGTTTGTAGCAAGTGGAGTGCTAGCTGTAGAAGCATTCTCCATGTCAAACCGACTGAGAATATCCCCTACATACTTGGTCTGATGTAGGAAGATCCCATTTGGCGTCTGATCCACTTATAACCCGAGAAAGAACTTCATGTCCCCCATTGCACTCATCTCAAACTCCGCCTTCATTACTGCTTCAAACTCTTTGCATAATTCTTGTTCTTGGAATCGAAGATTATGTCATCGATATAGATTTGTACCAGCAGTAAATCTCCATCCTTTTCTTTGATAAACAATGTACAATCAATGACTCCCCTGTGAAAACCATGTTTCACAAGATAAGTCGAGAGTTTCTCATACCAGGCCCTCGGAGCTTGATGAAGCCCATATAGTGCCTTTTCGAGTTTGTAAACTCTGTCCCGATGATATGGATCCTCAAATCCCTCGGGTTGACTAACATACACTGTCTCTCTAATCTCACCATGAAGGAACACACTCTTCACATCCAGTTGATAAACTTTGATTTTCATATAAGATGCATATGCAAGGAAGATGCGCATTGCTTCCATCCGTGCCACTGGTGCAAACACTTCATTGTAGTTGATACCCTCAACTTGTCGAAAACCCTAAAAAACAAGCCGAGCTTTGTTTCTGATGATCACTCCCTGATCATCTTTCTTGAATTTCAAGACCCATTTGGTACCGATGACTTTAGCACCTTTAGGTCTATCTACTAGAGTCCATACACCTAACTTCTTAAACTGAAGAAGTTCTTCCTACATGGCACTCACCCAAGCCTCATCATTCAATGCTTCACTTACATACTTTGGCTCAAACTAAGACACAAGCAGCGGTAGGCAACATCGTGAAGGTATCTCTTTTCCATCACAGAGGCATAATCAGCTAAGTACAGCTGATTTCTAGTCTGAACCCCTGATCTCACATCTCCTATAACATTATCCAAAGGATGATAGATGTTTAGACGTGAGCTGGGAGTTGTTGGAACTACTACCTCAGAATCAAGATTGTGAACATTTGGTTCTGAATCTGAGGCAATAGGAGTCTGAGGTTCCGACATCTCAGATGCATCATTATGAGATGCTTGTGGACTTAAGGTAGGCGGAACCTGTGCATCCAGGTTATGCTCATCATTTTCCATATTTTCTTCATTAGAGGAGGAGTCACTCACATCAAGTGCTCCCCCTGAATTGGTAGATGATGGTCTTTGTGAACTGGATGGTGTTGGGCCTTGAGACGGTGTGTTCAAGTCATCATACATCATCTTGTTTGCCAACTCGTCTTCTGAAGCAGAAAAAGGAATATTGAAGGATTTGAAGAATCCATCATAGTCGAAGAACTAAGCAGGTCCTTTTCCAGCAGGCGGTGTGGTGTATCTCTGAACATCAACATTACACCACACCTCTACTTGACCCGTTGAGTTGTTGTAAACCTTCTTGTTCAGTATGTTGTATCCTAGAAAAATCCCTTCATCAACTTTCTCACTAAACTTTCCCTCTTGAGTCTTTTTCAGCAGGGTGCATGGAGCACCAAACGGCTCGAGATACTCTAAGTTAGGTTTACGTCATTGTAGTAACTCGTAGCACGTTTTTCCATGGTGTTTCACAACTATAACTCGATTAAGAGTGTAACATGCATTTGCCACTGCTTCATTCCAGAATTGCATAGGCAGTTTCGAGTCTGCCAGCATAGTACATGTCGTCTCTATCAAGCTGCGATTCTTCCGTTCAGCAACCCCATTCATCTGAGGAGTGTAGGCAGAGATGATTGATGTACAATTCCCTTTTCCTTGCAATAGGCCTCCATCCACTGATTCTTGAACTCGGTTCAGTTGTCTGAGCGCAGTTGTCGTACCTTCAGCTTGTATAGGGATTCCAGTGTCTTTACTAATTCCTTGAAGGATTCAAATGTTTTTGATTTGGATTTTAGAAACATTACCCAAGAGAATCTTGAGTAGTCATCAGTAACTAAATAGCAATACAAGTCGCATGCGATGCTTCTTGTACTGACTGGACCAAACAGAGCCATATGAAGGAGCACAAGAGGAAGTTCTATAGAAACTTCCCCTTGGGTTGCGATGTACCTGCCTTTGTTTCCAGCAAATGAAACATGCCCTCTTTGATTTGTCTGACGTTTGATAAGAGAACTCTATTCCCTGTCATTTGCCTGGATGCTCCGCTATCTACAATCCACGTGTTAGTCTTAGCACTATAGCGAACACCCTGCACATTCAATGAAAACATTAGTTCATGTTAGGAACCCATGCCTTCACTGGCTTCGGTTTCCCTGAGACATCACACATCATAAACTCAACCCATTGTCCATTTGAGGTTGAGGGAAGCTCAGATTTTTGTTTGTTCTCATTTTCAGACGCTGAGGCGAATTTTCTTTCCATAGTCCAGCTTTGTGTAAGGCCTGTTTGTGATAGACAGACAACTGTCAGATGGATTGAACTTTGGGTTCACTAGCCCTTTTTGGAGGCGTCACTGAGTTTCTCTTAAAAGATGTAGGTGTAGGTACTGAAAGTTCTACTTTCCTCCTCGGTGTCTGATAATAGGGACACTAAGACGCTATGTGACCATACTCTCCACAATTATAGCAGCATCTGCTTTCAACTTTACAGTTTATATGTTTTGGTGGAGATGTAACAGTCACGTAGTTGACCTTATTATGTTTGGATTGAGACACTTCTTTATTAGATGTATGATTTGGTTTTACAAACTTAATTGCTTTACCTGGTTTTACATCTTTTATCTCTTGTTTACCTGGACTTTGACATGACGCTCGTGATTGATTAGGTTTTATAGTCTTTTTAGATTCTGGTTTGACTTGGTTGACCCAGACTTTAAATTAACTTTTTCAAATTTAGTTTTTAGGTTAACACAAGGCATCTTTCCTTTTGCCTTGAAGTGGTCTCCTTTTTTTTAGAGTCAGATTTATTTGATTTACTTACGGAATATGGATCACTAACAAGAGGAGTGGACACCACGTGATCCTTGATGGGGTTATTGTTAATCGGTTTACTTTTGGTGTTCATCAAGGTCTCAGGTGGTGGTGGAACCACTTTGTATCCCAACCCCTCCCCATTATTTCTCTCTCTCACTAAGTGTTGGACATATGTGATGAGCTTGTCCAACTGTGCAGTTTATGTTTTAACGAGTTGACTTCTACTTCTAAAACAGCTTTTTGCTTCTTAGTGTCCTCTAGGGAGTTCAGATAGTACCTAATGTCATTTTCTTGGTTAAAGGAGACTACCTCTATTTCCCTAAGCTGTTTATTCAATAGGTGTATCTTTTCCTTATAACTGTGCTCGTTTTGTTTTAACACTCTATTTGCCTCAGCACATAGTTCCAGGTCCTTACTAGGTTATCATTATGATCTAATAACCTAACAAATTTTAAATCTATACTTTCTCTAAATTTATTACAATCTAAACAAGCATGATTAGTAAACAACTGGTCATTAGTACTTACCTGGGATGTTGAAGATGAATCAGCCATGAGTATAAAATCTGTTGATTCTGGTTCTGTGATTCTAACGTTGATGCAAATTTTTCTTCTTTAGGCACATGGTTGACCACAGGTGCAGTGTCTTCAGAATTTGACATCGCAAGCTCTACTGCTTTGTCTCCCTCACTAGCAGAATCGTCATCAATGTCCTCCACATTTGCTATGTTGGACTCTCCCGGTGACATGAACCGAAACTTCCAGTCCTGTCCTTCATCCTCATTAGCAGTCAAGGCTTTGGGGTCCTTACTTGATGAAGTAGTACTGCCAGATGTGGCTTTGTCCTGACGATTGAATGACGAAAAGGGATTGTAAGGATTCCTTAAGTCTGATGCAACCCAAAACATCCAAAGTGTCTCAGCAACATGCACTAAGTACTGAAGTGAAGATGCTTCAGAAGTTTACACAATACATTAGAAAACATTCTAAGTGTAAAATCTTCCGAAGCCAAGACCAATATCTTCCGATACCAAACATGAAGTCTTCCGAAGCTTCAAGAGACAAAGTCTTCCGAAGGTTCACCCTATGAAGACAGATTTCTTTCGAAGACTTTTAGTACACATGCTTTATCTGATGTACTATTCCATAAAGCACCTTTTCCGCTGCATCTCTGATAAGTCACCAACTTACAAGAGTTGGTGAAAAGGTCCATGCTTTTGGTAACTATACATTGAGGTCTTGAGTCTGAAACTTTCCACTTTATGTACTTTATCCTTTTTGTAATGTATAAGGATGTGAGCTATGGCATGTCATAGTCACAAGGTCAAAAGGCAGATATGCCTTTTGATTCTACAATTGATTTTGTTAGTGTCTAGTCAATGTATCCAGCTGGCTTTCATAGTATAGCCAGCTGTAGGTTGTAGTATAAGTATTTCAAGTTTCTTGTATCTTTAATATACTTTGTAACACTTGTAAAAGAACTTGAGAAAGCAATATACTGCATCCTTGAAAACCATATTCTCCTGTCCTGTCTCTTGCTTTACTTGTGTTCTTTGTATCACTTTTGGTTAACCCAGTTTACTGTTTGATTAGAGTTTAGATAATCTCCTCATTGTGTTGTTGTGTTGTAATTGTGTTTAAACCCTTAAACGATCCTGCAAGTGGTATCAGAGCTTTCAGGCTCTTGATATAAGATCTAACCATCTTAAGATCCCTCCACACACAAAAACTAAACTCTTCAAATGGCTTCCATCTCAAAGACTGATATGGAGACTGGAACCATCAACAAATCCCCACTGATCACTCTTGATGATTTTGACACCTGGTGCATGAGGATGGAAGGCTTCATCAGGTCTCTTGACTCAAGAATGTGGGAATCTGTTGAAAATGGACCTTTCATACCCAGCACCCCCTCTGCTACTAGTGCTGGTATGATTCCTAAAGATATGGCCAACTACTTAGATGAAGATAGAAAAAGAGTAGAGATTGACAGGAAGGCCATGACTGCTCTTCAGACTGCTCTCCCAAACTCTGTATACAGAGGTTTTAAGAAGTGCAAAACAGCTAAAAAGCTGTGGGATGCACTGAAGCTGATGTATGAAGGCTCCTCTGAAGCCAAGGAGAACAAGAAAGATCTTCTGAAGCAGCAGTTTGAAAATTTCACCTTTAAAGCAGGTGAAACCATGACCCAACAATACTTCAGGTATGTTGAGATTGTGGATACCCTAGTGGATGGAGGAGTTCCTCTTGAGAATAGAGACATTGTAAGGAAGTTCATGTCCTCACTTCCTAGGCAATGGACACACTATTGTGTGGTGATCAAGAGGACTGAGAACCTTAAAACTCTTACTCTGACAGAGTTATATGGATTCTCAGTGGATACCAGATGGAGATGAAGATACAAGGTTCATCTGGTAACTCCAACAATCAAATGGGTCAGCCCTTCATGTGGTTGAAAGGGACAGCATAGAACCCCAACATCATCTCTTATGCTACCCTGACAACTCATAAAAGGGTCCTTTCATCACTTTCCCGGAGACACCAAGGGAAAACTTTACTCAAGGAAGTCCATTCCAAGAGACAAGTTCTTCTCAAGCCTTTGTGTCTACTGATGAAAGCTGTGGGAATTATCTCTTCACTCTTGAAGACCTGGACTGCATTCATCCAGATGACCTGGAATACATGGAGATAGTTCAGCAGATGGCTCTCTTCACTCATAGAGCCAAGAAGTTCTACAAGAGAACAGGAAGAAGATTTCCAAGCAATGCTACCAGTGGAAAGTTTGGGCTGGATAAAAGCAAAGTTAAGTGTTAAAACTGTAACCTTATGGGTCACTTTGCTAGGGAGTGTAAGGCACCTAAGCAAATGGGGGCCAAACACCACCCAGACCAAACTACACTGACAAAGCTCCTCAGTCTGAGAAGCCTAAGCAACATGCTGCTGTTGCTATTGAAGAAGGAGGCTTTGACTGGAGTTTTCAGGCGGAAGATGCTTCTCCAAACCAAGCACTGATGGTGGCCATGATGAAGCCAAGGTATTGGAACATCTCTGTACTCCTGAATGCATTGCTAAAGTGAATAGATACAGGTCCTACAACTTAGAGATGAGATCCGATCTTGAGTCATTAAACATATTAAAATCTGATTTGAAAGTCTGAAAATGATTACAAGTTAAAAATAGAAGATTTGGAGAAAACCATTTCAGTACTAAAACATGAACATACAGATTTTAGAACTCAGATCCAAGATCTCATCACTAAATTGATTGAGTGCCAGGCTGAGCTTGTGATCCAATCTCATAACTAAATTGACTGAGTGCCAGGCTGAGCTTGTGATCCAAGATCTCATAACTAATTGACTGAGTGTCTAGTGATCACAGATGATTTTACAAGATTCACTTGGGTCTTCTTCCTTAGAACTAAAGATGAGACTCCTGAGATTCTAAAGCTATCTAAAGATTTCATCTTAAGATTGAGAATCATGTGATCACAAGGTCAAACCATAATATGTGATCAAGGAACTGAATTCAAGAACCAAATCCTTGATACATTTTGTGATGAAAAGGGTATTACAAGACAATACAGTGCTCCCAGGACTCCTTAGCAAAACGGAGTTGCTGAGAGGAGAAACAGGACACTTATTGAAGCTGGAAGAACTATGTTGTCTAACTCTAAACTGCCTATCACCTTCTGGGCAGAGGCAGTTAATACTGCTTGCTATGTGCAAAACAGTTTTAGTAGTTAAGACACATGGTAAGACTCCTTATGAACTTTGGCACAAGAGGAAACCTTTCATTGGTTTTCTCAGGTCATTTGATGTCCCTGCACCATCTTGAATACCAAAGATCAAGTTGCCAAGTTTGCTGAGAAATCAGACGATAGACACTTCACTGGATACTCTTCCCAAGCTAAAGCTTATAGAGTATACAATCTCAGAACTAGAATTATTGAGGAGTCAGCCAATGAGCACACACCCAGTGTGGCTGTTTCTGGTCCAGATTGGCTATTTGATCTTGATTTAGTTACCAACTGTTTTAATAAATCTTGTGAGCATGTTTCAGGATCTGCAGAAAATTTTAATACAGGTGATCCTGATCCAAGATTTGAGCTAGGAAGACCTTCAACTCACACACCTTCAGCTCCAGTTGAAACTACTTCAGCAAATGAGGTTTCTATCAGCACAACAATGACAAATCCAGCTGATACATCTGGCATGCCTTCAAATTCCAGCTCAGAGGCTTCTCAACCAGATAAAGATCTCAATTGCAGAAGACAACAATGGTGATGGTGATAGTGATCAAGAATTTCTTGATGCTAATAACCATACCATAGATGACAACATCAATGATGTCACACACTCATTGGATCAAGTTAATCTTGATAAGTGTGATAATGTGGAGGATCAATCTTCAAGACCAGATCTAAATTTCTCAAATTTGGATCTATCTCAGCAACTTGCTGTGATCCCTCAGCTAAGGATCCACAAGTCTCATCCTACCACAAACATCATTGGAGATGTTATCTCCGGGGTAAAGACAAGAGGGCAAACCCATGAAGCAAATGTTTGTCTTCACTCTTGTTTTCTATCCCAGTTAGAGCCAAAGAAAGTTGAGGAGGCTCTAAAGGATGGAAGTTGGGTTGAAGCTATGCAACAAGAGCTGCTTCAATTCAAAAGGTAGAAGTTTGGAACCTTTGTCCTCTTCCTCATGGGAAGAATACCATTGGAACCAAATGGGTTTTTAGGAATAAGAAGGATGATAGAGGAATCATCATCAAGAACAAGGCAAGACTAGTTGTTCAAGGATACACACAAGAAGAAGGGATTGATTACACTGATCTTTGCTCCTGTAGCAAGACTAGAAGCTGTTAGGATATCCTGGCATTTGCTGCATCCAAGAATTTCAAAGTCTATCAACTTGATGTAAAGTGTGCTTTCTTATATGGAGTGATTGATGAGGAGGTTTATGTCAAACAACCACCTGGTTTTGTAGATCCCGATCATCCTGATTATGTCTGCAAGCTTGACAAAGCTCTTTATGGGCTGCATCAGGCACCCAGGAAGTGGTATGAGACACTGTCTGAGTATCTCTGTAAACATGGATACAGGAGAGGTACTATAGATGGACTCTCTTCATCAAAGGACAAGGAAAAGACATTCTGCTAGTTCAAGTATATGTGGATGACATCATCTTTGGTTCAACCATTCAAAGCTCTGCAAAGACTTTGAAAAGCTGATGAAAGACAGATTGAAATGAGTTCAATGGGAGAACTCAACTTCTTTCTGGGAATTCAAGTGAAGCAGGTTGAAGATGGCATCTTCATAAGTCAGTCAAAGTATGTTCAAGATATACTCAAGAGATTCAACATGACTGATTGTAAGATTGCTAAGACACCCATAGCCAGAAACCACTACCTTGGTCCAGATCTTGAGGGGGAGTGTGTAGATGAGCATTATACAGGGCTATGATTGGGTCTCTTATGTATCTTACAGCTAGCAGGCCTGATATCATGTTTGCTACATGTATTTGTGCAAGATATCAAGCAAACCCTAAGATGTCTCACTTAATTACTGTGAAAAGGATTTTAAGATACCTCAAAGGTGCTTCAACACTTGGTCTATGGTATCCAAAGAATCCTAATTTCAATCTGTATGCCTATACAGACAGTGATTATGGTGGTTGCAACATGACTGCAAAGTCTACATCTGGGGGATGCAATTCCTTGGTGGAAGGGTTGTCTCATGGCAATGCAAGAAACAATCCTGTTGTGTCTGCATCAACTGCTGAGGCTGAATACATTGCTGCTGCAAGCTGTTGTGCTCAAGTGCTTTGGATTCAAAATCAGATGCTAGACTATGGATTTAACTTCAAAGAGACTCCTATCCACATAGACAACAATAGTGCTATCTCTATCACTGAGAACCCTCTGCAGCACTCAAGGACCAAACACATCAACATCAGGTATCATTTAATAAGAGATAACTATGAAAAGGGATTAATTAAACTAGTCAAAGTTCACACAGATGAATAATATGCTGATCTTTCACAAAAGCTTTTGATGAACAGAGATTTAAGTATCCGATATCAGCTATTGGGATGATTAACTTTGAGTAGACTTTTTCTTAAAACTATTCTAATTATTTCTTCTTAAAAATTTGTGTGTCCTAAGTTGTCTAGTTCATCACTTTCATAAGCTCATGTTTTCTTTGAATGTAAAACTCTTTTTGAAGACTTTCCTTAGATTCTTGAAAACTTTCTGATACTTCGGAAGATAACGTTTTACCTTTGGAAGATAAATATGTCTTCAAAATAAATGACTGTCTAAGAGATTTTACCTTCGAAGAAGTCAAATTTATCTTCCGAAGCTTAAAATTCTTAACTTAGACACTTATTCATTTTTAAGGACTTTTTTCTTCCGAAGCAAAATTACTTTCGGAAGCTTTGTTCATTCTTATACAAAGCATCCAACAGTTTATTTCTCTTCCGAAGCATAAATCTTCAAGACTCTCAGGAAAATTCTTCCGAAGCCATTTTAGCTTCGGAAGCTTTTTCAATCAAAACTTCCGAAGACAAATTACTTTCGGAAGCTTTTCAAATTCCAAGAAACTACTTTTTGAGCAAAAAGGTAAACTACTTTTTCAGAGGTGGGACCGACATACGGATTTCAAAGTTTATCCTCTTTCATTAAACTTTATCTGAAATCCTTCTCTCTCATAAAACCCAACGGTTTCCCCTCTCTTCTATCATCTGCTTTTCTTCCAAACCTAAAACCCAAAGCTTTCTCTCTGAAATTTCTTTCCTATTTTTTCTCTTCGTCTCTGAGCTACCTCACAATGGCTGACCTTGCTCACAGAAATGATCCTAACTTTGCCATGCAGCTACACAGACAAACAATCAGGTTGCTCTGTTATGCTCTGACAAAGATCCTCATTTCTCAGAGGTTTGTCGTTTCTTGTCTTTGTCTCACTACTTCACCTCCCTAACCATTGATCCTACTCTATATGAGGATCACTTGCTTGAATTCTGGAAGACCTGCCAGAGGTCATTATGGATGGGGAGAAGGCACTGTCTGCCACAGTGCAGGGGAGAACAATCTTCATCACTCCGGCCATCATCAACCGACATCTTCAGCTGGATGATGAAGAAGGTGAAGTGTTCTTCCCAAAGGAAGCGGTTAATCATTCCTTCGAGCAGATGGGCTATGAAGGAGATTTCTCTGTAAAGACCTTCAAGAAAGGGAAGGTCTCATCCCAGTGGAAATACCTGCTCCATGTGGTTATCCACAGCTTATCAAACAAGCATGGTGGATGGGACCAGATTCCTGAGGATCTCTCCTTTATAGTTCATGGAATGATTCAGGGGGTCAAGTTCAGGTATTCACAATTTGTTTATACTAATTTACTTGCAAACTTAGACTCCTTGGAATACTACATGTTTCCTAGATATGTTCAACACATTCTCAACTGTGAACTGGGCTCACAGTTGAGGGAAACAAGTATATTCTTAAATTGGGACAGATGAAGCCCGGCATCTTTAAAATTATGAAGAAGCCAACTATAGGCTTCTCAGGGTAGAAACAGCCCTAGTCCTAAAAATGTTAGAGCTCATTGCTCAAGGTGACAACCTAGCAGTCCAAGCTAGTGTTGAACCCACACTACTGCTCTCAAACCCTCTACACAACCTCCAATATGCATCACCTACCAAAGAAAATCCAAACGAACCCCTGCTCAGACTATTCAGTCTGTGGAGGCCCCCATATACTCACCAATACAGGAAGAAGTGGATACTGGAGCTCCCACTTCTCCTAAGGAGCAGACCACTCCCATTGTTTCAAGAATCAGTGATGAGGTTCCTCATGCTCACACTGATGAGCTCACTAGCCCAACAGCCTTAAGCTCTCACTCTGAGTCTCAACACTCAAGTGAACAACCTTCAGGGACAGCTACCATCCCCAGCCTTTGGATCTCAACCAACCAATTCCCAACCTATCCTTCTATACTGATGAAGACTTAGGATTCAGTGAGTACCATGAGTCTCTCTTCCCATCCCCTACTCAAAGAGAGATGAGTACCTCTGACTCTCCTCAGTCTATCCCACATCAGTCACCTATTACTGAGGTGGACACTCTGAACCTGTTCAGGATGTCCATATGGAAGAGGCTCTCACTTTTGAAAGTGATTACATCATTAAGACCTCAACCATGGCAACTCTGCCCTCTGGCATCTCAACTGAGGCTGCCAGTGAGCAGAGGAAAACCAGCAGCCAAGAAACTCAAGCTGGTGGTGAGCGAGAGGACTTTGGTCCAATCATCTCATCCCCCAGTGATTCTTCTGATGAAGATGAGGGGAATCTGAGACTAAAGGTGCAAAATTGTCAAAAACATGCACCTATTTAGTCTCTAAGGTTAGCCACTTGGAATCTCAGGTGACTACCTTACAAAACAGGGTCAATGATCAGCAACTTCAGATTTCATATCTAAAGGAAAAACTAGCTGGGAGACCTTTAAGAGAGCTCAACCAGGAACACAAGAACCTGTGGAAGTGATTGACTTATTCTCCAGCTCACCTATGCAAGTAGGTGATGCTACCAAAAGGGGAGAAAGTTATTACAATCACAGAACTTGGGAGTTCTTCAAAGAGAATGGACATAGAGGACTCACCATCCTCACTTGCTGTTGTGCATTCTCAGCAACTTCCTCAAGTTCACATTAATGTGGACTCTATAGACTCAATCATCAGGAGTCTCTTTGAGGAAGGTATACCAAGGGCTGTCTCATCTCCACCACAAGGAACTGGCAACTACATCATAAGGTGGAGGTATGATGAGGACAGAAGAGCCCTTATACTTCACAGAGTTCAAGGCCAACAGGAAGTCTTTCAGTTCCAAAGCCTGAGCTTCTATGAAAGACTGGATTTAGTCAACATGCCACTTGTCAATCCAAGCAAATCTAGACAAGCTGACAGGCTGGCTCAAAGAATCCAAGACAGGATCCTTGCAGAGTTCTCCCTAAGAAGGAGACTTAGGCAATCAGGCAATGTCATCGGTCAACTGGATGTTGAGGTGGACCCTAAGATTAGTTTCATAGGGGAAACCTTGGCTGAAGGCCCAGTGGCAGAACCTGAGACCCTTGTCTCACCATCAACAACTGCTGCAGAGGTCCAAACTCCATCTGAGACACCTGCTGGTGAAGGTTTCTCAGCCTCTCTCTGGCCAGAGCATGGAAGCTACACCAAGCAATGAAGGCCAAGCCTCAATCCACCCTGAGTCACAAAGGTCTGTTGGTGACAAAGGAAAAGGATAATGACTCCTGAGGAAATTGAGGAGGAAGAGAGAGAGAGGAAAGGAGGCTAAGGGGAGAAAGTTCTTCTGGGTCATCTAAATTCATGCAAGCTGCAATCAGGGCTGCCCCCAGACCAATACTAAAGATGCTAAGTTAAGGGCAGTCAGTTTACCTATTTACAGACCAGGAACTATGATGTTGATGAAATCATCTCCCTCCCCTTAGAAGAGTTGAATGAGTTGGCTGACATGGAAGTGTCAAGAGAGATAAAGGAGAAAGAAGATGCAAGGTTACTTCTCCAATTCAAAGAGGAGAAGAGACAGAAAGACTTTACAAGCATACTCCCACTCTCTCTCCATTTCAAGAAAGTCCTGCACAGGAAGATATGGCTCCACAAGAACCTAAGGTAGATAAAGAAGAGGATAGAATCAAAATGATAAACTACCTGAGTGCCACAGGCTTCTATCAGGCAAATGCACTTCTTCCCCTGTCCTATGACTTCATTGAGTTCGAGTACTTAAAGCAACTTGAGCTTGAGCTAGTCAAAGAAAGAAAAACAACCAAAAGGAAGCTAAGGGAAGAAGCTGCAAAGTCAAGAGCCATCATTCAAAAGAATGCAAAGAAGTCTGCTGACGGACAAAGAATGATGAGCTTCTTGAAGTCATATGGATTCTCCGGAAGGAGACTTGGTCCCATGTCTCTATCTACAATGGATGAGCATATAAGGTGATCAAGCAGAAGATTAAAAGTGGTGAATGATTGACTTGCACTCTTTTCCAAGTCAAGTCCCACCTAAAGTGGAGGTCAAGTTTGAACAACCAGAGACACCTGAACCAGAACCTCCAGCTGAGACCTCAGCAAACTTCATCTTCTGATCCAAGACAGGGTCAAACTCCCTCTCCTTTTGAACCTGTGAGGGAGGAACACCCAACTGAGAAAGACGCTGATGATCAACATGGTGCTGCAGACCAGTCTTCTCAGTTAAAGACATTAAAGAGGAAGAAGAAAATGGCTTCTAAACCAAAGACTAAAAAGAAGAAGCCAAAGTCATCTACCTCTACACCCCAGGATGAATCAGATCAACCTGAGGAAGTGCATAATGAGGCAACCAAATCAACTCCTATGCAAGTGGCTCCTCTAGCAACTGAGACACCTATCTTGTCCTGGACTTATTCTACCAATCCAGAAAGATGGCATGTTGTCAGAGATCAAGGTGTTGAGAATGTCTACTCCTGGCAAGACATAATCAACTTACCTCTGCATGATCTCTTTGAAATGAGAAGATACTATGAGAGTCTTGATGATCCTGACCACCAAATGAAGAAAGGAATGGTCTTGATTGTACTGAAGACTACCAACATCTGAAGATCTTCCAAGTGTTTTGGTAGCATCAGCCTAGGGGGAGTTTGTAAGGATTCCTTAAGTCTGATGCAACCCAAAACATCCAAAGTGTCTCAACAACATGCACTAAGTACTGAAGTGAAGAATGCTTCAGAAGTTTTACACAATACATTAGAAAACATTCTAAGTGTAAAATCTTCCGAAGCCAAGACCAATATCTTCCGAAGCCAAACATGAAGTCTTCCGAAGCTTCAAGAGACAAAGTCTTCCGAAGCTTCACCCTATGAAGACAGATTTCTTCCGAAGACTTTTAGTACATGCTTTATCTGATGTACTGTTCCATAAAGCACCTTTTCCGCTGCATCTCTGATAAGTCACCAACTTACAAGAGTTGGTGAAAAGGTCCATGCTTTTGGTACTGTACATTGAGGTCTTGAGTCTGAAACTTTCCACTTTATGTACTTTATCCTTTTTGTAATGTATAAGGATGTGAGCTATGGCATGTCATAGTCACAAGGTCCAAAAGGCAGATATGTCTGTTTGATTCTACAATTGATTTTGTTAGTGTCTATTCAATGTATCCAGCTGGTCTTTCATAGTATAGCCGGCTGTAGGTTGTAGTATAAGTATTTCAAGTTTCTTGTATCTTTAATATACTTTGTAAACTTGTAAAAGAACTTGAGAAAGCAATATACTGCATCCTTGAAAACCATATTCTCCTGTTGTCTCTTGCTTTACTTGTGTTCTTTGTATCACTTTTGGTTAACCCAATTTACTGTTTGATTAGAGTTTAGACTCCTCATTGTGTTGTTGTGTTGTAATTTGTGTCAAACCCTTAAACGATCCTGCAGGGATTACCGTTCCCAGTCTTCTTTGGCTTTCACACTCCCGCTTGAAATGTCCCTTCTCACCATAGTTGAAACAGTAACCTTTAACTTGTCGAAACCAAAGGTTGTGTCTTTGGTAGCAACCAAGTTTCGTCCGGTCTTTTTGATAAACTTTTTAGCTCGTCGGACAGCACTTGCCAAAGCCCACATTATGTCCATACGTTCCATCCCCATTTCATCCACCTGTTCATAATCTTCATCTGCAGGTGACAATTTCCTATCTTTCAGCAACTATCCTCATAGGAGTGGACTACCGCAGCTAAGAGGTCCATGTGTTCTTTGACACCTCCACAGTCACATTCCGAAGTTATCGTTTTCGTTTGCTACATTGGCTTCAGGTATCATATACTGGGTGCTAGATGACCCTGACGTTTCGGACCCTGAAGTTGACGGTTGTGCTGGAATTGCTACGCTTGAGACGAAGGCAGTTTGCAGTGGTGCTCCAGATGTCTTAACCGGAGGAGTTGCATTGTAGAGTGCAGGATTCTGATCATATTTGCCTTTTGGGCTCTGTACTTCATCCTATCTCCTCTTCCCTCATTTAAGAATGAAGTCATTTATGTCTAACTTCGATAGCATCCCATTCTGTCTGAGATTTGAAACGAAGGAAGCCCATTTCTTCGGTAGACCATCTACAAAATTGATACCTTATCCTCCATCGACGAAGTTACACCATGAGTTTGCATCTTACTCATCAAGTGGTAGAATCTGTCGATCATATCATCCAGACCTTCCTTTCCCATTAGAGATAAGTTGTCGAACTCCTTCTTTCAAAGCTTTGCCTTAATGCCTTCAGTGAGCATTTCCATCATACCTCTTCTCCAACGCATCCATAGTTTCTTTGCTTGAGTATACTCCAAATACTGATGGAAAATATCCTTTGGAATAGACTGAGTGGCAAAGCGTATACTTTCTTCTCAGCGTTGTGTTTTACCTCTGAGCATCCGACATTCCACTTAGAGTATGTTTAACTTCATCTGCTCCTACGGGCATAATGTACCCCCGACTCTATAACTCCCACAGATTTGTATCTACTCCTTTAAGATAGATTTCACAACGTTGCTTCCATTGTGGGTAGTCGTCTAACGTTATAAGCTTTCGGGGGTTTATTGTGAATTCCTACTTCGTTCTCCAACAACAGTAGATTCTGGATACGAGTATCTCGACTTGCCTGTGTGCTAAAAACTGGTCCTCCATTTCACTTACTTTACTATTAACAAACTGCTGATGTAGGGGAATGAAGTAGGCGCGATTGGACTTATTCGGGCGATTGAACAAATGCGGATGGTTCAATCATGCGACTGAACAAATGCGGATGGTTCAATCGTGCGACTGAACAAATGCGGATGGTTCAATCGTGCGACTGAACAAATGCGGATGGTTCAATCGTGCGACTAACAAATGCGGATGGTTCAATCGTGTGACTGAACAATGCGGATGGTTCAACCGTGCGACTGAACAATGCGGATGACAGTCCAACTAAGATTCTCAATCGTATGAATGAGCGTACGAATGAGTCCAATCATGCGGTTGGAGAATTCGAATGAACTCAGTCATGCGATTGAGCCAATCGTGCGACTGAACTTGCTAAAGTTTGATAATTCGTAGGTTAAACGTGTTTTTGGCCGTAAAAACTTGAATTTTAACAAACCCTAATCGCCGTATGCCGAAAAACTAAACTTTTAGGTCAGGAAACGTCTAAGACCCCGTTAGACACAAAAAGATTACATTTTTAATGAAGAAACACAACTTTTGTATCAAAACTATTGAATCAACACGTAATCAAGAGCCAAGGCTCTGATACCACTTGTTAGGATCTGGTATTTGAACGAAACACCAATTGATTAACATGTTAAACCAAACAAAATAATGCGGAATCCTATTTGATTGGCCATCCAATCAGTGAGAACGCACGTAGACATAATAATGAATTGAATCTAACGTCAAGAATCGATTAGGAATCGATCTACAGCGTTCTATGAACTGGGAGTACGAACTTAGAGGCTTCTGGACGGCTAGGGTACGTCTGGAGTCGAAGTGGATCGAATGCTTCTAAATCATCATGTTTTTCCATGAATTAAGTGGTATTTATAGGTTAGGGTTGCTCATTCGGGCAACTGAACCATGAGCATGGTTCATTCGTGCGATTGAGCCATGCGGTTGATCCATTCGCACGACTGAATGTTCATTAGTCAGTCGCATGAAGCTATTCAGGCGTATGAACTATTTAGGCGCATGGACACTCAATCGCATGGCCATTAGAACGCATGATCACTGTTTGGGCGCATGGTCCAGTCGGACGCATGTGAACTTCACTTAACCAAAGTTTGAATGTATTCATTATTATAACATTATGTATATCAATTCAAACCATCACAAACCTATATAATCTAGTCAATAAACATTACTCAACTCATTAATGAAATTTAAACATTATAAATCACAACCAACATTATCATTTCATTAAGTTTCCAAATTTACATAAGTGCAAGACATTCAAGACATATAGCAATTTTAACTATGCTAACTGGTTAAGCACAAAACCTGGAAGAGTCTTCAGGTCATGTGGTAACCTGAAATACTCAATTCCCTTCTCATGTTTCACAGCATAAAAATTGAGGTCTTCAAAATGTGCCCATGCTATGATCCGGCCTGCCACCTTTTGATGTTTCTTTACCTTATACAGTTTGGTGTAGGCAGTTGACGTTGAAGCGTTACGTTGGGCTCTTATCTCCTCAAAACATGCTGCCCATTCTGCCTTTTTGATGTTTACTTCAGCATCTGTGGCTTGGCCTTATCTTTATCCTTTCCGGACTCTTGTTCCATCCTGTCCAGAGTCTCAAAAGTGTCACTGACAAGAGTGTCTCCCAGATTGGGAATGGCAGTTCCCTCCTTGTCAGTGTACAATGGATAGTGTTGAGTAGGTGACATCTTCTATCTCAATATCATCGACATCCTGAAGCTCATCGTCAGTCTCTACATTCACAGTAGGGGCATCTTTCACATCTCTTCAGCATTCAACTTGACATGTCGGCTAGTTGCTCATTAGCGAGATTGTGAATGATTTCTCCTTCTTCAAGAATCAACGTCAGTTCAGTCTTGATCTGTTGGAATGGAGCAATATCATATTCATGTCGTTGAAAATCTGGATATGCTTGATTTAAACATTCAACACAGCAATCAATAATTAATAATCAAGACATAACCATTTACATTACATATAAACATTCATTACATAAATTTTATACATGATCCAAATACTGATTTTAAATAACAATAAAACATCTAAATATTACTCTTGTCTTGGATCCTGTGTTCTTCTGCTGTCAGGGCTGATGTCGAGGCACCTGGATCTTGAGTCTTTTTGGTCCGCCTCTCACTAGCTTCCTGTGCACCCGAAGCACATGACTCTCCTCCTCCTTCAATGTCTCCTCCATCCTCAACATCACCTTCATCATCACCATCATCATCATCATCATCACTATCATTACCATCATCATCGTCTCCCTTCTGATCTTCAGAGGCTCATCCTTTGTGCCCTTAAGTATGAGCAGGATGGTCCTCTTAGCATCCTCTAACTCCTCCATCTTCTTAGTAGATAACACATTTTGCTCCTTGAGTTGGGAAATCTCTTGACTCTGAGCAGCCATTTGTTGAGCCTGCTCCTCAATCTGTTGTGCCTGTTGAGAGATCTGCTGTGATTGTGCAGCAATAAGCTCCACTAACTGTCGGAGTTGAGCAGTCTTCTCATCATCGGCTGCTAACAGCTTCAGCACCATACGATTTAGTGCTGAAAGCTGTTCCTCTACCGCACTAGGAGGTGGAGATGATCCTGAGGGAAAGGATAGGTGATATGATAGTCCTGCCTGGTGGCTAGAGGTGGTGGTGGTGGTAGTGGTGAACATGGGAGGTGGTATGTGTGTGGGTGGTGATGGGTAAGGTGAAGTGGTGGTGGATGTGATGTGGATTGGGGGTGGAATCACTGGTGGAGGTGTGGCTGTAGTAGTGGAGGGTGGAGGTGTAGTGGTGAAAGTGGGTGGTATGGTAGTGGTGGTAGCTGTGGTGGTGGTAGTGGTGGCAGAAGTAGTGATGGTGGAGGTAGTAATGAAGGTGAGTCGTCTTTTCTTCTTCTTCATACCGTAGGGCTGAGCCATCTTCTTCTTCCTCGATCCTGTCGAGGAGGATGCCCCCTAGGGCATGACTCGGCTAATCGGGACCATGTGTGGGATCTGTATCATCCTCTCCCGACCCGCCACCAACCACCCTGAGCCCCCGTTTTGTGACAACGACTTTGCTGCCCACAGTACGGGTCATGGCTCCTCATCTGACTCCTCCTCCTCCTCACCAGGTATGAATTCCCGGTGGATCTAGCAGTCTCTACTACATCTCTAGTGGGGGCAGATGCTCGAGATGCACTATTAGTAGTGGGGCCCCTTGGTTGAGTGGCCCTTCATCTCCAGCATCCCCGCTATCATCATCATCAGAGTCGTGCTCTGGGAGCTGTAGCTGCTCATCATCTGAGTCACTGTCTACGTGACGCCACTTACGCCTACCTCGCACCACGTAGTTCTCCTTGGCCAGATGGCCGATAAGTCTCTTTAACCTGGGGCTTTAGCTTCTTACCCCGTAAACTCTCATACGACCCAGAGTCGTATCATCCATGATCTCCAAAGCCACTGCATCGTGGCGCTCCTTTGGAAGCGAGGGCAGCTTCTCATTAAAAATCAGCTGCAAGAACCTGGCGATCCAATCAGTGAGAATGTTAACCCGATCGATATAACAATAAACTAAACGTTAAGAACAAATAGGAATCGATCAAGAACGATCTATGAACTTGGACTAGCTTTCTTGGATGTTCTGCACGGCTAGGGTACGAGTAGGAGTCGAATTCTTCAAAGTGTTACGTTTTTCCACGAATTAAGTTGTATTTATAGGTAGGGTTAGTCAATGGTACGACTGGACCATTAGCATGGTTTAATCGTGCGACTAAAGCATGCGACTGAGTCAATCACACGACTGAAGGTTCAGTCGTGCGACTGAGTCATCCGTATGTCTCAGTGGTGCGACTGATCCAGTCTCCTGGTTCATTCATGCGACTGGTCCATTAGCATGAAGTGTTCATGCGTATGGTACATTAGCATGGTCCATTCGCATGAAGACTTCATACGACTAAGTTTGAATATGTTTCTCAATCATTACTTGACTAGGATCTATTCAAACAACCACAAACCTATATAGTTGGTTCAATATACGTTAATAAACAATAAACATTAAAACATACACTGAAGCATTAGACATTAAGATCAACAACCACATATTATGTTTCATCACATTTAAGACATGACAGACATATTACATTAAGACTGTAAACTAGGTACATATGGATCAACAGAATTATCATCATTGAAATCACGTTATTGCAAATGTTTATTCAAATTTTATGTTTAAACTTTAATAGTTATTATAAATAGTTTGATTTTTATTTTCTTTATTTTAAAAGACATGAATAGTACATTTCTTTATTATAAGATCTAATGTACATACAAAAATCCCCAAAATTCCACTTAAAACCCTAGACCTCGTTAAATCGTTAAACTTATTATTATTCAACTTAAATCTTGTAAATATATAAATTCTTAGGTACCTTTTGAGGGATTGCGTTGGAACGTTATTATTATTTCTTATTAATCATCATTCTTATAATTATTTGCCAAGTTAGTTCTCCATGTCCCATTTTACTTTATTTCACACCTTTTGGGGTGAAACATGTTAACTTTATCAACTTACACTTGTAAACATCTTGATACTTGTAAATGCACATGCAATTCATCTTTAGTTTTTTGTCATGGTTATTTGTGTTATTGTAAGTCTTATATGAGATACATATTTTGTTTACAATCATTAACTATTGCTAGCCTGGCAACGTCTTAGATTTTGGGCCTGACAAGCATATTTGATGCTAAAGCTCATGTATTGCTGGCTCCTGATGACGTAGGCTTATTAATCATAGGAACCAAATACACTTAGCCAATCATATGTACTTGTAATTAAGTCAAGGTTTGGTTGTAACTATATGTGTTTTATAAACTTGCTAACTCATAACCATTGACATGAATTGCTACTTGTAAACCTTTATATATATATATATATATATATATATAATATATATATATATATATATAATGTGTGGTGTGTGTGTGTGTGTGTGTGTGTGTGTGTGTGTTTAACATGTTTCAGGTTTGATACTTGAGGATTCTCTTCGTGCTCATATAGACTTGGACCTAGTTTAACTAAATATGTTATTTCTTTGTTTGAAGCTTTTGTATTGTAATGACTTAATTGACTTGTATTGTTCAATAATTAATGGTATTTAATATTATACCAACTAATTTAGTTCCATGTGCTATGAGCAATCGTCTCCTATTCGTCCGCACCGATGATTCCGCCGTTGTAAGGCCCCGTTTCCGGAGACCTCACAGTTGGTCAACCACAGCATTTAATACATTATGTATTATAAATATACAAACTCTAGCAGCGGAATTATTATAGCAAAAGTCATTCATTTCTTTTTAAAACACTGTTTTTGTGCAATACACTATTGTTTGACTGATAAAGTATTGTTTAATTGCATTACAAAACAACAGCAATATGAAATACGAATGGATGTCAGTCTTTTCCTGCCGAGTAGCTTCACCATCATGCCATCCTCAGCAATAACTACCTACCAACTGAAAATGTATAAAAGTCAGCGTTGTTGAGTGAGTTCTAGTTTTAAAAGTAATAAAATACTTTCTGTATGTTGTATATGAAAATACTATTTCTGTGAAATACAACTCTTTACTTTGTATGCGAGCATGCATTAACTATATGAACAGATACTATTTGTTCTCTTTACTGTATGCCTTGTATGTTTTGTAATCTTTCATCTTTATCTTTCATTATTTGTATGGACCAATGAGCAATACCCTAAACTGTATGTGCGGTGGAAACTAGTGATAGGCATCTATATCCCTCAAAAGGGCTATGTTTACTGTATACAAGGCTAACCCAATCACCTAGGGTATGCTGCAAAGGTCCTGCCAATCTCAATTGACTGGCCCTGTGTGCATAATAGAGTAGCTAACCCACAACACAGTTGAGCTAACGATAACATGGTCGTGTACCTCCTGTAAGCTTGCAAGACTTATTAACATTTTCTTAATGTTCCTGTTCTCTTCTTTATTGCTCTTGCTCTTTATTATTACAATATACTTTACGTTACGATAATAAACATACCACGTAAAGTCACACACTATAAGTAATAATAATAATAATAGCAATAATAATAAGGAACAATCATAATCATGCACGAAACCCATCATTAATAAGCCCTAGTCAAACCTCGGTCAAGTCCCTAAAAGCACAGGCTCCCAAAGATTCTGTAATAAATTCTAAGTGTTTAGGCGCTTTGACACTATTTGGGAGCATGAGCTCTGTTTGGGTGTTTCATCACTATGTAGGCGCATCAGTCAACACTTACATATTTTAACACTTAGACGCATGAGCTATTCAGGCGCATGGACACTATTCGGGCGTATGACCCCATTCGGACGCATGGACACTTAGACGCATGGGCTATCCGGGCGCATGGAAACTTAGGCGCATGGGCCACTTGGGCGCATGGGCCACTTAGGCGCATGGGCCTACACTTAGTCGTCTGACTAATATTTCTAGGTGCATGGACTACTGTTCAGGCGCATGGGTTACACTTAAATTCTTCTAAGGCATTTCCAGGCGCATGAGCCTTATCTAGGTGCATAAACCTTCTGTATAACATGTTTCTAGGATGTTTTCGAACCCAATCATCAACCTATCTATCCTAAGCTTACCAAGGCCATTCTAAACATGAACAACCAATAAGCATCCAAGAATCATCATCCAACATGCATAATACATACGGTACACATACATAAACATTTTAAAATCATTTTAATACATTTTCAGCCCCAAAGAGAGTTTAAAACAAGTAAAAACGGGGTCTAGAACTCACCTGGTGCAACTTGGGTGTTTCTTCCTTCTAACCCGCTTACAAATGAGTTCAAACACCTAAAAACACACCAAAACACACTCCCACGGACACACACACACACACAAGCACATAAGCATGTAACCGAGACAAAAACCCAACATGAACACTTAAAACTTCGAATTCTTACTTTGAATTCAATCTCTTCTTTTTCTTCTTCTTCAACCAAAGTGTTTCTCTGCTCTTTCTCTCTAAACCGAAGAAAATTAGTGATGTGAAGTGAGGGTGGGCGGCCATGCCCACCTTTACAACCAACTTTTGTGTACTTTTGTCCTTTTTACACTTTTAACCCCTCAACTTGGGTTTTATTGACATTTCCTTTCTTTATTCTTCAACTGTTATCTTTCTTTTCTTTTAAAGAATATCCGAGTGTTACAGCCGTCGGTCGGGATGTGACAGGTAGCATACTTGTTCACAAACGTTATATTATTATAAGTTGTGTATGTTTTAACATAGTGTGTTATACCTTGAAAATCCTCACACTTTCGGATCATTAATATTGGTCAATAGCAGGGAATCTTGGGTAGTACTACTGGGTTTGACAAGCCATACCTGTTCAATCGAGGTCAAACCAATGCAATTTTTCGTAAACACAAACATCGTCACGACCTAGTAAGTCGTGATGGGAGGCAACAAACGCAACATAGTCAGCTTCGATAGTGAAATCACTATTGTTATTACTTATGAATATAGACTAGTCAATGCACTTCTTATGCTATACAACTATTACTAACTATATTTAACGCAAACTCTTGAACTCACCAATAGTTGTATTGACATTTTTAGTATGTTATTCTCATGTCGTTAACTCAGTTGCCATTAGCAGCACATCACGGGTCCAATATGCATTCTAAGACTTCATCTTAAGTCCAACATTATTTTATTTATGAGATTTAAATAATCGTTAGTGTATGTTTTGCCAAATTTTTGCATTTATATACTTTGGGTTTGTCTTATTTACAAAACACATCTACATAGTTTTAAAGTTTGAACTTCGATTGGTTTTATTTTTAAATATGGCATATAGTGTCGTTCTGAGTTACTAGTGACTGTGATCCTATTTTTTCACACGCCTCGCGATAAAACTCTGCATGTGGATTTTGAAGGTGTGACATGGTAGCATCAGCCTAGAAGGAGTTTGTAAAGTTTACACTTAAACGCCAATGCAACCAAAGAAACGAAAAAGCTTCACGCATGTATGCATGAAGTACAAAGTAGAGTTACTTCGGAAGTTTTACACAACTCAATGGAAATTAGCTAAGTGTAAAATCTTTCAAAGCCAATTGACAAAATCTTCTGAAGCCAAAGATAAAGTCTTTTGAAGCTTCAGAGACAAAGTCTTCCAAAGCCAAAGACTGGTATCTAGAAAAGACACGCTTTCTCTAATCACCATTTGACATAAAGCTGAACAACTTTTCACTACAACTCTAGATACTTACCAACTTAGACAAGTTGGGGAAAAGGTTCTTGTTTTTGTCTACTGTAGATTATGGTCATTGGTACGTAACTTTCTACTTTTGTATCTTTTATCCTTTTTGTAATATCATAGGATGTAAGCTATGGCATGTCATAGTCACAAGTCAAAAGACAACCTACCTTTTGTTTATACATTGATCTTGTTGTTTAGATTAGTGCTTCTAGCTGGCTTTCAAAGTATAGCTAGCTGTAGGATGTAGTATAAAGTATCTCAGTTTCTTGTATTTATTTTTATGCTTCGTAACACTTATAATATAACTTGAGAGCAATATACAATATTGTTGAAAACCAAACTTATCTTGTTATTTTTCTTTGTTCCGTCTCTCACTTACTTGTGTTCATAGTATCATCATCTAAAACTTGGTTCTCTATTTGATCTATTAAGTATTCTAAGTCTCTCCTCTTGTGAAACTAATTGTATTGACCACCCTCAACCAGTCCTGAAATCTTGCTTTTATATTTTGTGCTTCACTCATGACAAAATCTCCTTATCGTCGTTCACCATCTGAAGTGTAAAAGCATATTAGCCAACTTCAGAAATGCCTTGCCGGTGAAATCTCTACATTCCATTCGATGAAATCATATGATGCTTTTATCCACTAGCCAAAAAAACCATGAAATCATGAATTATGAACACTCAAGTGGAGCCAATTCCTATAGTTAAAACTCATTGAGTTTGAATGATCCCTAAAGTTCACTTGGGAACGTGAAGACCATATGAATCCAAATATCTTCATTCTTTGCATCAGTCTCCTCATGATAAATTTCAGGAAAAAATTATCTAAAGTATGGGACACTGTATGTAAGGCCCCGTTCCCAAGACGCTAATAGTTGGACAATCAGCGCATATAAAACATAAAATATGCATTACAATTACTAAAGTATTGCAGTGGAATTCTTTTAAATAAACCATTTCATTTATATATAATTGCTTTTGCAAAAATAATACATCGTTGACAGATTACAAAATATTACTCGTTGCATTACATCACAAAAACATTAAAATTTAAACAAATGGATGCCATCCAAAAACACCAAGTAGCCGCCACGTGCCATCCTCAGCAACACGTACCTGTCAACTGGAAACACATAATAGTTAGCGTTGCTGAGTGGGTTCTAGTTTTACAATAACATTATATTACATTTCTTCCGTTAAAATATTTTCTTTACTATCGAACATGATCACACATCATACGCACATCAAGGTAACAATTATTATCTTCCACCATCCTTCATTTCGCACATATCGCACATTTCATACTTATCACACTTTTTGTACATTTATTATGCTTTAACTTCTATCTAGGACCTGTCGCATGCTTAACCCCCCTCTTGAGCACAAATTCATAACATCAGGGTTAAACGAAAAGGACCCCATATCACACATATCGAATGTATGGAGTAGTCACATAGACTAACTCCCCTATGTGTGAACCCTTAAGAGTTAGCCAAGATCGCACGCTATAAACACACAATTGAGCTAACAATCCTCAATGAGTTGTGAACATCCTTTCATTTGCTTACAAGACTTGTCATTCATTCATTGTGTTCCACTTTCACTATCTTAAATCTTTCGCTTCGTTAAGATATACTTTATGTTCAATATCATAACCACACCATGTAAAGTCACATCATAATACGTAATAAGGAACATAAGGAAACATATCATACATAAGTATAACATCATCACACATCATCAAACATAACATAACACATATCATTCATCATTATAAAGTCAACTTACATCACCCCCGGGAACATCCCAAGTCAAAGCCAACACTTTACATTTCCCCAAAATTTAGAAAAATACTCTAAGGCATAGGCGCATGGGCACTATGCAGACGCATGGAACACTTAGGTTATGTTTAGATTCTTGACTGTGGATTAGAATGCGCTATCACCTTGAGTGTGGATTAGGTTTAGATTCTTCGTCGGGTCAAATTGAGACTTGGCGGATTACACATAGGGATGCAGAAAAAGGTTGGATATCTATAGATGCGGCTAGAATATATGTAAGTTTACTTGCTCATCACCATGCTAATATTAATTATTGATAAATGATTGGTTTTTTATACTTGTCTTCTTTTTTGCTAAAAGAAATATATGATGAAGCTGAGAACCAACATTCTGTGGAATCAATGCACGACAAGTCGATAAGAGGGTACTTGGACGAAGCTCTGTTCGTTTAAATGGGTGGGGACGTGGTCCCATTATTCTAGTAACACTATGGGTACGATTTAGAAATCAAATAGTCCTACTTATGATGAATTAGTAAATGCACTTGAAACACTAAAAGGTAAATGTGCAATTATGGAAAAAAAACATTAGTCAATAGTAATATTATGCCCCCTCCAACAAGCACATCGAGAGTATCTAAAGGTGATAAATCAGTATGCGGTGAAAGTATTAGTGAGTGAAGTAGTTTTATTTTTCTAAAATTTGTAGTGATGTTCATGTTTATGTATTTGAATTTCTATAGTTGGTACTTTCTTTTTGTAGTTTGAGTGATGATATTTAAACATATTCAAATAAGGGTAAAATAGGTCACATGTCTTTATATTTACACCTACATATTTTGTGATGTTTTAAATGTATTTGATGAGTATTACCTCTATATATGGAAGTTTATGTCCACACATAATATAGTTTTATGAACACAAAAATATTTTTTTCTACACATAAAAATAAATACATATAAATATATCACTTTTACCTAAATATAATATTACTATATACCACACATTTATTTATGACACGTGTCAACAACACTTTGTAAGGACATGCCATGTCGTACTATAGTCCACATCATCCTCCACATTTGCGCCACGTCAACGCAATGTTAGTGCCATGTCAGCTTTAATGTCAATTGCCAACCAAACAAATTGCTTTACTTCTACCCACACTATATGAATAGTTTTAGCCCATATATATGCGTAGGCGTAGCAAGCTATATGCCTACACATAACTGAAGTGTAGGTAATGATCTACATCCACAGATGCGAGGCCACACATCATGATACTTATCTTATATGTAGATAAAGACCACCACCCACGCATAATATACTTTTAGCCACACATACAATGTGTACGTGAAGAACAAAATTTCTTGAAATGAGAGAGAGAGAGAGAGAGAGAGAGAATGGAAAAAGGACATGACCCCTAATTTACACCGGAAACATATTAAATTGAAGGGAGGAGATCGATGGTGTCCGTTCTCAATGAGTGGTAGAAGGAGTTCGTTAGTGATAGTAGTATTAGTATGGTGAGCGATTCACTAGAGATGGTAGTGTGCGGTCAAAGACCGGGCATTCTTTATGAGTTATTTTACTTTTAGTATTATTTCTAGTTTTTTCTAGACTTTATTTATGACACATTTTTGACATGTTTATGTTTTATGACTCATCCGACTCCTACCATTTTTTATACACTCATGTAAAAAAGCATCATAATTTCTCATATAAAACTTTGTTATAATTGGTAATCTTGTTTTTCAATCTACATCATCCATATTCATCTTTGTCATTTAACACTTTGTTATAATTGTGAACTTTTAAAAATGTCTCCTTACCCTAGCTTCAAAATGGCAATTATGATGATAAAAACACGATCAAGGTGTAATAAGGCGTATGCAAAATAGGTCACGCAACTATAAATGTTTACGTAGTTTTTAGATTTTATTTAAATCTTCATAATTTTTTAAACTTTTATAATACTATACTTCAAATCGTAGTTCTCTTGCAGGTGTTTACTCTTGAAAACAAATCGAATGGATCCCTCTGATTATGTGTGGGTGATGCTTTCCGTAAAGTTTGACAGATGAGCAACCGACGGATATTTAAAGATGAACGTAAAATTTTCAGCTTTTGCTTGGTGGGGGCTGCAATATAATTGCACTTGTTTATTAAAGTAGACAAGAGCATGATTCACGTTTTCTACTCATTAGTTACCGTCTGTGAATCTTAATTTGTTTGTTAATTTGTTATTTCTATATTATATGGTTTGAGATACTTAGCCTTCAAAAACAATATAAATTGCTCATCCACTGTTGGTTTTCCAACACCGCTAATCACTATAATACAATATTCTCTTTATGTTGTAGCTTCCAAAAATGGTTAGAAGCAACCTCCAGCAATTGACAATAGTTATAAGTTAAGTAGATATTTCTGGCTTTGTTTTAGGTTAAGTAGATATTTATGGCTGTGTTTTAGATACGATAATAAACTTATGCTGTTAAGAATAGTAATAGGGATGAGGTAGTGGCAGTAGTTAGTGCGTATGCCACCACAAATTGGATTAGGGGAAAGGGAAAGAAATAACTTCTGGGAGACTTTAGATCATGTTATGGGGGACATACCTAGAGAAGAAAAAATATGCATAGGAGGTGATTTTAATGGGCATATCGGTAAGGGTAATGATCAATTCCCGTCGGTTCACGGAGGATTTGGGTTTGGTCTGAGGAATGATGGCGGAAGGGAGCACCTTGACTTTGCTTTAGCGCATGACCTAGGCATTATAAATTCGTTTTTTAAGAAAAGAGACTCGCATCTAATCACATTTAGCATCGGCAGGAGACACACGCAGATAGACTATCTGCTGATGAGGGGAGAAGACCGTATCTCGTGAAAGGACTGTAAGGCAATCTCGGGAGAGACTGTAGTGACTCAACATCATATGTTGGTGGCTGATTTATGCGTGAAAAGAGCAATTGTCCAGCCAATTAAGAGATTTAGACCTACGATCAGATGGGGCCAGCTCAAAGACGAAAAGATTACCACCTTTAGAGATAAGGTCATACCAATAATCCAAACTGGGCCACTAAAATCGCAAATCAAATGTGGGAAGATATGACAATTACAGTTATGCAAACAGCTAAAGAAACTCTTGGACTTGCAACAAATAGGACACTAGGTCATAAAGAATCCTGGTGGTGGAACGAAAATGTACAAGAGAAGGTAAAAATTAAACAACAAAGTTTTAGAGACCTTTTACAATGTAATAATGACGAAGAATGAGCAGATCTAAAACATAAATATAAGGAGGCTAAGCGAGAGGCGAAAAAGTCTGTGTCAAAGGCAAAGAACACAGCGTACGAGAAAATGTATAAGCGATTAAAGACGAAAGAAGGAGAATATGACATGTTTAAGATTTCCAGGGCAAGAGAAAGTGGAAGACAGGACCTGAGAATGGTGAAGTTTATAAAGGCTGCGGATGGAAAGGTCTTGGTGAAGGAGAACGATATCAAGGCGAGATGGAAAACTTACTTCGATAACCTTTTCAACATAACGAACCCTAACCAACAATCGCCATCGATAAAACAACCCAACCAAATCAACAAAACAAGTGTTATTATAGAAGCATCACTGTCGATGAAGTTACGAGGGCGCTGAAGAAAATGGGAAGGGCTAAGGCAGTGGGGCCGGACAACATACCGATTGAAGTGTGCAAGTGCCTGGGAGACGAGGGCCTGAAATGGCTAACAGACTTATTCAACACTATCGTCAAAAGCGGAAGGATGCCAGAGCAATGGAGAAGCAGTGTCATAGTCCCCATATATAAGAAAGAAGGAGATGTACAATGTTGCACAAATTACAGGGGGAATAAGCTATTGAGTCACATGATGAAACTATGGGAAAGATTATTGACACGAGAATTAGACGAGAAACCCAGATAGCTGTAAACCAATTTGGATTTATGCTAGGACGCTCTACAACAGAAGCCATACACGACATAAGAAGGATAATGGAGAAATATAGAGAAAAGAAAAGGGACCTACACATGGTTTTCATTGACCTAGAAAAAGCATATGACAGTGTGTCGCGTCAACTCATTTGAAAAAGTCTACGACTAAGAAGGGTACCATAGAGATATATCACAATAATAATGGATATGTATGAAAGGGCAAAAACGTGTGTGCGAGCACCAGTTGAAGACACAGATTTTTTTTTTGGAAGTGGGACTACACCAAGGTTCAGCATTGAGCCCATTTCTCTTCACAATAGTGTTGGATGAGATGACTAAGTCTATACAAGAGCCATCTCTTGGTGCATGTTGTTTGCGGATGATATTGTCTTAATATCAGATGCTTAACGAGAGGCTAGAACAGTGGAGAGCCGCACTAGAGCGCAGAGGCTTAAGGATAAGTCGCTCTAAGACGGAATACATGCATTGTAACTTTAGTGGTAAGGATGAAAAGGACACCCAAGTCAGTATCCAGGGTATGACGGTACCACATACGTCTAGTTCAAATACCTAGGCTCGGACGTACAGCAGGACGGAGAGATACACAGCGATGTAGCATACCGTGTGCAGTCAGGATGGTGCAAATGGAGAGCAGCATCAGGGATCCTGTGTGATAAGAGGTTCCCAGCAAAACTAAAAGGAAAACTATACAGAGTGGCAGTACGTCCAGCTATGTTATACGGAACAGACTGTTGGGCCATAAAGAAATCGCACCAGAGACAAATCAAGGTCGCGGAAATGAGAATGCTGAGATAGATGTGTGGCCACACAAGATTGGATCGAATAAGAAACGACGTGTTTCGACAGAGGCTTGAGGTGGCTGGTATCACAGTTAAAATCTGAGAGGGAAGATTAAGATGGTTTGGGCATGTAAAGCGGAGACCGATGGTAGCACCCGTTAGAGTAGTAGAGAACATCAATGTAGAGGGTAGGAGGAGTAGAGGTAGGCCTAAGTTGACTTGGGACGAGATAATTAGGCGAGATATGGTAGACTTGCACCTCTCTGAGCACATGATCTTGGATAGGAGTGCGTGGAGGCATAGAATTAAAATTAAGGACTTTTAGCGGGATCTATGGGTAGGAAGGGTAGTCGTAGACTTAGTTGCGGGACCCCTGTTTTCTTCAATCTGCCCTTTCTCGCGTTTCTTGCCGCTTATTTGTTGTACACGCTTTCTGAGCTTTTATGTGATCTATACCTGTGTGTTGTATGTCGTATATTATAATTGCTACGGTTATTGTTTTCCTTATTGAGTCGGGGGTGTCTTCGAAAGCGGTCTCTCTATCTCCCAAGATAGAGGAAAGACTCGACACCTGACAGGATCAGTGATCACAAGTTTGATGTATCAGAATACAAAGCAGCGGAATACAAACTAGAATTAGACAAATTGTAGCAAGCAATCGATACTTGTAAGCATTAGGAGCGCATACGGTTATAGGGAGAGAATATATATATTTCTGATTTCAAGGAATGTTTATAGATGTAGAATATTTCTAATCAAATCAATCATTCATTCCATTCATTCACTCATTCATCTATAATTACAATAGGTTGTCACTCCTTATATAGAGTGCAACAATAACTGCTGTTATCACAGAAAGTGACAACTGGCAGATCTAATACAAAAATAACTAATTCTTAACAAACTACTGAAATGTTCACAACTACTGAGAACATATCAGCATGTTAAGTACAAAATATAAAACTACTGAAACTACAACGACTGAAAAACAAGCTCTTCAGTCGTTTTACAAAACTACTGAAACATAAAAATATAAAACTACTGATATCACAACTACTGAAGAAGTACTCTTCAGCAGTTGTGACAAACTACTGAGGCTTCAGTACTTGATCTTCAGACTTTGACCTTCAGGTGTTTCATCAGCTGATGACTTCAGTAGATACCATCAGCTGATGTCTTCAGTCTTTGTCTTCAGACCTTGTACATCAGTTGTTGATCTTCAGCACTTGTAAACTCTTCAGCTGTTGTACTTCAGTACTTTGGTCTTTCAGCTTCAGCACTTGTGTTCTTCAGCTGTTGTACTTCAGCACTTTGGTTCTTCAGCTATTGAGGTCTTCAGCACTTGATCTTCAGCTGTTGAAGTCTTCAGCACTTGTCAAACTACTGATGAGGCTTTCAGCAGTTGTTGTGATACCATGTGGGACTTAGAGGTTTTCTGATCTTGGCTCATTGGTTCTTTTGGTCCAACAACACCAACTACCCCTCCCAGACCCTGCTCTTGAGTGGGATTTACTGGGTATGTTTGTTTGTTTGTTTGTTTTCTCTTGAACCGGGCCTAATTAACTTTTAGACGACATGAACTAACAAGTTAAAATCATTTTTGGTAGTTGTTAGTAGTACGTGGAGTTCGAATGGAATAGGATGAACTCACCAATTAGCCATAATCTCGAATTCCATATCAAATTAATCGGTGAGGCTTGATTTCAACCAACAAAAACATACACAAACTTGTTGGTGTCACGGTTGAAAGAAAGGATAAGTTGTGTGAGAATCACTTTGGTTTAGACAAACTAACGGGAGAGAGTGGTTTATGGATTGAATAGGTACGTCCCTAAATATCTTAATTTTTTATAACGACAAATGTAAGACCCTACTTCGAATGATAGATGTTATCTTAATCGGGCCCACTTATCCGTTTCCCGACCAGTTTCGCATCCTCAACCCTCTCAGAAGGAAACTCATTGTTGTGAAAACCCCATGGCTCAACTCTGAGTATTTTACTCAGATTGAGACTTGAACTCGTGACTTCCTTTTATTTACATGTCATGGGTATCTCACCTTAGCCAGTTAAGCTAAGAACCATTGGTGCCTATATATCTTAATTGAGTTATAAAATGTTTGGATTTTAAGTTTTCTCGTTTAAGTTTTACATGAATTCTTACCATTCTATTTTTAATTATATATATATATATATATTACTAATTTTCAACTGCATTATTTATTAAGTTTAGTACTTTATGTTTTATGAGTTATATCTTGTTTTGTTTTTTTTCTTTTTTACTTTTAACCATTATAGTTTTTAATCTTTTACATTAGCGACGGTGTTACATTGACGCTAAGTGCGTCTATGCTTCCATGTTGTTAAGCCTTTTTTTTCGTTTAACCCACCCGTCGTGACATGCGGGACCTATATCGATTTACTTATTATTTTAGTGTTTTGTGTTTTACGTGTACGTGTGGTTTAACATTTTTATACTTACTTTCTGTACAGATTCTATTTTATACAAGTTTTTCTAGTGTTCGTGATCACTGACGATTGTTTGATAATACTAGTTTAACCTATTATTTGATGTTGAGTGGTGTGCATGTGATGTTGAGGGATACAATATTATTTGATTCTGTTTTTTAATTAAAAAAAAGAAATTATAACAGTATTATACTTCGATATTTACGTACATTAAAAAGAACAAAATAGTTATTTATTATGGTCTAATTTTCTTAAAAAATATTAAGGTACAGGAATGGAAATATTATGCTTAAATATTTACGTAAATTAATAAGAGCAAAATACTTTGTTTCTATGGTCTCATTTTTAAAAAAATATTAAGGTAGAGAAAAAGTATTAATGTATAAGAAGGTTATAGTATTTTATTCTTATGAGGAAGTTAACTTAAAATCAACAAGATAAAAGATATATATTCAATTAGTCTAATTATTAAAAGGCAATTTTTCCTTATTAAACTCTCATAACTAATAAGAAAATATACTTTCGTTGTCTTTAAATAAATTATAATATTGTAATTCATGAATAGCAGATAGGTGTATATTATTTAACTTTATCTTAAATGAATTTAATTAATTTTCTATATATATGAAGAAATCTCTTTGTTTCAGTTTAATCTAACAAGTTTTCAACATTACATGGCTGGTTATGTTCACATGCACCTAATGCAATTTTGGATTTTTATGACAGTACATTTCAATATGTAAAGATTCACACAACACTCAAGAAGAACTTGCACCCTCTCATAACATGGGCATCACTGTTTCATCCTATCTAATTCTAGTAACAACACCCATCCTCTTGTTCTTAATCTATAAACAATGTTTCAGATCCACAAAAAACATTCCTCCAGGACCATCACCATGGCCTGTAATTGGAAATATACACCAAATAGGCTCCAACCCTCATGTCAACATTTCCATCTTTGCACAACAATATGGCCCCCTCATCTCACTCCACTTAGGCACTCAACTTCTTGTGGTGGCGTCTTCTCCGGCTGCAGCTTTAGAAATTCTCAAGACTCAAGACCGCCTCCTATCCGGTCGCGCTGTTCCTGATGCGTTTGAGCATAGTTTTGCACCCTTCTATCTTGTTTGGTCAGCAGATTGTGGTGAACATTGGAAGTCATTAAGAACCCTTTGCCGAATTGAGATGTTTTCGCCTAAAGCATTAGAAGCCAATCTAGCTTGAGAGATGAAAAAGTATCTCAAATGATCGATTTCTTGCGTAGCAAAAAACAACATGCTGTGAACATAGGGGATGTTGTCTTTACAACAATGTTCAACATGATTAGCAATGTTTTCTTTGGGAAAGATTTTCTTGATTTTGAGGATGAACATGGAACTGCTGGTGGATTGAAAAGGAAGCTTTTACATTATTGAAGGATGGCGCAAGACCAAATGTAAGTGATTTTTTCCCTTTGGTTAGGAGATTGGATCTTCAAGGATTAAGGAGGGGAAACTTGAACTTACTCAGGGAGGTTTTTAGTTTCTGGGAGGACATAATCGACGAAAGAAGAGCTACATTCAAATCCAACATGGCGGAGGAAGAAAAAAGTTTCTTAGATCGGTTGCTTGAAAATGGATTCTCAAACGACCAGATCAATATATGTGCTTTGGTAATCTTTTCTTATCAGCTTTAATATTTGTTCTTAATCGATCAACACACTAGCTTGAAAACAATATATTAGATCATTTACATCCAAATTCGAATACGGTAACAATCACACGCTCATATAAAAATAATACTGATTTAAGACTTCATATCATTCAACGAAATAGAATTAAATTAAGATACTCGCTTTAGATTTCTCTTATTAAGACTCACTCTTCGTTATCTAAATTCATTCTTAATTTGCCCTATTTATTTCGTACATTTATTTCTTATATCTTTTTAAATGTTTGTTATTTGAAGAAAAACATGGGTAATCTAAAGTAGGTATTAAAATAATAGATATGAATACTAAAATCTGATGTAGGCGTTAAAATCATAGATATGAGTGAGGTATAGGAGTTTTTCTAAAAATAAACTAGATTTACATATAAAGGTATAGAGATCAGAATAGCATTGTCTCTTGCTAAATCAGATTTTCATTAAACTTTTTCAGAAATGTATCGTAATTTTGCATTATTTATGTACATTTATTCAATAAATAAAACATATTCTCCACTTTAAGGATTTTATATTCCGTAAATGCATTTATGTCTTTTAAATGAAAAATAAATTATAATTTGTAAAGCCTAAATTATTTTTTTCTAAAACTAATTGACGTTACCTTTATTGATAGGAGTTATTCATAGCAGGTGTTGATACCACAACGTCGACAATCGAGTGGGCCATAGCCGAGTTGCTGAAAAACAAAGAAGTTTTGTCAAAAGTTAAAGAAGAGCTCAAGTTTACAACTAACTCCAACATTTTTAGTGAACAACTGTTGTCAAAATTCTCTTATCTAAATGCTTGTATCAAAGAAACATTAAGATTACACCCGGTGGTGCCTTTTCTAATTCCCCGTCATGCTTTCGAGGCTTGTGAGGTTATGAACTATACAATCCCTAAAAATACCCGAATCTTTATAAATGTTTGGGAGATTGGTCGAGATCCCAAAGTATGGAAAGACCCTCTCTCATTTACACCAGAGCGATTATTGGCTCGAAGTTGGATTTTAAAGGCCAAGATTTTGAGTTTATACCGTTCGGTGCAGGGAGAAGGATGTGTCCGGGTTTACCTGTTGGTATCAATAGTGTTCAGTCTATATTAGCAACTTTAATTATTCAGTTTGAATGGGTTCTCCCAAATGGTGATGATCCTACAAAGCTCGACATGAATGAAAAATTTGGAGTAACTTTGCAAAAGGAAAAGCCTCTTCAACTCATTTTCAAAGATTTAGAATGATACGGGTTTAAATCGCATGCAGGTTTTCTATTTTTTATATTTGTTCACTTGTTGGATGGAAATAACTAAGATGTTAAATAAGTTCAACCTCTTGGACCTAGATAGTTGGTTGTAGTAGAGTAAGGTACGTGCAAATAAAAAAACCTAAATAGTTGGTTGTAGTAGACTAATGTCTAAATGAAAAATAAAATTATTTTAAAGTTGTTTCACCATATCAATTTTTTTCTCAAATTCTCAAGCTGTTTAGACTTCAATTTGATTGGACCTGCAAAACAACAAAACAAGTGAATATAATTAATATAGAAAATTAAAAACTAGATGCAGATTAAAAAAACCTATGCTTTAATAAGTTTAATTAGAATTAGGATAGGAACATGTACCTTACTGCGGGGTTCTTTTTGTCAGCATTTTGAAAATCTTATCAACACAAAAGATGAAGAATAACTTTTAATGTGATGTTGTGTTCACATAAGAAGTCAATAATGTTGTTTCTATTTTTGTTTTAATTTGATAAATATGCATAGTTAAAGGGTGAATTTGTAACTTATTGTGGTAGTTTTGTTAATTAAGTTAACGAACTTGATTTGAGGGTTTAGGTGTAAGTAATTACTATCTTGTTAGATCAGCTCTTGATTCATCTCTTTCAATTTATAATTCATCTTGATAATTAATAAGAACTTATTGATTATGTGTTTGTTTAATTCCTTAATTCTCTGGTGTTATTCAACAATAAAAAATTAAACATACTAGTACAACAACCACATATATTAATTTAAAAAAATTCCAATAAAGCAACTTTAAGATCTTGAGATCTAATTGTAAGAAAAAGTTTGTTAAAAGGGTATTTTGAGAATACTCACTTTTATTGACTTTTCAAGTTCTTTCATATCTTTTAAAAATTCATAACTTTTATATATAACATTATTTTTTATAAAAATTACAACATAAAAACAAACATTTGATCATGTTTATACATACACTCCAAGGCCTATAAACATACACTCCGCCGGAGTAATCCTCCCAAACGGCCTAGTCCCAACCACCTTACTTATATCCACCTTATGTTGTTTCGCCATTTTTTCACATACGACGTCAAAACAATCTTCCTCGGTCCATCCACCGATGCTGCAGCCGGTGTCGGAGGAGCAGCAATCGGAGCCGCTGGTGTCGGCGGTGGAAGAGCGGCAGAAGAAGTAGGAGTCGCGGAGACGCACCACCAGCACTAACAGCTTTCGCCTTGGCCTCTTCAATCTCCGCTTCAGTCTCCGCCAACAACCCAATCAAAGCCCCAACGGGGCCGACTCACCCTCCGGAAGCACAATAGCAGCAAGGATCCCATCATAGAACGTTTCAACGTCCATATCCGCCTTATCGGACTTAACGACGACAACGAACTCACCTTTGGTGAGCATATCATCTTCAGACTTGATCCACGAGACGATCTTGCTTTTGGTCATGGTGGAGCTAAGTGCAAGTATGAAGATCTCTCTGATTTTGGCGTTGATGGTGAAATTTCTTGTGGGGGGAGATGGGACGGCGGCGCGCAACGGAGAGGGAACGGCGACGGTCGGCTAGTGGTCGGCCGGTGGTGAGAGGAGAGGTGGAGAGGGTTCTTGACAAATGAAGGTAAGTTTCAGGATGGGGGAGTTAAGGAGAAATGATGAGAAGATGTGAGAAGTGACAGGTTCACATATTATTCACGCAGATATTAAGAAGACGTTTTTTAATGAAACGTCTTCTAAAAATAAACAGTCTACGCACTCACAATCTCTTCTTGCGTCTGCATGCGCGTAAATGAAGAGGCAGAGAAAAGCTTTTTATAAAAGACAAACACTATGTTAATGTAATTATAAAGATCGAAAATAAATAATTAAATGTGAGCGCTTCTAAAGAAAAAATTGTATCTCTAATTTTCTTGACAAATTATCATTGTACCCCTCCAATCTTCCTTTATGCTTTATGGTTGTACATTAAGCAACTATACTAGTTTTACATATCTTAATTTTTAAGAGTTTTAAGTGAAAAGACTTTATTGTATTTTCTATATCATATTAATATAGCGTGTGTGTAATGAACATGAATGTAATTGGTTACCTTGTTTAAAGGTTGGTTGTAATCTCTTGAGTAAGCACCAGTGTGATTATCAACAAATGAGAGCGATGGAGTGCGAGGGGAAATAGTTAAGTTTATATTATTTACATTTAATGTTAGTTAGTGTTTTTTAAGATTTAATATTTAGGTGCATATATTTTGTTCTTAATATTAATTTTAATTTTCATTTGTGTATTTTTACTTTTTGTTTTATTACTTAACATATTTTAAAAAAATTTAAAGTTCATAATTATTTATTTTTCCTGTTGCACAAAATACACCTTTAGCAGTATGTAAGATGATAACTTTCGGTCCCTAGGTAGCACCTAGAAAGTGCTTTACCTAGCGCACCTATCTACCTGATTTTCATACCATATGTAGTTGAACCAAATAAAAGCTAAAGAATTCAAATAAGTCATTTGGCCTCGAACTAGACCAAAATTAAAAATCATCAGCAATTTGCATTTTGCTAGAACCATTAGAGATGATGAAAACAAATTTGCAACCCTAATTTAAATCGAAGACGGCAAAATGTACTTATTCTAGCAGAGATGAATTAGAACTATGTAATCTGTTTCATTTTCTTGATCTCTATCTTAGAATGATACTCGTAGAATCTCACCCCACAAATAACCAATATTTCATATAACTTTCGGTCCTTGGTCTCAAATTTTAAATTTTGTCTGGTCTCCAATCCGGCGGAGTAAGTCTCGGTTCAATCCTAGCTAGCTGACCTCATGATAGCCTGCTACAATCCCATATGAACATTTTTTTTATTTTTATATTTTTGGTTGCATGGAAACAGATTATGTTCTTGTTGTGGGTTCTAAGATCGGTCGTTAGGCTGTAAATGTCTTTAAATATGTTTGGATGCCACAAATTTAACTACTACTAAACCTCACCTTATATGTTTAACTCTAATCAAGATCATCAAATGGATGCTGAAGCAGATATTCACATTATCTCATGCCTTTGTGGTATTAGTTTTGTTGTTTGGGCTTTGTCTTTCGACTTTGGTGTTTAGAACTTAGAAGTGTAAGCCACATTTGGGCTTTATATTCTTCTATGGGCCGAGGTTTCATGCCATATTACAAAGCCCATAGTCAATGGTAGTTCTCTAATCTCTACTTCTATTCCATCTTTGGTGTGTTTTCTTTTTTTTCTTCCTGGGTATATATCAAGGCTGTCGAAGTCTGATTTGTATGTTTACTTTTCTTTTAATCCAATAAAATTTTTGATGTATACATCGTGTTAGAAAAAAGTAATAAATGCAAGCATACGCTTTATGGCCGTGTAGCCTAATGGTGTTGATGACTGCATCCTGTAAATATGGCGTATGTGTATACGTTCAAGTAGATTATGTGGTATTTCATATTAAAAATTGCTATTTAAAAATAATTGAATCCGTACTAGCTCGTAATAGTCAATGTTCTTCTAAGACGATTCCCTAGAGATTGGTGGAAAAAATAAATAAATGATAATAATAATAATAATAAACCTCTATATCATACCCGTAGGATTATTATTTTATGTTACGTTGATTTTGTCAATAACGTAACTTTTTTGGAACTATGTTTGGATATTAGTTCTAATTGCACATAATAAGAAATCTTCATTTTATAAAAAAAAGTGTAAAAATAAACAACATGGTTGTAATACACAGTAGTTAAACATCGAGGGAAAGAGAAAAAGAAGCAACACTTCAAACAAATTCCTTTAATTTAAATAGATTTTTATTTCAACATTAACTCGCAATTTTCACATATTTAAGAGAATATATATGCCTTTATCTAGAATACTACCTTTAATAAATCCGTGTAATACACGGATTGAAAATATATAAACAACATAATTCATAAATATATAAATATTTCATATAATTAAGTTACTTATATCACAATAAAAATAGAAAACAAAACGTTATATTTATAAGTACTATATATTTAATACTTTTTAAATAATATACCATACAATTGACCCATGTAAAATTAAAAGAGAGTTGTCTTAAAATCACACTAACCTAAAATATATAAATATATTAATAAATATTTTTTTCTTTTTAGTTTTTTAATTGAATCTTATTTGGCTATAAAACTATATAGTTCAAAACAGTATGATTACACGACTAAGTTAATAAATATATAAAAATTTAATTCAAAACAAAATGAATTATTACTATTACTTTAGTTTATTAAAATAAAAAACTTAACTAGGCAGATTTCTTTATCTTAGTTAAAAAAATAAAAATATTTTTTATAGAATAACACAAAAATAACATGTAACATTTTAGTTATTTTTTTATTATATATAGGCAGATTTCTTTATCTTAGTTTCTCTGATTTTCGCCACATAATGGTCCATCTATGTAACTTGTGTCCAAGTTTCTAGCAGTTACTTTCATAGTAAGTTTTTATGCAGTGTTGACCATAGGCACATATCTAACTTTATGTTTTAATGAGTTTTAATTACAAAAGTACATTTGCGTATTAACCTAGTAGTTATGGTACCTCCAACTTAAGTAAATTGCTTCCAAAGTATATATACATCCATCCATGTTCTTCCCACTCTCTTTTATAAAATATCACACACTCTCTTTAGAGAAATATGATTTTGACCAAGAATGTTATAAAATTACACACACTTTCTCTAGAGAAATTTGATTTTTGACACCAACTTTCGTGGGTTTACACTTTGACAATTAAAGTCATGTGTCACTTTTAATAACTTTTGTAAATTTTCATTTTCATTATTAAATATATAAATTTGTGGTTCTACAAGTTTAACAACTTAAGTTTTAGTTTATTGTTATGTGACTACCAACAAGTTTTTTTTTATGTTAGAGGTATAGTTGAGTGTTTTTTGTATCGTATGCTAAATTGAGTGTAATTACTGTTGCTAAATTTTCATTTTCATTATTACATATATAAATTGTTATTGTCGTCGCATTACGCGGGTTCCCTACTAATATGTATATGCGTGTGTGTGTGTATATATACATATACATACATATATATATACATACATATACATATACATATATATATATGTATATATATACATATATATACATATATATATATACATATATACATATATATATATATATATACATATACATAGATATATATATATAGATATACATATATACATATATATATAATATATCTATGTATATGTATATATATATATATGTATATATATATATATATATATATATAAATTTTAAATTTCCAATCGTTGTAATGTTATATCTATCTATTATAATAAATAAAACTTTTAAGTGTACATTTCGCACAATTTTATACCTCAGAGTTCTCATTTTGTTTTCATTTTAAATAATTACATTAAATAACAATGATATTATTGAATTGTTTTACATTAAAATATCTTTTGACAAATTAAGATAGAAGTCTTTTTAATAAACATAATTTCTAAGGAAGTCAGTTATCACAAATTAAGAAATTTTTCAAAACATTAAACCTTTTAAAATATGAAATATTTTTACAATTGGTGTTTTTAAAGAATATTATTTTATAATAAATAATTAAAAGTTATAATAAGGGAATTATAAAAAAATAATATTCTTAAAAAAGCTTTGTTTTAAAACATAAGGTTTGAAAAAAAATACTTTTAAAAAAATAAATAAATTGAATTTAAAATAAAAATTTTAAAATGAATATCATCATTTTATTACTTCATGTCCTTACTTCCTTTATATCTTATCTTAAAATATTATTTTATAATTAATATTTTAATAACTATTTAATATATTATTTATTTAATTAATGTAATAGATTTGGTACTAACCTAGTTAATATTAATAAAATAGTGATAATAGTGGTAGTAATACTAAAAGCAATACCATCATCAACAACATCAATATTAATAGTATTACTAAATTACTATTAGTACTCTTTTGGAGGCGAATGGTGGGTTGTTCCTATATCAAAGGGTTCAAACCTTGTGATTCAATTGGGTTAACTATATTCTCTACCATTAGACACTAGAATCTATTACACAAGATTAGAATTCTATGCATGATCATAAAGTCTTATAATTGAGGATATCATACGGGTAAATTCATATTTGTAACAAAATCATATTATTTTATAATGAAGGCCGAGATCTAAATTTAAATATTATGATAAAGATGTACAACAAGTAATATTTATGACGATATGATGGGAAGTTTTTAGTAATAAATATCAAAATGTTAACACAACATTAATGTTAATGACAAAACTGTAACATATAACACAAAGGCAAGTGGTCATCTTGTTGAATTTACAATACACATATTAATAATGCTAGCAGAACTTTGACTGCCAATTATGTAATTTAATTGATTAATATGCAAGTGGTCAATGGTCATCATGTTGAAATTCTAGAATAGTGACTAAAATATCATATAGTAAAAGTTGTGTAGATATTATAACATTTCGCAGAGAACCGTTATTGCGAAAGAAGCAATTATTTTTCACAGCCAAAAATACATCGAACATTCTTTATAAAAAATATAAAACTTGTTGGTAAATAAGAAATCAGATAAAATGAATGTAATGAAATTAATATATTAAAGAACGTACCTTATCCAACACATAGTTTGTTGTGTTCGTAAAAAAAATGAAAAGTATATGTTCGTAAAAGAACATGAAAAGTGCATTTATCTAATCTGAGTTAAATATTATGAGTTACCTAGGGTTTCATAATTAATTGCTCAATCATTGAAATAGTCTATGGTAATTAATCTTGGTATAACTAAAACACACTTAATTATACTTTTAAATCTATACATCTATTCATCGTAATACTATAATCCTTAATCAAACGAGGAAAAACATCCTTTGTACATCCCAAGGTACATCTTTAGAAATATAAATGAGATATGAAAGGTGTTTGAAAGATGAAGCTTGATGATAGATTGGTGTCTAAAAAACTAGGAATATTAAATGGGTAATATTTCTAAATGAGATATGAAAGGGTGTTTGAAAGATGAAGCTTGATGATAGATTGGTGTTTAAAAAAGTAGGAATATTAAATGGGTAATTATACTTTAAATTTAACTTATTTTTTCAAAAAGAAAACTAGCCGGTGGAGTGGATAGAGTTGTTGGGAGGGTGTTGTTGGTAAGTGGTACACAGTCGACATCCCTCTTTCGACGACCCTTTGTAGAACCAACACCGCCTAGAGGTATCACTTGCCACCTCGTACAGTCGTACCCATACCCATACCTTGTCGATCACATTCCCACCAACCTCCCTTTTAAATACTCTACACAAAAATGATAAAACTACTTAACAAGTTACATAATTAACGATTTATACAAGTGTAGTAAAGATATCGAGAAAAGTTATAATCAAACCACCATTATTGTTGGCTATAAATATAGTTACTATAGACGTAACTTGTCCAATTAATTCTACCTAACATTTTTTTTATCTAATACTTTGGACGCTAGAACTGGGAGTAGACTTAGACTAAAATAGAAACAATGAATACAATGACCTAAGAGAATGGATAATTCTAAGATTGTAAATAACATAGATACCTAAAGCTCAAAACAACCACAGGGTAGATGACAGATCTACATGTGTTGTGGCAACATGAGGCGCAATGACAACTCTACCACAAACAAGAGATATGACTGTGAGGGCATAATATGTTACAAGAAAAGCTCGACTTTGAAATTGGTTGAGCTTGATCTTTCGAAATTTTAACGAGTTGAGCTTGATTATTATTCAGTGTTTTCAAAATTAAATCGGACGTTTTATCCATCCAATGGTCGAATAGGTCTATTGCACGGATAAAGTCATAGATAGTACAAATTTTAATTTTAATAATATATACCTAGTATAAAACAAATATGAAAGGACTGTGTTTTGAGGTGGATTTCAAAGTTTAATAAAAAATTAGATTTAGATAACTTAAATATGTAACAGGAAACATTAAATTAATCAGGAAATTGTATTTAGGGGAAAATAAAATATATTAGACTCCTATCTTATCAACCGATCCGGTTCACTCGATTCTAGTGAAAACACTCCAAATAAGCTTCACTGGACTGGGCTTACAATTATTTCTTACCCGACCGACCAGTCTAGTCCTGTTCTAAAAACATTGATATTATCAAACTCTTAAATTATTCTCGTATCAACACAATTACTTGCCTGAATTAATTCTAATATACCAAAGATATAAGGACTGAAACTCATTGAAAACCAAAACTCTAAGAAGACTTCTACGACAAATCCATTTATTTTACATTCGCATTATTAGGATGACTTCCTTGCGTCGATGTAGAAAATTACAAGAAAAAAAAGTCCATGAAGTGAGCACGACATTTCAGAAGCAATTGTATATCAATATCATCGATGACTTTGACTATATCAACAACATTTTCGATGACTTTGACTTAATACAATTACCACCGAAGACTTTTACCTTAGAGCGAATTCGTGAAGCTTCATCTCATTGCGCATGCTTGACCTGTTTCCAACCGCAATCCCTCAATATTCATTATACTAGCTTTAGTATTACACGGGTTAGATAAATAAAATATTAATATAATAAATTTATTAAAATATAAAATAATATTATAAGATATGATATAACTTAAATTACGTATGGGAAATTACTATAAATAATAAAACAGTGATATCGACTTTTTAAAATATTATTTTTAATTGTTTTTAAATAAACAACCGTATAAAAATACATTTAAAAAATTCTTATTACAACTTCCAAATTTGCTTAATTTTGTTTTTAAAAATTTGACTTTTTAAATGTATTAATTTATTTAGAAGTAAACTTAATAAATAGCTTTATTTTTTAATTTATTAAATATTATAAAGTATTAAAATAATATTATTGGTAATTAAAGTAATTATTAAATAAGAGAGAGAGGCGGAAAAGTTTTGGTGAAAAATATTGTGGTGATTACATGTGGTTCTCCTATTTATTCTTTTATTAGAGTAAGAAGATTTATTAAAATATAAAATAATATTATAAGATACGATATAACTTAAATTACGTATGAGAAATGACTATAAATAATAAAACAGTGATATCGACTTTTTAAAATATTGCTTTTAATTGTTTTTAAATAAACATTTTGTTTTAAAACAAACCGTATAAAAATACATTTAAAAAAATCATATTACAACTTCCAATTTGCTTAATTTTGTTTTTAAAAATTTGACTTTTTAAATGTATTAATTTATTTAGAAGTAAACTTAATAAATAGCTTTATTTTTTAATTTATTAAATATTATAAAGTATTAAAATAATATTATTGGTAATTAAAGTAATTATTAAATAAGAGAGAGAGGCGGAAAAGTTTTGGTGAAAAATATTGTGGTGATTACATGTGGTTCTCCTATTATTCTTTTATTAGAGTAAGAAGATTTATTAAAATATAAAATAATATTATAAGATACGATATAACTTAAATACGTATGGGAAATTACTATAAATAATAAAACAGTGATATCGACTTTTTAAAATATTGCTTTTAATTGTTTTTAAATAAACATTTTGTTTTAAAACAAACCGTATAAAAATACATTTAAAAAAATCATATTACAACTTCCAAATTTGTTTAATTTTGTTTTTAAAAATTTGACTTTTTAAATATATTAATTTATTTAGAAATAAACTTAATAAATAGCTTTATTTCTTAATTTATTAAATATTATAAAGTATTAAAATAATATTATTAGTAATTAAAGTAATTATTAATAAGGGAGAGAGGCGGGAAAGTTTTGGTGAAAAATATTATGGTGATGACATGTGTGTTAATTTAATATTTGAAGGTAAATTACATTATTTACCATTAAATTTTATGTTGCGATTGATTATATATAGTAATTGATTCTAGTAAAAAAATTTATGATCAATCTTACTGGAATCCTACTCTTAAAATATATTAATTTTAAATACCTTATGCATTTTAGGATTTCGGAATCAAACGTTGGTCTTCTACTCAAAAGATATCATATATATGCACGCCATAGTAGCTGGAGCGGCAGTTGGTTTTTGCCAAGTTATATCATCTATAATTTTCAAATTTAATAACCGAAACCAATAAAAGCGAAGTGCAATTGTACATATCATACTTTAAACTTATAAAATTATATATTTCTTCAAATCATGTTTAAATAGCATTATATATATATATATATATATATATATATATTATATATATATATATATATTGAAAAAGTGTGTTTTGCATAAATATGTAATTTCAGAAATAAAGAAGAGGATATATATGTAATTCTCTCTGAAAATGAGTTGCTCAAAATATGTAAAATCTAAACTTCTTTATCTTGCTAACAGTTTTTCTTTTATAAAATCACAAAATCATAATATCTTAAAATGAACAAAGATCTAGAGTAAATAACAATATTTAAGACACAAAATCATACGAAGACATGTAATATGTGTAAAGATGTGATGTGAAATTACTAGTATATGTTAATAATGTTGGAATAACTTTGATAATAATGGCAAAATCATAATATAAAATAAAATGCAAGTGGTCATCTTGTTGAAGACAACATATATAAATAAGGTTAGCCAACCTTTCACCTCAATTATGAAATTATATAGAATAAATTAAAAAGAGTAATTTCATAAAATAGCAATTAAAATTTAAAAATATTCTAATTTAGTTATTTATGCATATTTTCTTAAATTGTATCATTAAATCCTCAACTCGAATCCTCATTGAATTTAATTTCTTATGTCAAGAAAGTATTGGAGGAGAAGCTAGAGGTCGAAATTTTTAAAAATATAATATAATATTAAAATTTAAAACAATGTTAATTATTAAAAAGTAAAAAATATCTAAAATTCATGACACCACCACATCAACATCAAAAAGGAAAAAAATATTTTTAATTGAAACAATAAAAAAACATTCTAAAAAATATGTTAAAAATTATAATTCAAATAAAACATGAATGTTGGAACACTTTTTAAATTTAAGTTATCAAACTGAAACACTTTTGAAATTTTGGTTAATATCTTGCAAAGTTAAATTTTGGTTAATATCTTGCAAAGTTACCCCAAAATTAAAATGCAAGCGTTCAATTGTGAATTCTCGGGTTAAAGGCCAAAATGAGACATACCACAAAAATTGAGTGATGACAATGTGAGATTATACCATTTGATACACACTCCACACAACTTAAAAACTTGAAAAGATCAACCTTCTGTACTTTATGGTCAATTTTTTTTTATTTTGATTTAAAAATCTTTTAAAGAACCTAACATATAAGATTTTCAAGCTTGTTTATATATATCTTATTAGATTTAGTAAACATATGTATTACACAAGCTGAATAAATAAAAATAATAATACAAATTTATTAATTATAAAACGATATTCGAGTTCAAATATGATTAAAATTACGTATGATTAAATAGTAAAAGGTAGTAAAACAATGATATTAGCTTCTAAAACTTTTGTTTTAAAACTTCTTTAGTTTTTTTTTCAAAGAAAATAAACATTTTTCTTTCAACATTAAACATTTTTAAAAACATCTTTTAAACTCTTAAATTTAATTGTGTTGTGTATAAAGGGTTTACATTTTAGAAACATCAATTTTTAAAAATTTGTATTTTAAATAAATAGTATGATGTTTTGAAGAAAAGCTATAAAGATTTGTTTTTAGATATACCATTAATAAAAGGGTTATTAGATTTTAATAATCCAAACTTTTATTTATTAGTTGGTATTAATTCTAACTCATTAAATGTTTACAGACACTCCCAGCTTTAAGTTTATTTTTCTTTAACGATCACTTACTAATTGAGAATTATCGCCATTTAGTTTATTCGATCAAATAAGCTAACTTTGAGCCATTTTTCAACTTCGTCACTATCCAACCTTTACAAGGTCTATTTTAAGGTGTCTAGTCTTCATCGTCACTTCAAATCTACCTTTAATGAGTTAAGTGATTCAGATTAGGAAGATTGATGGATTTGAGGGTGCAAATGTTTCAGATTGATGGATCTGATGGCTGATTTCAATTTTTTGCTTAGTGTTTTGATCATATAAGTAGTCCACGTCATAAGAAAACTAACGATGTTAACTATCAGTTAGTGGGCGATCATAGGAGGATAATTAACTAAAAGTTGAGAGTGTTTGTAAATTGTTTTTTGAATTGGGATTAATCTTGCCTAATAAATAACAGTTGACATTATAAAAAATCTAATAACCCTTATTAATAAAGTTATTTTTTAATTTATGTAAAATTATTTTTTAATTTAAAAAATTAAATAATGTTATTAGTAATTAATGTAGTTTTTCTTAACGACATGTAATTGATATAGTTATTTAATAGAAAATATAAATGAAAAATTTTAATAAAAATAATATAGTGTTGTCACATGTATCACTTACTTTATTAGTAAAGTATAGAGATAACAATCAAAAAATTAAATAATAAATTAATAACAAACTTTTACAATTTCAGTTTATTTATAAAGTAAACTAGGTTTGATCATCTGCGTGCATTGCTCGTGTGGTAAATGGGTCAAAGCAAGGCTCAGATAAATAAATGTACTCCAATGATCATAATATTTCACATTTTAACGCATTATCATCATAGCCAGTTTAAAACGAGTTTCGATAAGCGCGCACACAAAGTCAATTTACTCATCATAGACGTAAGTATTAAAAAAACAAAGTCATTTTACTTATCGTAGACAATCAGCATTCATGTAATGCCCCGTTCCCGAAATCCTCATAGTTGGTTAATCATAGCATAAAATTATTTTAATAGCAAAACTTTGCAGTGGAATTGTCACACCCCAACTTTAACGATGGAATCGTCAAGATGTGAGGGTTAAGACTGTTCACAGCCACATAATACTATCTTTAAATAAAAATATAATTATCATAAGTTTCAAACTATGCAAGTTACAACCAAGAGTCTCAAACAGTAAATAGCATAACATAAAGGACAACTATGAAAAGACTACTTCAAACTTGAGCGTTTCCTGAAACATGTTAAAAATAAAGGTCAACTATGAAAGTTGGTGAGTTTTCAAGGGTTTAATATACATAAATATATCAAAAGGCAACAAGTAGCAATTCATGTCAAAGATTATGAGTTATGCAAGATTATAGAACACATATAGCTACAATCAAACCTTGACTATGATTGATATTACAAGTTTATAACGATTAGCTAAGTGTATTTGGTTCCCATGATAAACAAGTCATACGTCATTAGGAGTCGGCAATACATCGGCTTTAGAACCAAATAGGCTTGTCGGACCCTTAGATCTATGACATCAACAGGCTAGCAATAGTTAATGGTTGTCAACATATAATGTATCTCATATAAAACTTACAATAACACATATAACCCTGACAAAATATAAGTATGAATTGTAAGTACATTACAAGTATGAAAATGTTTACAAGTGTAAGTTAATAACTTTAACATGTTTCACCCCAAAATGGTGTGAAATAATATAAAAAGTGACAAGGAAACTCACATGATCAATAAGTATATAAATGATGATTATTAAGAAATAATAAACGTCGTTCTAACGTAATGCTTCACAAGGTACCTAAATATATAAATTTATAAGATTTAAAGTCTAATAATAAGTTTAACGAGTTAATTGACGACTATGGTTCAATTTGGTATTTGGGGTATTCTTGTTAGTGTATCAAATAATAAAATAAAGTAATATACTCTTTATGTTTTTAAAGGAAAATGAAATTATACCACTTATAAATATAAAATTTAATTAAAAAATTTAAGTAAGTATGATTTAAATAATATTAATTTTAAAGAAATGTTTGGACCAAGAATAAATTATAAAATTTATTGTTCAAAATTCCCTTTTATTTATAAATAATAACCTCAGAATAACTTTTGAATTATTCTAACAAAAAGACATTTAACTATTTAAATTTAGAAAAAGTACAGAAAATATTTGGTGTCATTTAAAAATATTTGAAGTTTATAAAAATAACTTTTATATTTGTTATAAAAATTTATAATTTAATTAAGGCTAAAAAGCCTTTAAAAATTACATGAGGTTGTGTGGGTTCGAACCCGGGTCCTCATGATGGTGGGGCAGTGTCTTAACCAGTGAACCAGGGTCGTGGCCTTGGTATCACTTGGTTTTAAAACCATAAAACTCCATATAAACCAAATCCCCCCAAATCTTAGAACCCTAGTTCGACTTGATCCAAATTAAACACTAAATCGATGTTATTAATCGAATTAAGGTTAGGACTTTTGTTTCCCATATGAAATTGAGTAGGTAGGTGTGTTAAATTACCCAATTTAAAGTCGAATAGAAAGTGAACAATATGAATGATGGTCGCGACCGAGGTTGAGTCGATGGATGAGAAATCAGTAAAGATAATCAAATTAACTTCATGGGTAGCTTTGAATGACGAACTAGACCAAAAGCCCATTATCAATTTCGAATCTTGATGTCCAGAAGATGGCGTTCGAGTAAGTCTCAGTTCGTGAAGTATATGTGATTCGTTGGTGATGATTAAGTGTGTTTTGGATGAAATCATGTCTAGTAGTAGATTAGGAATGGTTAAACGATTGTTTAGAATTCATTTGATTGAGTAAGTATCAGGTTTTTGTTGTCGAACGGCTTTGAGGATTAATGGTGATCAGTTACAAGTTCAATCGTCCATTTTAACTCAAATTAAAGTGCTTCTAATGTTCGAAACAGTTTCTAGCAGTGATTAGCATCGATTAGGACACCAATTTGGGGGTTACGGGTGGTTTGGTTAGTCGTTGGCCTTCGACCGGAGGGTGACCGGAGATTTGGCCGGGAAAGCAGGGGGGTAGGGAAGAGGGTTAGGTTTTTAAATTATTACACTTTAGTCCCTGTAGTTGTGACTTTTATCATTTTATGTACAAACTTAATAATTAAAGATTCTAAATTGGTAATAAAACCCCCTAAACTTAATTAAACTTTAAGTTTTTTACTATTTGATTAATTATTTTTAACTTTTATAAATTATTATTTCTATTATTATTATTATTGTTATTATTGTTATTATTATTATTATGTTTACTATTACTAGTAACGTTATTATCATTATATTCAATTTAATAATTAAGTCATTAACATTCAAATTAAAGAAATAAGGAACCAAACATAAGTAGCTCATAAGTTTAACAAATGACAACAATGGTCCTTACAAGAACATAACGAAGTTAACTTTTAATTTAAAAAAAACACGAAAGGTTATAGTCTCCCCAACTTTTAAGAATGTCATCCCGAAATTAAAAATGAAACTATACGAACAAATATGGGTATTTCTTCTTCATATGTTCCTCACGTTCCCAAGTAAACTCAGCTCCACGCTTATTCTCCTAACGAACCTTGACGATTGGGGTCGTTGTGGTCCTAATCTTCTTCATAATACGATCCATGGTTTCAATAGGTTTCTCAACAAAGTGTAATGACTTGTCAATCTGGATGTCATCCAACGGAACATACAGACTTTCGTCAGCCAAGCACTTTCTCAACTTTGAGATATAAAAAATAGGATGAACTCTACTAAGGTCGGAAGGTAGTTCCAGTTTGTAAGACATCTTCCTGATCCTTTTTAGAATCTTAAAAGGTCCTATAAATCTTGGAGCCAGTTTATGTAACACTCGGATATTCTTTAAAAAGAAAAGAAAAATAAGAAATGAAGAATAAAGAAAGGAAACATCAATAAACCCAAGTTGAGGGTTAAAAGTGTAAAAAGGACAAAAGTACAAAGAAGTTGGTGTAAATGTGGGCATGGCCGCCCACCCTCACTTCCCATCACCTTTTCATTTCGGATTAGAGAAAAATCTCGGTTGAAGAAGAAGAAGAAGAGGATTGAATTCAAGGTAAGCATTCGAAGTTTTTATGTGTTTGTGTTGGGTTTTGTCTCGGGTATGTGCTTATGTGCTTGTGTGTGTGTTCATGTATGTGTGTTTGGTGGGTTTCTAGGTGTTTGAACTCATTTGCAAACGGGTTAGAAGGAAGATACACCCAAAGTTGCACCAAGTGAGTTTCTAGACCCCGTTTTACTTGTTTTAAACTCTCTTTGGAGCTGAAAATGTATTTAAACAATTTTACAATGTTTATGTATGTATACCCGTATGTATTATGCATGTTGATGATGTTCCTTAGATGTTTATAGGTTGTTCATGCTTAGAATAGCCTTGGTAAGCTTAGAACAATTAGGCTTGATGTTTGGGTTTGGAAATATCCTAGAAATATGTTGAGCAAAAGGTTCATGCGCCTAAATAAGGCTCATGCGCCTAGAATTGCCCTAGAAATGTTGAAGTGTAACTCATGCACCTGAACAGTGGTTCATGCGCCTAGAATTTGTAATCGGACGACTAAGTGTAGGGCCATGCGCCCCAATAGTGCCCATGCGTTTGAATAGCCCATGCGCCTAAGTATGCCCAACCGCCCAAACCCCATGCGCCTAAGTGTCCATGCGTCGGAATGGACCATACGCCCGAATAGTATCCATGCGCCTAAATAGCTCATGCGCCTAAGTGTTGAAACGGTTAAGTATTAGCTAATGCAGCTGCATAGTGATGAAACGCCCAAACAGGGCTCATGCGCCCAAATAGTGTCAAATCACCTAAACACTTAGAACTTATTACGAAATTTTTGGGAGTCTGTGCTAGTAAAGTTTTGACCGAGGTTTGACTAGGGCTTATTAATGATTGGTTTCATGCATGATTATGATTGTTTTATGATTGTTCCATATTATTATTATTACTATTAGTGTATATCTTTACGTGGTGTTTTTATTATCATAACGTAAATATTACTAATAATAAAGTGAAAGAGTAATGAAGAAGAGAAGTGGAACCTAATTTAAAACGTTAACAAGTCTTGCAAGCTTATAGGAGGTGCACGACCATGAGGTCGTTAGCTCAACTGTGATGCAGGTTAGCTACCCTAAGATGCACACGGGGCTAGTCAATTAAGATTGGCAGACCTTTGCATCGTATCCTAGGTGTCTGGGCCAGCCTTGTATACAGTATTTAGAGCTCCTTGTGGGAACAGAGGGCCCATCACCATTTCCCCCACGCACATAGTTTAGGGTACTACTCATTGGTCCACATAAACGGTGAAAGATAAAGATAAAAGAGTAAAGAGTAAACAAGGCATACAGTAAAGAGAAAAGCATTATCTGATTGTATAGTTAATGCGTGCTCACGTATAAAGAGATGATGTTTTCACAAAAAGAGTATTTTCATATATATACCTACAGAAAGTATTTTATTACTTTTAAAACTAGAACTCACTCAGCAACGCTGACTTTTATACATTTTCAGTTGGCAGGTAAACATTGCTGAGGATGGCACGAGGGTGAAGCTACTCGGTAGGGGAAGACTGACATCCATTCATACTCGTTATTCCTGTTGTTTTGTAATGCAAATTAACAATTCTTTTGAATTTGGTTAAACAATAGTGTATTGCTCAACAACAGTGTTTTTAATGAAATGAATGGTTTTTGCTAAAATAATTCCGCTGCTTAAGCTTGTAAAATTTATAATGTTTAATGTATTTAATGCTGTGAATGACCAACTGTGAGGTATCCGGGAACGGGGCCTTACAGTTTACCATTCTTCCCAAAGCGAACAACGCTCTTCCATGGTGAGACCTTAACAAGAACCATATCCCCAACTTGGAATTTCAATGGCTTATGTCGCTTATCGGCATAACTCTTTTGTCGAATTCTTGCCACTTCAAGGTTCTTGCGAATTATGGAGACTATGTCGGTCATTTCTTGTATATGTTCAGGACCAGTGTGTGAAGTTTTCACCAATGTCAGTCCAACAGATTGGTGAGCGACATTTACAACCATAAAGCGCTTCGAAAGGTGCCATCTTGATACTTGAGTGGTAACTATTGTTGTACGAAAATTCCACGAGCGGTAAATGCCTATCCCAATCACCACCAAAGTCAAGAACACAAAGACGTAGCAAATCCTCCAAGGTTTGGATGGTTCTCTCGGTTTGACCGTCCGTTTGAGGATGGTAAGCCGTGCTTAGATCCAATTGAGTACCCAAGAGTTCTTGCATAGACGATCAAAAATGCGAAGTGAAGTGAGCGTCTCGGTCGGATATGATGTGCAAAGGTACCCCATGTCAACTTACAATTTCATCATTGTATATACAAGCCAACCTTGATGTCTTGTAAGTGTCATGTATGGGTATAAAATATGCCGACTTGGTCAATCGGTCAACGATCACCCATATGCTATCATGAACTCGGGAGGTGCAGGGTAGTTTAGTTATGAAATCCATGGATATGTGTTCCTATTTCCACTTGGACGTTGATGTTCAGCTTTAACCTTCGTAGACGTAAGGCACTTAGCTACATAAGTCGCTATGTCTTTCTTCATTCCAGGCCAACAATATTGACCACGCAGGTCCATATACATCTTATCAGAGCTAGCATGAATAGAATAGCGAGTTTGATGAGCTTCTTTCATGATAAAGGTACGAAGGTTATCACGGTTTGGAATCCAAATTTGATTCACGAAATAAATCAACCTATTGGATTTCGTTTCCAATTGAGCTAAAAGGTTATGTTCCAATTCATCATTCATTCTTCCTTCTTGTTGAGCCTCTAAGATACTAGACTCGATGTCACTTTCGATCATCAAATTTTGTAGTAGTATGATAGTCTCGTTGACATCTAGATGAATCTCAGTGTCAAACTCTCCCAAAGTGACAAACCATTGACATCGATCGTGAATCTCTTGAAACGAGATTGTCTTGTTATAAACCTTTCGAATTTGTACATCGGCCATAACATTGGCTTTACCAGGATAGTAACGAATGCCACTGTCGTAGTCACTAATCAACTCAACCTAACGACGTTGTCTCATATTGAGATATCTTTTATTAAAAACGTGTTGAAGGCTTTTGTGATCAGTGTAGACTATGCATTATGTACCATAAAGGCAATGTCTCCAAATCTTCAAGGCAAAAACCACAACACCAAGTTCAAGATCATGTGTCATGTAATTCACCTTGTGGACCTTCAATTGTCTTGATGCATATGCTATGACCTTTCCTCGTTGCATGAGAACACAACCAAGGCCTTGTTTAGATGCATCACAATACAAGGTGAAATCGCCGTTTCCATCGGGTAGAGTCAAGATAGGAGCATTACACAACTTGTGTTTTAATGATTCAAAGGCTTCCTCTTGCTCGAACCCCCACTCGAATGGTTTATTCTTTTGTTTAAAAGAAGTAAGTGGCTTCACGATCCTCCAGAAGTTGGCAATGAATCTCCGGTAATAACCAACAAGACCAAGAAAAGAATGAACTTCGGTTGGAGTTGTAGGAACACACCAATTCTTCATAGTTTCCACCTTTGCAGGGTCAACATGAATTCCTTGGCTATTCACTACGTGTCCTAGAAATTGAACTTCCTCAAGCCAAAATTTACACTTCGAAAACTTCGCGTACAATAATTCTTTCTTCAACAACTCAAGAACTAGTCGTAGAGTAAGTTCATGATTAGTGTTGGACTTGGAATAGATAAGTATGTCATTAATGAATATGATCACAAGTTTGTCTAGATAAGGGTTTCATACTCAATTTATGAGATCCATGAAGACAACAGGAACATATGTTAAACCAAAAGGCATAACTATAAACTCATAGTGCCCATATTGAGTACGGAACACAGTCTTTGGGATATCATCGTCATGGACTCGCAATTAATGATAAGTAGAACGTAAATCGATCTTCGAGAAAATGGTAGCTCCTTGAAGTTGGTTGAAAAGATCATCGATACGAGGAAGAGAGTAGCAGTTCTTTATGGTAAGCTTGTTAAGTTCATGATAGTCAATGCACATACGAAACGACCGATCTTTCTTCTTCACAAACAGAACAGGTGCACCCCAAGGCGAAGAGCTAGGACGAATAAAACTCTTCTCGGATAGTTCTTGTATATCGCTAGATATCTCTTGCATTTACGATGGTGCAAGTTGATATGGTGACTTAGCCACGGGGTTTGCTCCCAGAATTAAATCGGTTTTAAACTCGACTTCACACACGGGAGGTAAGCCACTAAGGTCATCGGGAAATACTTTAGGGAAGTCTCGTACAATCGGGACATCCTTAAGATCTTTTCCTTTGACTTTTGTGTTGACCACGTAAGCCAAGAAAGCCATATAGTTCTTGCTTAAACATTTTCGGGCTTGGGTGCAAGACATGAGTTTAAGCCCTATGGAGGATTTTTCAACGAATACTTTCAATGTATCCCCGGAATGTAATGGTATACGAATGCACTTCTCGAAACAAATGATCTCAACATGGTGTTTGGCTAACCAATCCATACCAATGATAATGTCAAAGCTTCCAAGTTTCATAGTAATAAGACCGATAAGGAAAACGTGTGCATCAATACTCAAGATACAATCACGAATAACGATATCAACGGTGATCGATTCTCCATCGACGACTTCAATGGTGAGAGATTTTTCTAGTTTCGCATGTGGCTTAGTAAGAAATGATTCGAACTCTAACGAAACAAAGCTCTTATTGGCTCCAGAGTCAAATAGAACCTAGGCATAAGTATTATTAATAAGGAACATACCTATTTAGTTTTAAAGGTATTTAACGATACATGTAATGCATTAAAAGAATTAGATCATAAAAGTTAAGGTTGGGTTTAACATACCGTTCACCACATCATTGTTTGCTTGTGCTTGATTTATGTTGATGTTGAAAGCACGTCCTCGAGTTTGTGGAATGTTTCCCGCAAGACGAGTGCATTGTGGGCGGAAGTGAGCAGGTTCCCCATAATTGTAGCAAACATGGTTTGCCACCATCGCGGAGTTATTTGGTGCACGGTGACAAGTCACCACCAAGTGTCCATATTTACCACACAAGGTACAGATCATGGAGCGTTCCTAAGATGATGGTACCTACAAATGTTGCACATAGGTTAAGGACCAGCATAGGCCTTAGCCATAGGCACATGAGCCACAGGTACAAGTTGTCTTTACAGTGGTTTGGGTGCAGCCACAACATACTTGCGAGCCGGTGTGAACTTGTGCTTCTTGCTGTTGTTGCTTTTGTAAGACGATTAGGTTTTAGTCTCCTTGGCAGCTTCGGGGACCGTCTTCTCAACTTTCTTAGCACCCTTGACAGACATGGTGCCCGCTCGTATATGATTCTTGGTAAGTTGAGCGGTAATAGTGATGGCTTCCTCCAAAGTTATTGGTTGACTACCCACCACAACATCTTGGATTTGGGGTGGTACGCCCTTGATGAACATCGAGGAACAGTGTCGACCATGTGGGGTAACCGAATGCTCAACTTGTGATGCCTAGTTGAGTAGGCCAAATGATCACCATCATCTTGCTTAAGGTTCCAAAACTCTTCCTCTAGCTTTTTCGGTTCACTCCTACAGGCAGAATTTAGAGATGGCAATGTTCTTGAACTTGTCCCAAGTGACTGCTAATACAACATGAGCACCATGGTTCCTTTTCTTGCTATTCCACAAAGTAAGTGCCCTTTGTTGGAGCATACTTATGGCATAACGAACTTGAGCAGCTTGGGACACTCATAGTTGATAAAGGTATTCTCCATGCTCTCGAACCACTGAAGAAGACCAGTGGCTCCTTCCTTGTCACTATAACTAGTGGGCTTGCAGGAACTAAAATACTTGAAGGTATAGGTTTGGTTGCTGTGCCCTTGGTTCACGTTATTTCCCCTTGACCATTCTCGTTATTGCTAGAGTTGGTCATCATGGTGCTATTTAGCTCAGCAACCATGGTTGGGATAACGGCAACCATTTGTCGTGCAATCATGGCGGCTAACTTACAGTTGGAACTTCCATGCTTTCCATGATGACGAGACATACTGAATACAAAATAAATTAGTTAAAGGAGTTTGGAGATAAAGGATGGTAAATTAAACAAGGATGATTCAAGATTTGCAAAGCACATGGAATGATTTCATTTGGTAACGCATTACCATTTGGAAACATTGACACGTCAAGGTAAATTTGCCTTAGAAAATTGTGAATGTTGACCACAGTTTATCACTCATCCAGAAATCCCCAGGTAAGCATAACTAGCCCCGTAAGATTTATGCGAAATGCTTAGCTTAGCCCGAAGGCTTTTTGCCAGGAAAACCAGAATACAGGTGTCTATATGTCACACAAAAGTTCTTAGGTTCATGGAATCGAAACCTTGATGATACTTTCATATATTATACATAAAGTCTAAAGAATTAAACTCACGATATAAGTGTATGATTCCAGTTGTCGTCGAGAATAAGCTTAAGAAGTTTCATTCGTCGGGGAGAATCAAAAAATCAATGATAAGTCTAGGGGAGACAAGCAATAAAGTTTAAGCATTTACAAGGCAACCTATCTAAAGGCATCAAGTTTCACATATAAAGGCAATCATAATTAGCTAGCATCATGTAGCATGCAACAATTTTTTTTACAAGAATACCAAGATTATTCTATAAGGTTCATGCATAAACTATAGTCCAGGTCACCATTTCTAATAACCTAAATCCCTATAGTTATGAGCCCTGATACCAATCTGTCACACCCTAATATTAACAGTGAAATCGTCGAGATGTGAGGGTCACATAACACTATCTTTAAATGAAAATATTATTATCAAAAGTTTCAAAGTATGCAAGTTACAACCAAGAGTCTCATACAGTAAATAACATAACATAAGAAGAAATATTCTAAGACATTTTATTTATAATTTAGGTCCAATCCTAGATGTGAGCAACTTCAAAAGAATACTTCAAACTTGAGCGTTTCTTGAAACATGTTAAAATAAAGGTCAACTATGAAAGTTGGTGAGTTTCCAAGGGTTTAATATACATAAATATATGAAAAGGTAAAAAATAGCAATTCATGTCAAAGGTTATGAGTTATGCAAGATTATAGAACACATATAGCTACAACCAAACGTTGACCAAGATTAAGATTACAAGTTTATAACGATTAGCTAAGTGTATTTGGTTCCTATGATTAACAACTCATACGTCATCAAGAGCCGACAATACATCGGCTTTAGCACCAAATAGGTTTGTCAGGCCCATAGATTTATGATGTCGCCAGGCTAGCAATGGTTAATGATTGTCAACATATAATGTATCTCATATAAAACTTACAATAACTCTAATAACCCTGACAAAATGTAAGTATGAATTGCAAGTGCATTACAAGTATGAAAACGTTTACAAGTGTAAGTTAATAAGTTTAACAAGTTTCACCCGAAAATGGTGTGAAATAATATAAAAGGGGTAAGGAAACTCACATGATCAATAAGTATATAAATGATGATTATTAAGAAATAATAAACGTCGTTTTAACGCAATCCTTCACAAGGTACCTAAATATATAAATTTATAAGATTTAAAATCTAATAATAAGTTTAACGAGTTAATTGAGAACTATGATTCAATTTGGTATTTGGGTTATTCTTGTAAGTGCGTCAAATAATAAAATAAAGTAATATACTATTTATGTTTTTAAAGGAAAATGAAATTATACCACTTATAAATATAAAATTTAAGTAAAAAAATTGAAGTAAATATAATTTAAACAATAATAATTTTAAAGAAGTGTTTGGAACAAGAATACATTATAAAATTTATTGTTCAAAGTTCATTTTTATTTATAAAGAATAACCCAAGAATAACTTTTGAACTATTTTAACAAAAAGACATTTAACTATTTAAATTTAGAAAATTATAGAAAATATTTGGTGTCATTTAAAAATATTTGAAGTATACAAAAATAATTTTTATATTTATTAAAAATTTTCTATAATTTAATTAAGGCAAAAAACCCTTTAGAAACTTACATGAGGATGCTCGGGTTAAAACCCAGGACCTCATGATGATGGGGCGGTGTTTTAACCAGTGTACCAGGGTCGTGGCCTTGGTATCACTTGGTTGTAGAACTTTAAAACTCCATATAACCGAATCCCCCAAAATCTTAGAACCGTAGTTCGATTTGATCCAAATTAAACACTAAATCGATGTTATTAATCGAATTAAGGTTAGGGCTTTTGTTTCCCATATGAAATCGAGTAGGTAGGTGTGTTAAATTACCCGATTTGAAGTCGAATAGAAAGTGAACCAGATGAATGATGGTCGTGACCGAGATTGAGTCGACGGATGAGAAATCAATGAAGATAATCAATTAACTTCATGGGTAGCTTCAAATGACGAACTGGACCAAAAGCCCCTTATCAATTTCGAATCTTGATGTCCAGAAGATGGTGTTCGAGTAAAGTTGCAGGTCGTGAAGTATATGTAATTCGTTGGTGATGATTAAGCGTGTTTTGGATGAAATTGTGTCTAGTAGTAGATTAGGAATGGTTAAACAATCGTTTAGAATTCATTTGATTGAGTAATTATCAGGTTTTTGTTGTTGAACGAATTTGAGGATTAATGGTGATCGGTTACGAGTTCAACTGTCCATTTTAACTCAAATTAAAGTGCTTCTAATGTTCAAAACGGTTACTAGCAGTGATTAGCATCGATTAGGACACCAATTTGAGGGTTACGGGTGGTTTGGGGAGTCGCCGGCCTTCAGCCGGAGGGTGGCCGGAGAGTTGGCAGTGAAAGCGGGAGGGGGTGGGGGGTAGGGAAGAGGGTTAGGTTTTTAAATTATTACACTTTAGTCTCTGCAGTTGTGATTTTATCATTTTATGTACGAACTTAATAATTAAAGATTATAAATTGACAATAAAACACCCTAAACTTATTTAAACCTTTAGTTTTTACTATTTGATTAATTATTTAACTTTTATAAACTATTATTTCTATTATTGTTACTATTATTATTATTAATATTACTATTACTAGTAATGTTATTATCATTATGTTCAATTTAATAACTAAGTCATTAACTTTCAAATTAAAGAAATAAGAAACCAAGCATAACTGGCCCACAAGTTCAATAAATGACAAAAATGGTCCTTACAAGAACATAACGAAGTTAACTTTTAATTTAACGAAAACATGAAAGGTTACAGGAATTAAATAGACATTCATTTGAAACTTGTAAATCATATTGTACTCATACATTTGTCTTCAATAAGTACTTTGTCTTAAATTAAAATCAAAGATTTCATAAACAAGGTTGTCATCCAAATAGTTTCCCACCTTGTGCCATCCTCAGCAGCATCATCTACCGGCAAACTATAATGCATAAAAGTCAGCTTGCTGATGAATTCTAGTTTTAGTTAAGGGAAAATGTCACAAAATAGTAATCAAGTTTCAAAAGTGTTCTAATTTAGTCACTCATGCATATTTTTCTCAAATTGGACCTCCAAACGATCAAATCGATTCATTACCAAATTTTATTATGACAAGAAAGTAATAATGGAAAAGACATTGGAGTTAGAATTTTCAATATATAAAATTATATTAAAAAAGAAAAAAAACGTGTTAATTATGAAAAAAATAAAAAAGTGCCTACAATTTACATCAACGTTCTATATCAGCTTCAAAAGATAGAAAAAAATATTTTCTAACTGAATCCAAAAGTATAACATGCTAAAAATATGTTATGACTTTTAATTTATATAAAATATTAAAATGAGTGATCTAATTGGAACACTTTTAAAACTTGAGTTACTTAATTGGAACACTTTTGAAAGTTGGTTATCATTTTACAAAGTTACCCCTTTAGTTAATATAAGAAAATATAAACTTATCAGTTTTATAATGACCATGCATAAATCATAATACATAACATTTGCATCTTGATAAACATGTTCATTATTTTTTCTTATTTCATTATCTTTCACTTCATCATAAACGAGATTGCACAAAGCAAGAGCTCCCTGTTGATCGACAACGAATGCCGATCCCTATCGGTACACATGAAAACGGTAGCTAACCCCGACAGTTGTTCCACACTGTGATTCTTTGCACTTTTCAAAACCCAAAATCCTAGAATTCAGGTTTGATATACAAAAGGGTTTAGAGTCTAGTTTTTACCTAGATTTCTTGTTTTTTTCTTATGGTTTGATGCTCTAACACCCAGATCTTGAATCCCTTCTCTAAAGAAGTTCCAAATCTAAAGTTTTTTTCACTTTCTGTCTCTACTTTCTCTCTCTAGAATTTGGTGCTAGGGTTGAGAATTAGACAAGATGATGGCTGGTTAGTTGGCTTAAGGGCTGATTATAGGCCTTTAATCCCTTAGGCTATTACCCAATAAACTTCTGTCACACCCTTAGAATCCACGTACGGAATTTTACCGCGAGGCATGTGAACAAACTAGGATCATAGTCAATAGTTACCCAGAACGACTCTATATGCCAACGTTAGAATAAAATCAACCAAAGTTCAAACTTGAAAACTATACAGAAGCGTTTTGTAAATATGGCAAATCCAAAGTATATAAAAAATGCATAATATGGCATCACACGCGCCATCACAATGTTAAAAAAACCATGAATAAAAGACAACAAATGTATCTACAAATTAAAGCCTTAGGATGCATGCTGGACCCGTGTTGTGCTCCTAATGGTGAGCCGGGTTAACGACCTCAGAATAGCATACTAAAAATGTCAACACAATGGTTGGTGAGTTCAAGAGTTGACATTCAAATATAAACAATTTAACAGTTATGATATATAAGTAGTGTATTGTAACAGATAGCTAATCTATTGACAATAAATATTAATTCATAGTGATTTCACAATTGAAGCTGACTGTGATAAGTTATTGCCTCCTGTCACGACTTATCAGGTCGTGACAATGTTCATTAGGACAAATTGCACCCGGTTGACCTCGAGTCATACAGGTGGGGCTCGTTAGACCCAGTAGTACTACCCAAGTTTCCCCGCTATTCAATATTAACAATTCGAAAGTGTGAGGACTTTTCCATGATAAACAACACTATATTAATATTATACACAACTTAAATATATAAAGCGTTTGTAAATTACCAGTATGCTATCTTCCCCAAAAGAGATTAAGTAAAGAGTGGGGCATGAACTCACCTGATATGCGTAACAAATACTTAGGGTTTACTTGGACGAAAGACTGGACAGACAACCTTCAGAGGTAACCAAGATCATGTAAGTACATAAGTACGTGTAAATAGAGAACATGTGGAACCCTAAGCACAGCACAACCAAAGACTCAAGGTTTCAGAAAACAGACGCGTTTGACCCAGTTGACCCGTTTGACCCGTTGGTGACATCATGAGTTATAATTCAATTAAGCAAACCTGAACATATAACATACATGGTTAACATTCAAATGGATCACATGAGCTGCTACATTACCCAATGCATTACTTAGATTATCATACCACTAAATATCATACAAGTCATGCGAATCTAAAACATTAACATGCCCACCAGTTATAACATAACTAACACGCCACACAAAGATCAAATCACGCACTACATGCCATGTGAAGCCACTCAAGACTTCACATCCTAAACCCTGCCAATCCTACTAAGTAGGGGCCTCAGATTCGCACTCATGTATGATGATCACAATCATATTGATTAACCATGTTCATTGCGTTCAACATACACCACAATAATCAATTTCTAGTCCCAAATATGATGCCTTAGTTACTAATCAACCTTTAACATCATACATGTAACACCCGGATATTTATTGTTTTGAAGCCGGTGAAGAAAGAAAAGAAAATAAAGTTCAAAGTCGAGGGACCAAACTCGCCAACGAAAAAAAGTTGGGAAATGTGGTGATATTAGTAGGGAGAGGGCAGCCCACTCTCCCCACACACCCCACATTTCAGATTTTTAGAGAGAAGAAGAGAAAAAGGAGAAAAAGTTGGTTCGAGTTAGTTCGGGTCGCCAAAATCATCGTGAAGGAAGCCAAATCGAAGCTCTTGTCGTTGTGCTCGTTTATGTGAGTTCTAGAACCCCACTTTTACTTGTTTCAAATGATTTTGGGGCTGGAAAGCATAAAAAACCCGTTTTTGTATGTGTATGTGCTTGACCCATTTGGGTGTGATGTGTCTGATGCGTTTCGTGTATGTTTCGGGCGTGCGTGTGCTTGTATGGTGTTATGGTATGCATTCCTAAGGTTTAGGATGGTCGATTTGGGCTTAAAATGGGTTTAGATGAGTTGGAGGCCGAAAACCCTCGGCTGCAGTCGGGATGAACTGCATTCTGCATTAGTTAGGGCTAGGCGACCGACTGGAGGCCGAATGGAGGCCATACGGCCGATTAGGGTGCGATTGGGGTCCATTCGCACGATTGAAGGTCCATTCGCGCGATTGAAGGTCCATTCACACGATTGAATGTCCATTCGCATGATTGAATGTCCATTCGCACGATTGAATGTCCATTCGCACGATTGAAGGGCCAGTCGCATGGGGGTCATGCGACTGAAGGTCCAGTCACATAAGTGCTCATGCGCATTATTGTGAAGTTGCCATAAGGTGAGCAACCCTATGGTTGCAAGAGACTCGAAAAGCATGCTATTGTTGAGATTGGCAATTGGGGTGAGCAACTATATGGTTGTAACAGACTCGGTTAGCGTGAAGTCGTTAGGATTGTTAATGAGGTGAGCGACCCTGTTGTCGCAACAGACTCGAAGGAACGAACGTATAAAGGAACAAAAGATTATGTATGAAAGAACGAAGTATGAATGAACGAATGAATGAATGAAGAAGATAATAATGATATTATCTATGTGTACGTACGATGTGTGATCATGTAAAAGTAACGAATGGTTTTATATGAAAGTAAAGTATGTTTTGTAATAAAACTAGAACTCACTCAGCAACGCTGAGTTTTTATATGTTTTCCAGTTGGCAGGTAATGTTTGCTGAGGATGGCACACCATGAAGCTACTCAGCTCTTTTGGGATGGCATTCTTTTGATTAATGTTTTTTCATTGTAATGCGAACAAGCTATTTTGTAATGAATGTTGAATTAACTTGCAAAAGCATTTACATGGAAATGAAAGATTGTTTTAGTTTTCCGCTGCGATTTATGAAACACAAATGTAATTATATGTTTTATGTGCGATGAGAACCTAGCTGTAAGCGTCCCGGGAACGGGGCCTTACAAGTTGGTATCAGAGCCAAAGTTTAAGTGAAATGGGTAAAATTTTAAAATATACCTAATCTTAAATTGAGAATGGGACGGAAAGGGAATGGGATGCCAATCTGAGTAGCTGCGTGCCATCAGGTATTTTCGTAAAGTTAACCGGATTTATGTGCGCATGGTATGTGGTTGGTTTAAATACTGTTGTAGTCAGGACGGGTAATGCTCAGGGTATGAAGAGTGAAGTAAGTGGCTAATCACAACTGGCCACTGTAATTAGGGACTTACTATACTTAACATAAACTGATCTGTTCCCTTGAATGACTGTATTGGTGTTTGAATCTTTCAGTGTGCGTGTGATGGCTGGCGGTAGATCTTCGAAAGCTTCTAGGGGTGGAGGTCACGGTACTGAACCGTGACCAAGAGAGGGAGACCCAGAGTTGAGAGGGTGGTTCATGAAGAACCAGAGACCCCCCATCCGGAGGGTGGCGACGAAAGCGCCAATCTGAGAGCCTCAGTAAAGGAGGCTGTTGTAGAAGAAGTCCATCAGGTCATGCAGACAATCTTACCGGTTGTGGTGACTGAAGTTATTAAGGCTGTACGAGAAGGGGAAAGAAAAGAAAGAAACAGATCCTCTGGAGAACGGGAACAACCAGAGCCGGAAACGGTTCTATCTGATGATGAAGAGGAGGAAGAAGAGCCTGCGCCGGAGACGGCATGAGGATGTAATTATGGGGCTTTTATGAGATGCAAGCCCCCTACTTTCGATGGAAACGGCACAGCTGGAGCTACTCACGGTGGGTGAGGGAAATGGAAGCTGTTCTCGATATCAGCGAGTGCCGAGAGGACCAAAAGGTGAAGTTTGCTACCCACTCTTTTGTGGATTCAGCTCTGTGCTGGTGGGACAACATTGTCCAAGCTGAGGGTAGTAGGGCCATTGGGAAAATGAAATGGCCTGAGCTGAGAAGGTTGGTGATCGAGGAATTTTGTCCTCATCGGGAAATGGACAAGGTCGAAAGGGAGTTCTTGCAACTAGAGGCGGGAACTATGACGCACCAGCAGTACACCACTAAATTCAACGAGATGGCACGTCTGGTGCCGGATCAGGTGACACCTTTGTCACGAAAGATTAAACGATATATTCAGGGTTTGCTAGCGGATATTCGCAGGCACATGATAGCTGCCCGGCCGAGTACGTTTAGGTCGGCGGTGGATTTGGCGGGGAGATTGTACGATGAGAGAAAAATGGTGGTGACTGAGGGTGGCAAGAAGAGCGGTGGCGATCGAAACTGGCGGGGGAAGAGGTTTGGTCGGGGTGATGCCTCGACGGGTAATAAGAAGGCACGGGCGGATGATCGCCGTGTGGTCACATCAAGTGCGAGGTCGAAAAGGTGTGGTAAGTGTGGAAAGGAGCATGCGGGAGAATGTAGGATGGGTTTGAACGTGTGCTTCAAATATGGGAAGACAGGGCATATGACGAAGGATTGCCTGCCGGGCAAATGTTTTAACTGTGGGGAAACTGGTCATATGAGGCACGGCTTATCATCCCCAAACCGATGGTCAGTCAGAAAGAACCATTCAAACACTGGAAGACATGCTCCGGGCATGTGTGATTGATTTTGGTGGAAGTTGGGATGACCACTTACTGTTAGCCGAATTCTCATACAACAACAGTTATCATGCCAGCATTGGTATGTCACCATATGAGATGCTATACGGTAGGAGATGCAGAACACCCGTTTGTTGGGGTGACATTGGTCAAAAGGAATTGGGGAGCGTCGAGGTAATCGAGGCTATGACTGAGAAGCTTGAAAAGATTAAAGCCTTCATGAAGGCAGCCAAAGATAGACAGAAGTCGTATGCCGATAAGCGACATTGGCCAATTGAGTTCCAGGTGGGTGACCGGGTTATGTTGAAGGTCTCACCTTGGAAAGGTATTATCAGATTCAGAAAGCGGGGCAAGTTGAGCCCAAGATATATAGGCCCTTTTCGAATCATTGCTCGAGTAGGGGAGGTGGCCTATAGATTGGAGTTGCCAGATGAGTTGAATGGAATTCACCCGACATTCCATGTATCTCACTTAAGAAAGTGTTTGGCGGACGAAGGTATGATTGTTCCACTGGAAGACATCGAGGTAGACGAACGGCTCAACTATGTAGAGCAACCAGTGGCGATCATTGACAGAAAAGAAAAGAGATTGAGAAATAAGGTGGTTCCTCTTGTGCGTGTACAGTGGAAGCACAGGAAGGGATCCGAGTCAACGTGGGAGACTGAAGATGAGATGAGACAACATTATCCACGTTTGTTCGACGAATAACAGGTTTCGGGGACGAAACCTATTTAAGGGGGTGGACTTGTAACACCCGGATATTTATTGTTTTGAAGCTGGTGAAGAAAGAAAAGAAAATAAAGTTCAAAGTCGAGGGACCAAACTCGCCAATGAAGAAAAGTTGGGAAATGTGGTGATATTAGTAGGGAGAGGGCAGCCCACTCTCCCCACACACCCCACATTTCAGATTTTTAGAGAGAAGAAGAGAAAAAGGAGAAAAAGTTAGTTCGAGTTAGTTCGGGTCGCCAAAATCATCGTGAAGCAAGCCAAATCGAAGCTCTTGTCGTTGTGCTCATTTATGTGAGTTCTAGAACCCCACTTTTACTTGTTTTCAAATGATTTTGGGGCTGGAAAGCATAAAAAACCCGTTTTTGTATGTGTATGTGCTTGACCCATTTTGGTGTGATGTGTGTGATGCGTTTCGTGTATGTTTCCGGGCGTGCGTGTGCGTGTATGGTGTTATGGTATGCATTCCTAAGGTTTAGGATGGTCGATTTGGGCTTAAAATGGGTTTAGTTGAGTTTGGAGGCCGAAAACCCTCGGCTGCAGTCGGGATGAAGTGCATTCTGCATCAGTTAGGGCTAGGCGACCGACTGGAGGCCGAATGGAGGCCATACGGCCGATTAGGGTGCGATTGGGGTCCATTCGCACGATTGAAGGTCCATTCGCACGATTGAAGGTCCATTTGCACGATTGAATGTCCATTCGCACGATTGAATGTCCATTCGCACGATTGAATGTCCATTCGCACGATTGAAGGGCTAGTCGCATGGGGGTCATGCGACTGAAGGTCCAGTCGCATAAGTGCTCATGCGCATCAATCCTATTCGCATGAGGTCCATCCGCATTGTCCATTCGCACGACTGGATGTTCATTCGCATAGGTGTTCATCCATATTAGTTCATTCGCATGATGTTCGGTCGCATGGAGGCCATGCGACTGAAGGGTGTCCATACCCCCGAATAGGGCTGTTGTACCCGAGGAAAGTGTAGTTTGACTTCTGACTTTCGGGGGAAAGTGCAGATGTAAGTTTTGACGTAAAGGTCCCCATAAGAGCATGTAAGATGATGATTGGGGCCTTAGAGAGCATGTTGGGCATGACGGTGATGATGTTGCATGTTAGGGCTTGTTAGGTATGCGTGATGTTGCCCTGTATGATGATGATGAACGTGTATGATATGTTCCTTATATGATGTATGTTATCTTTCTTGTGGCCTTATGTGTCATGTTAATGAACGAATGAAGTATTATGTAACGTAAAGTGAAAGATAACGAAAGTGGAACATAAAGTAAGAATGCATGCATTATTGAACGATGAACGAATGAAGGAAAGGCTTGCAAGCATACAATGAGGTGAGCAACGTGTGGTTGCAAAAGACTCGGATCACAGGCAATCATGGAGATTGCCAATGGGGTGAGCAACGTGTGGTTGCAAAAGACTCGGATCACAGGAAATCATGGAGATTGCCAATGGGGTGAGCAACGTGTGGTTGCAAAAGACTCGGATCACAGGCAATCATGGAGATTGCCAATGGGGTGAGCAACGTGTGGTTGCAAAAGACTCGGATCACAGACAATCATGGAGATTGCCAATGGGGTGAGCAACGTGTGGTCGCAAAAGACTCGGATCACAGGCAATCGTGGAGATTGCCAATGGGGTGAGCAACGTGTGGTTGCAAAAGACTCGGATCACAGGCAATCATGGAGATTGCCAATGGGGTGAGCAACGTGTGGTTGCAAAAGACTCGGATCACAGGCAATCATGGAGATTGCCAATGGGGTGAGCAACGTGTGGTTGCAAAAGACTCGGATCATAGGCATCGTTAAGATGGCCAGAGAAAGGAGGTGAGCAACTCAGTTGTTGCAACAGACTCAGACAACGCGTTATTGTGAAGTTCCCATGAGGTGAGCAACCCTATGGTTGCAAGAGACTCGGAAAGCATGCTATTGTTGAGATTGGCAATTGGGGTGAGCAACTATATGGTTGCAACAGACTCGGTTAGCGCGAAGTCGTTGGGATTGTTAATGAGGTGAGCGACCCTGTTGTCGCAACAGACTCGAAGGAACGAACGTATAAAGGAACAAAAGATTATGTATGAAAGAACGAAGTATGAATAAACGAATGAATGAATGAAGAAGATAATAATGATATTATCTATGTGTACGTACGATGTGTGATCATGTAAAAGTAACGAATGGTTTTATATGAAAGTAAAGTATGTTTTGTAATAAAACTAGAACTCACTCAGCAACGCTGACTTTTTATATGTTTTCCAGTTGGCAGGTAATATTTGCTGAGTATGGCACACCGTGAAGCTACTCAGCTCTTTTGGGATGGCATTCTTTTGATTAATGTTTTTGCATTGTAATGCGAACAAGTTATTTTATAATGAATGTTGTATTAACTTGCAAAAGCATTTACATGGAAATGAAAGATTGTTTTAGTTTTCCGCTGTGATTTATGAAACACAAATGTAATTATATGTTTTATGTGCGATGAGAACCCAGCTGTAAGCGTCCCGGGAACGGGGCCTTACAATACATGATCATCAAAGTCCGTACATCACACATGATCATCCAAGTATTCCATACAACCAAATTAACATATTCTATCATATTAAAAATCATCCATGAACATACTAACATGCTCCTAATATCCCAAACATGCTCAAACGATCATTTTTCAAACATTGTGCAAATAAAGTTTCCCTTTTGGGAAAGCACATCCTAAAATCTATCAAACGCCCAATGTATTCAGGAATCCATTAACAATACACCAATTAAAGTTCATATTAACATCTAAGCATGATCAAAAACATCCATACATCATAATTCACTAACCTTCATGATCAAAAGTTTCTACTTTTGGAAATCTATGAACTACAACATTCATTCTTAGTTTTCTAGCATCCATATCATCAATCTATCATACATACATCATCATAAACCCTTGAACAACATCAATTCATCATTACATCATCATATCATGAAAAATAAAGTTACTATTCTTAGTAAACTATGAACAACACGTCAAAAACGTAACTTTCTTGCATAATCGATGTTAACTAACATGTATACAATCTAACTAACATGATAACATCATCAAACAAAAACAATCAACATGAAATCTCAGATTTTCGAACCTAGGGTTTCGGCCAACTTGAAAAACCCCACATAAACATCAAAACTAACCTTAATTCTTGCAAAGGAACAAGATTGATGCTTCTATTGCCTTCTAATGCTTGAAATCGATCCAATCCAAGGTTTCTTTGCTTGCTTTTGGTCAAATTTCGTGAGGGGGGGGGGTATGGGGATGAAGTCGCGGCCGAATGGGGGGTGGGGATTAGGGTTGGGATTTGGTTATAATTAGTTTACAATAATTAGTCTTTAACCCTTGCATTTGTATTTTCTATAAAGATTAAGCTTCAAACTCTTGTTTAAAAGTGTTTCTAACTAGATTAATAAACATATAGACTAATAATAATAATTACATGTTTTATCTTTACTAAACACAAAACATACGAATTAATACACACGTTTCCACGTTACGCGATAAAATTCACTGTTAACATTTAAATCGCGTAAACACATAAGCATAACACAACAATCACATAATCAGTTAAATTATCATTAATTTAACAATATTAACTATTATCAGGTCACCAACGTTAATGTAACACCCAGTTATTTTAAAGTCAAGAAAGAGAAGAATAAAGTGAAAGAAAAGAAGAAAAAGGAATAAAACCCAAGTCTAGGGGTAAAAAGTGTCCAAAAGGACAAAATGTTTGAAAAGTGGGTGTAAAAGGTGGTATGGCCACCCATATGTCACATACACCTTTGATTTTCGGGGTTTAGAGAGAAAGAGCAGCAAGTTCTTGGTTTTGAAGGAAGAACAAGAAAGAGTTCAAATTTAAGGTAAGAATTCATGCTTTTATGGTGTTCTTGACTGGTCTTATCCTCGGGTTTATGCTTATGCGTGTTTGTATGTGTTTGGGGTATGTTTTTAGTGGGTTTCTAGCAGTTGAATTCAATTTGCAAACGAGTTTGGAGGAAGCCATACCCAAAAGCTGCAAAGGTGAGTTCTAGGACCCCTCTTCTACTGGCTTTTAACTGATTTTGGGGCTGGAAATGTGTGAATGTATGTTATTATATAGTTGGGTTTTGGACCCGTATGCTTGAATGTGTGTATGATGATGTTATGATGTGATGTGTGACTATGTTCATGCTTCATGATGTATGATTGTGTTTCTAAGGCTTAGTGGGTAAGAATTAAGCTTAGAACATGATGAATGGTGCATGGAAATTGAATCTGATGTTTTAGACCCACTTGATAAGTCTTTAAATCTACCTAAGTGTTGGAAGTAAATGCGGATGAAAAAGGGTTAATGCGGATGAACCTTAACCAATGGGTAAGTCAATGTGGGTGAAGTCAGTGCGGATGAAGTCAATGCGGATGAACATTGACTAAGTGCAGGAAATGCGGACGAGCATTTGCCTAAGTCTGGGAAATGCAGATGAGCTAGTCAATGCGGATGAAGTAAGTCAATGCAGATGAGCATTGACTAAGTATAGAAAATTCGGATGAGCAAAGTGAGTAAATGCGGATGAAGGAACCCAAATGCGGATGAGTTAGGCAAATGCGAATGAACTATAGCCAATGCGGATGAACTGTAGGAAATGCGGATGACTATAGCAATGCGGATGAACACTTAGAAAATTCTGACTTTTTGGGAGAAAAAAAGGTAACGTAGGCTTTGACCTATGAGAATCCCGAGGATTTTGAAAGTTGACTTTTTAGGTCAAAAATGGTATGTTGGCCATGTAACGTATTGTGATTGATGCTTATGCATGATGATGATGATGTTGCATGGTTATGCATGATGTATGTTATGTATGTATGATGCCTTGTATGATGATGTATGAATGATATGTTTATGTTCCTTGTGATGATGTATGTATATCTTTCCCATGACTTTACGTGTTATGATAATAAATGAACGAAGTATTATGTAACGTCAAGTGAAAGATAATGAAAGAGGAACATGAAGTATGAGTGCATGCATTAACAGATAATGAAAGTAATGATAGCCTTGTAGGCATGGCATGCTCATCGAGATCTTTCCTTGTGATTGACCATTTGCATAGAACTATTGATGCATACCTTGGGTACTGTGACCACAAGGTGCGACGCACCGTTATAGAAGGTCTATGTGAGGCCTAGGTCCAGAACCATGAACAGAAAGGTATTGCCTATGGCAATGGTACATGTACATTCATACCTTAGGTACTATGACCACGAGGTGCGATGCACCGTTATAGAAGGTCTATGAGAGGCCTAGGTCCAGAACCATGAACTGAAAGGTATTGCATAGTAAACCAAAATCTTACTTTAGGTACTGGGACCACGAGGTGCGACACATCGTTATAGAAGGTCTATGATGGGTCTAGGTTCAGTACCATGAACAGAGTGGTAGGGTTTATGGATGACAGGAAAGAGTAAAGAATGAGGCATGAATGATTGAAGAAGATAATGAATATATTATCTGTATATACGTATGATGTTTGATCACAAACGAATGTAAAGTATAATATGTTTTTATGAGAAAGGATGGTTTTATGGAAGAAAAGAAAGTCTTATTATAAACTAGAACTCACTCAGCAATGCTGACTTTTATGCATTTTCCAATTGGCAGGTGAGCATTGCTGAGGATGGCACGAGGCGGCTACTCAGTTATTTTGGATGGCATCCATTTATTTAAGGCTTTTATGATGTAATACAACAATGAAATTTTGTAACCGAAAAATGATGCATTATTTTGCAAAAGTTTTATGATGAAATGAAATGCCATTTGTTCTATGTTTCGCTGTAATGTTTTGATGATTAAATGCAAAGTATATGTTTTATGTGCGATGAATTACCAGCTGTAAGCATCCCGGGAACGGGGCCTTACAAGTTGGTATCAGAGCCAAAAGTTTAAGTGAAATGGGTAAATTTTCAAAATAAACCTTAACCTAAACAGAGAATGGGATGGAAATGGGGAATGGGATGCCAATCTGAATAGCTGCGTGCCATCAGGTATTTTCATAAAGTTAACTGGTTTTATGTGTGCATGGTATGTGGTTATGTGTTGTATGTAGATTTAAATACTGATGTAGTCAGGGCAGGTAATGCTTGGGGTATGAAGAGTAAAGTAAGTGGCTAATTAGGGTGGTGGTGGATGTGGTGCTTACTATACTTACCATAAACTGAGTCGTTTCCTTGAATGACCGTATTAGTGTTTAAATCTTTCAGTGTGAGTTAGAGGATGGCCGGTGGTAGATCATCTAAAGCTTCGTGTGGTGGTGGATGTGGTGCTGAACCACGAGTTACGAGGGGAAGGCCTAGGGAGAAAAGGTGGTTCATGAAGAACCAGAAACCCCTCATCCGGAGGGCGGAGATGAGAGTGCTAATCTGAGAGCCTCAGTGAAGGAGGCGGTTGTGGAAGAAGTGTATCAAGTCATGTAGACAATCCTACCGTCAGTGGTCGGAGTTGAAGAAGTTGGTGATCGAGGAGTTTTGTCCTAATCAGAAAATGGACAAGGTTGAGAGGGAGTTCCAACAACTGGAGCCGCAAACTATGACACACCAGCAGTACACCACAAAGTTCAATGAAATGGCACACCTAGTGCCGAATCAGGTGACACCTCTATCTCGAAAAATCAAGAGGTACGTTCAGGGTTTGCCAGCAGATATTCACAGGCACATGAAGGGGAAGAGGTTTGGTCGGGGGTATGCTTCGACGGGTAACAAGAAGGCACGGGTGGATGACCGCCGTGTGGTTGCATCAGGTGCGGGTATAAAGAAGTGTGTTAAGTGTGGGAGAGAACATAGCGGGGAATGTAGGCTGGGATTGAATGTATGCTTCAAGTGTGGGAAGCCGGGGCATATAGCCAAGGACTGTCGTACGGTCTGGTGTTTTAACTGTGGCATGGAGGGCCACGTGAACAAGGATTGTAAGAAGCCCAGGGCTGAAAGTTCCGGGGTGAAGAAAACTAGAGGTGAAGGACCAAGGGCGAACGCTAGAGCATTCACAATGACACAGGAGGAAGCTAGAATGGACCCTGGTGTCGTGTCCGGTACGTTTCTGGTGAACCAAACTTTAGCTTTCGTGCTATTTGATTCTGGTGCTAGTAAGAGTTTTATTTCTGCTACTTTTTGTGCTAAGTTTCCTGTTAGTAGTAGACGTATTGATGCGCCCTTCGATGTAGAAACTGCCATAGGTAAGTCTACCAGGATTTCCGAGATGTTAGAGGGCTGTGAGGTGGAGCTAGAAGGTCATAAGTTTCCTGTCAGACTGTTTGTGATGACCTTAGGTGGTTTTGATTTGGTTCTTGGGATGGATTGGTTAGCGGACTTCGAGGCAAACATTGTGTGCCGTAAGAAGATGATTCGTTTGACAACGCCTGACGGTAGTTCGGTGACGGTTTATGGTGATCGGGTGACTACAATTCCGAAGGTGATTTCAATGGCAGTGGCGGGAAAGTGTATGAGGTATGGATGTAGTGCCTACTTGGCCTATGTAAAGGATGTGGATATGCCAACACCACAACTATCTGATGTACCCGTTGTGTGTGACTTTCCAGATGTGTTCCCAGAAGATTTATCAGGAGTGCCACCTGACCAAGAGATCGAGTTCCAGATTTATCTGATACCGGGTGCCCAACCTGTTGCCAAGGCACCATATCGATTGGCCTTGACAGAGATGAAAGAGTTGATGGAGCAGTTGCAAGAGCTGCTTGACAAGGGGTTTATCAGACCAAGTATCTCTCCTTGGGGTGCTCCGGTCCTGTTTGTAAAGAAGAAGGACGGTAGTATGAGGATGTGTATTGACTACCGTGAGCTGAATAAGTTGACATTGAAGAACCGATACCCCTTACCGAGAATAGATGATTTGTTCGATCAGCTTCAGGGTGCCAGTTTGTTTTCAAGGGTAGATCTTCGATCAGGTTACCATCAGCTTATAGTGAAGGAGTCGGATATCCCTAAAACAGCTTTTCGCATGCGCTATGGTCATTACGAGTTTCTTGTCATGTCCTTTGGTTTGACCAAAGCGCCAGCTGCTTTTATGGATCTAATGAACCGTTTGTGTCGGTCGAGGTTGGATAAATCAATAATTGTGTTCATTGATGATATCCTGATTTATTCAAAAAGTGAGATTGAGCATGCCAGTCACATTCGGGAGGTTTTGGAGACGTTGAGGAGGGAGAAGTTGTATGCAAAATTCTCCAAGTGGGCGTTCTGGTTGCGCGAGTTCAGTTCTTGGGTCATGTGGTGAATCCCGACAGGATTATGGTGGACCCGACGAAGGTGGAGGCGGTTATGCAATGGAAGTCACCGAAGACGCCATCCGAGATTCGTAGTTTCTTGGGTTTGGCGGGCTACTATATAAGATTCATTCAAGACTTTTCCAAGATCGCTTCTCTACTAACCAAGTTGACCCGAAAAGATGTGAAGTTCGTATGGGGTCAAGCTCAAGAGAAGGCATTCGAAGAATTGAAGGCGGGACTGACTCAAGCCCCTCTTCTGTCATTACCCGATGGGAGCGAAGATCTGGTGGTTTATTCTGATGCTTCCTACTTGGATTTGGGGTGTGTGTTAATGCAGAGAGGGAAGTTATAGCCTATGCGTCCTGACAGTTGAAGGTTCATGAGGTCAACTACCCTACTCATGACTTGGAGCTAGTGGCCGTGGTCTTTGCACTAAAAATTTGGAGGCACTATCTGTATGGAACGAAGTGCACCATCTTCACCGACCACAAGAGCTTGAAGTACTTCTTCGAGCAAAAGGATCTGAACATGAGGCAGAGAAGATGGTTGGAGCTCATAAAAGACTATGATTGCGAGATCCACTACCATCCTGGCAAAGCCAATGTGGTGGCGGGTGCCCTGAGCCGAAATGAGAGACCCAAGCCGATTCGGGTGAAAGCATATCAGCTGATCATGACCTCTGATGTGATGAAACAAGTCAAAGAGTTTCAAGATGAGGCACTGAAAGGAGACCATCTTAACTCTAAAAGAATGACAGGTCTGGTTGGGGAATTGGGTGAAAACACACTCGGTGTTAGAACCCGATTCGGCCGTGTATGGATTCCTCGTTTTGGGGATCTACGGGTAAAGATTATGGAAGAAGATCATAAGACCCGATACTCTATCCATCCCGGTGCCACAAAGATGTACCAAGACATGAAGAAAGATTATTGGTGGCCGGGTATGAAGCGCGACGTGGTGGAGTGTGTGAGTAAGTGCCTTACTTGCTCGCAAGTGAAGGCTGAACATCAGAAGCCGTATGGGAAGATCCAACCTTTGGAAATACCGGAATGGAAGTAGGAGCACATCACCATGGATTTCATTACGAAGCTGCCATGTACTCCTAAATGGTACGATGCCATATCGGTGATTGTGGACCGTTTGACGAAGAGTGCTCACTTCCTACCGATCCGCGAGACATATTATCTGAGAGGTTGGCTGACTTGTTCATCAAGGAGATTGTAACTCGTCATGGTGTGCCGGTGTCTATTGTGTCTGATCGTGACACCCGGTTTACATCTAAATTCTAGAAAAAATTCCACGATGCCATGAGGACGAGGTTACATATCAGCACGGCTTATCATCCCTAAACTGACGGTCAATCAGAAAGGACCATTCAGACATTGGAAGACATGCTTCGGGCATGTGTGATTGATTTTGGAGGAAGTTGGGATGACCACTTACGTTAGCTGAATTCTCGTACAACAACAGCTATCATGCCAGCATTGGCATGCCACCTTACGATATGCTATACGGTAGGAGATGCAGAACACCCGTTTGTTGGGGTGACATTAGTCAGAAAGAGTTGGGAAGCGTTGAGGAATCGAGGCTACGACTGAGAAGCTGGAGAGGATCAAAGCCTTCATGAAGGCAACCAAAACATAGACAGTAGTCGTATGCCGATAAACGACGAAGACCGATTGAGTTCCAAGTGGGTGACCGGGTTATGTTAAAGGTCTCACCTTGGAAGGGTATTATTCCTTTCCGAAAGCGAGGCAAGTTGAGCCCGAGATACATAGGCCCTTTCCGAATCATTGCTCGAGTAGGAGAGGTAGCCTATAGATTAGAGTTGCCTGATGAGTTAAGTGGAATTCATCTGACGTTCCATGTATCTCATCTAAGAAAGTGCTTAGCCAATGAAGGCATGATTGTTCCACTGGAGGATATCGAGGTAGACGAACGGCTCAATTATGTGGAGCAACCAGTGGCAATCATTGATCGAAAGGAAAAGAGCTTGAGGAATAAAGTGGTTCCCATTATGCGTGTACAGTGGAAGCACAGGAAGGAATCCGAGTCTACAAGGGAGACTGAGGAGGCGATGAGGCAACATTATCCTCATCTATTCGAGGAATAACAAGTTTCGGTGACGAAACCTATATAAGGGGGGTGGACTTGTAACACCCGGTTATTTTAAAGTCAAGGAAGAGAAGAATAAAGTGAAAGAAAATAAGAAAAGGAATAAAACCCAGTCTAGGGGTAAAAAGTGTCCAAAAGGACAAAATGTTTGAAAAGTGGGTGTAAAAGGTGGTATGGCCGCCCATATGTCACATACACCTCTGATTTTCGGGTTTTAGAGAGAAAGAGCACCAAGTTCTCAGTTTTGAAGGAAGAACAAGAAAGAGTTCGAATTTAAGGTAAGAATTCATGCTTTTATGGTGTTCTTTCTGAGGTCTATCCTTGGGTTTATGCTTATGTGTGTTTGTATGTGTTTGGGTATGTTTTAGTGGGTTTCTAGCAGTTGAATTCAATTTGCAAACGAGTTTGTAGGAAGCCATACTCAAAAGCTGCAAAGGTGAGTTCTAGGACCCTTTTTTACTGGCTTTTAACTGATTTTGGGCTGGAAATGCATGAATGTATGTTTTTATATAGCTGGGTTTCGGACCCGTATGCTTGAATATGTGTATGATGATGTTATGATGTGATATGTGACTATGTTCATGCTTGATGATGTATGATTGTGTTTCTAAGGCTTAGAGGGTAAGAATTAAGCTTAGAACATGATGAATGGTGCATGGAAATTGAATCTGATGTTTTAGACATACTTGATAAGTCTTTAAATCTGCCTAAGTGTTTGGAAGTAAATGCGGATGAAAAAGGGTTAATGCGGATGAACATTAACCAATGGGTAAGTCAATGCGGGTGAAGTTAGTGTGGATGAAGTCAATGCGGATGAACATTGACTAAGTGCAGGAAATGCGGACGAGCATTTGCCTAAGTCTGGAAAATGCGGATGAGCAAGGTAAGTCAATGCGGATGAACATTGACTAAGTATAGAAAATGCGGATGAGCAAAGTGAGAAAATGCGGATGAAGGAAACCAAATGCGGATGAGTTAGGCAAATGCGGATGACAAATGCGGATGAACTATAGCCAATGAGGATGAACTGTAGGAAATGCGGATGACTATAGCAAATGCGGATGAACACTTAGAAAATTCTGACTTTTTGGGAGAAAAAAAGGTAATGAAGGCTTTGACCTAGGACAATCCTGGGGATTTTGAAAGTTTGGGGATTTTGAAAGTTGACTTTTTAGGTCAAAAATGGTATGTTGGGCTTGTAACGTATTGTGATTGATGCTTATGCATGATGATGATGACGTTGCATGGTTATGCATGATGTATGTTATGTATGTATGATGCCCTGTATGATGATGTATGAATGATATGTTTATGTTCCTTATGATGATGTATGTATATTTCCCATGACTTTACGTGTTATGATAATGAATGAACGAAGTATTATGTAACGTCAAGTGGAAGATAATGAAAGAGGAACATGAAGTTTGAGTGCATGCATTAACAGATAATAAAAGTAATGAGAGCCTTGTAGGCATGGCATGCTCATCGAGATCTTTCCTTGTGATTGACCATTTGCATAGAACTATTGCTGCATACCTTAGGTACTGTGACCATGAGGTGTGACGCACCGTTATAGAAGGTCTATGTGAGGCCTAGGTCCAGAACCATGAACAGAAAGGTATTGCATTTGGAAATGGTAAACCTACATTCATACCTTAGGTACTATGACCACGAGGTGCGATGCACCGTTATAGAAGGTCTATGAGAGGCCTAGGTCTAGAACCATGAATGAAAAGGTATTGCATAGTAAACCTAAATCTTACTCTAGGTACTGGGACCACGAGGTGCAACACACCGTTATAGAAGGTCTATGATGGGCCTAGGTTCAATACCATGAACAGAAGGGTAGGGTTTATGGATGACAGGAAAGATAAGTAAAGAATAAGGCATGAAAGATTAAAGAAGATAATGAATATATTCTCTGTATGTACATACGATGTAAGATCCAAACGAATGTAAAGTATAATATGTTTTTATGAGAAAGGATGGTTTTATGGAAGAAAAGTAAGTTTTATTATAAACTAGAACTCACTCAGCAACGCTAACTTTTATGCATTTTCCAGTTGGCAGGTGAGCATTGCTGAGGATGGCACGAGGCGGCTGCTCAGCTCTTTTGGATGGCATCCGTTTATTTAAGGCTTTTGTGATGTAATACAACAATGAAATTTTGTAACCGACAAACGATGCATTATTTTGCAAAAGTTTTATGATGAAATAAAATGCCATTTGTTCTATGTTTCCGCTGCAATGTTTTGATGATTAAATGTAAAGTATATGTTTTATGTGCGATGAATTACCAGCTGTAAGCGTCCTGAGAACGGGGCCTTACAATTAAACGACAATTAGTGTGGGCTCATGACACGTGTATGCAAGACGTAACGGAACTAACGGAGTTGGTAAGTAAAATTACCGGATGTCAAATTATCCCTATGTTGAAAGAATTTTCATCCTGAAAGTTGCGTTACATGGTGGATGTTCCATCACTGGTCTACTGCATTGGCACACAGAAATCGAAATCGAGTGAGTTTTGGATGAGTTGTCATATCATCCCCATGTTGAAAGAAATTTTGTCCCAAAATTTAAATCAATACCTTTATCTGTGCATCGTCTTTTTGAATAGTTAAGGGCACTTAAGCTTCATTTGATCTTCTCGTTCCCACGTGAATTCCGGTCCACATCGCGAATTCCAATGGATTTTGACTATGGGTATCTTGCTTTGCATAAGTGTTTTCACCTCACTGTCCATCACCTCAACTGGTTCTTCAATAAAGCGTAATTGTTCATCCACTTGAACTTCTTCTAGTGGTACGACCATTGTTTCATCAGTTAGACACTTCATTAGGTTCGACACATGAAATACATCATGGATTCCACTTAGCGAATCAGGTAGGGCTAGTCGATAGGCCACTGGACCTATTCTTTCCACTATTTCAAATGGTCCAACGTACCTTGGCTTTAGCTTTCCTCGCTTGCCAAACCGAACTATGCCTTTCCATGGTGAGACCTTCAATAAAACCTTGTCACCAACCTAAAACTCTAAAGGTTTCCATCTCCTGTCAGTATAACTCTTCTGTTTGTCTCGTGCTGCAGCCATATGGTTTTGTATCTTCATAATCTTCTCTGTTGTCTCATGAATTAACTTGGGACCCATCAGTTGACTATCACCAATTTCCGCCAAGCAAACTGGTGATCTACATTTTCTCCCATACAATGCCTCGAAAGGTGCTACCTGTATGCTAGTATGATAACTGTTTTTATAAGAAAACTCCACCAATGGTAGGTGAATTTCCCAGTTATTCCCGAAGTCAATCACACAAGCACGTAGCATATCCTCCAACGTCTGTATGGTACGCTCACTCTGGCCATCCGTCTATGGATGATAAGCAGTACTCATATCCAATCGTGTACCCAAAGATTTCTGTAGTGATTGCCAGAATTGTGACGTGAAACGAGCATCGCGGTTATAAATAATTGAGATCGGTACACCGTGTCTTGAAACAATCTCTTTAAGGTACAGTCGGGTTAATTTCTCCATCTTGTCAGTTTCCTTAATTGCAAAGAAGTGAGCAGACTTTCTCAATCGATCCACGATAACCCATATCATGTCACAACTAGTATTAGTCCAGGGTAACTTGGTAATAAAATCCATGGAGATTTGTTCCCATTTCCATATTGGTATCTCGGGTTGTTGCAACAGTCCAGATGGTATTTGGTATTCCACCTTTACTTTCGAGCAGGTCAAACACTTGCTCACATACGTAGCTACATCCGCCTTCATGTTAGGCCACCAGTAGTGCGCCTTTAGGTCATGGTACATCTTGTCGGATCCAGGATGTATAGAATACTTAGATTTGTGTGCCACACTCATAACTTAATCCCTTAGATTTCCATAGACCGGCACCCAAAGTCTATCCATGAAGTACCAAATTTCATCCTCTTTCATCACTATTTGTTTATCCATTCTCCTTAACGACTCAGAACCAACATTTTCCGATTTTAAGGCTTCTATCTGTGCCTCCTTAACTTGTTCGGGCAGTGGGTACCGATAGTAAGCTTTAAAGCTTGCACCCGTCTAGGTTTGGATGTTCCCTTCCGGCTTAAGGCATTGGAAACCACGTTTGCCTTTCCCGGATGATACTTGATAGCACAATCATAGTCGTTTAGTATCTCCAGCCAACGTCATTGCCTCATATTCAACTCCTTTTGCTCGAAGATATGTTGAAGACTCTTGTGATTGGTGTAGATAGTGCACTTGGTACCGTACAAGTAATGTCTCCAAATCTTTAAGGCAAAAACCACTACACCCAATTCTAAGTCATGGGTGGTATAGTTCTTCTCGTGAACCTTTAGTTGTCTTGAGGTGTAGGCTATCACCTTTTCTCGTTGCATCAAGACACAACCCAATCCTTGAATGGATGCATCATAATACACCACGAAATCATCCGTTCCCTCTGGCAGTGCCAATATCGGTGCACTACAGAGTTTTTGTTTTAACAGTTGAAAAGCCGATTCTTGGCTCTCACTCCATTTGTATGTCGTTCCCTTGTGAGTCAAGGTTGTGAGAGGTTGTGCGATCTTAGAGAATCCCTCTATGAATCGTCGGTAATATCTTGCTAATCCCAGAAATTGCCTTATCTCGCTCGGCGTTTTGGGTATAGTCCAATTCTTTATCGCCTCAATCTTGGCAGGATCAACATGTATCCTCTTCTCATTAACAATATGACCTAGAAATTGCACTTCTCATATCCAAAAGTCACACTTAGAGAATTTGGCATACAACTGCTCATTCTTCAATAGTTCTAAGATCATTCGTAAGTGCTCTTCATGATCCTCCTTGGTCCTAGAATATATCAGTATATCATCGATAAACACAATGACGAACTGATTGAGATAGGGTTTGCACACACGGTTCATGAGGTCCATGAAAAAGTAGGTGCATTAGTCAACCCAAAAGGCATGACCAAGAACTCATAATGACCATAACGAGTACGAAACGCAGTTTTGGGGATGTCTTCTTCTCGGACTCTAAGTTAATGATAACCGGATCTCAAGTCAATCTTCGAATAATAGCTTGATCCCTGAAGCTGATCAAACAAGTCATCAATACGAGGTAAAGGGTATCGTTCTTGACTGTTACTTTGTTTAACTCCCTATAATCGATGCACATCCGGAATGTGCCATCCTTCTTCTTAACAAAAAGAATAGGGGCTCCCCATGGTGATGTGCTAGGTCGAATAAAGCCCTTATTCTAAAAGCTCCTGAAGTTGTGATGAAAATTCTTGTAGTTCGTTTGGTGCTAATCGATAAGGTGCCCTAGCAATGGGGTTGCGTCGGGAGTAAATCAATTGAAATTCCATTTGGCGGTGAGGTGGTAATCCAAAAGATCCTATGGAAACACCTCTGTAAAGTCACGCACTATGGGAATGTCCTCCATTCTCCTTTATTCCGCTTGCTTATCGGTGACGAGTGCTAGAATAGCCAAACGACCTTTTTGCAACAACTTTTGGGCTTTCATGTATGAGATGATGCCTATCACAACACCACTCCTATCACCTATGACTATAAGGATTTTATCACCAACCGGAATCCGTATGATCTTCTCATGGCATATGACTTCCGCTTGCTTATTAGAGAGCCAATCCATGCCTATCACTACATCAAAACTCCCCAGCGTAACAGGCATAAGATCTATAGCGAAAGTATGACCGACAAGCTCTATCATACAATCTCTAAGGATATGCGTTACATGGATCTGTTTACCGTCGGCCAATTGTACGGTGTATTTAGATTCTAAGGGGAGGGTATATCACTTAAAAGACTACAGAACGTTAAGGTCACAAAGCTCCTATCGGCTCCAGTATCGAATAGTACAATAGCAAAACACCCATTAACAGAAAACCTACCGGTAACAATTGTGGGGTCGTTTAGAGCCTCACCTGAGCCAATGACGAAGGCTCTCCCATTGGCTCCATCGTTTTTGCTACCATTACCAGTACCATTGCCATCATTGTTGTTGTTACCGTGGTTGTTTTTGTTGTGGCCCTTGTCGTTATTACCATTACCATTTTTCCTTAATTGTGGGTAGTTTCGCCTGTAATGCCCTTCCTTCCCACATTCAAAACAACCTTTGGGAGTCTCCTGAGGTTGTTGTGGCTTCCTTAACAGTTCACCACGACAATTCTTAGCAGTGTGTCCAATCTTACCACAGCGTTGACACTTGAAATTATCACACCTTCCCACATGATGGTAATTACACCGAGTGCACTTCGGATGTTAACCACCATAACCACTGGGTCCTTGACTATTTGAAGCCGTCCGGTTGAAGTTGCGGTTATTATCGAACCTCCGTTGTTGCTGCTGAACTGGATGTTGTTGTTGTTGAGATTGGGGTTGACCGCTAGATGATGATGATTTGTTGTTGTTGGAAGTATCCCGCTTCCTCTTGTTGTCGGGCACGCTCACCACAGCGCCCTGCTTAGGTAAACATCCTTGCTCCACTGCTTGATCAGTTAGCTTATGAGCTAACTGGATGGCTTGCTGAATTGTGGTCGGGTTGGAAGCAGTCACCATGCTTTGAATTTCAGGTACTAATCCCCGTATGTAATGCTCCATCCTCTTGTGCATTCGTTCAACATCCCCGGGCATAGGGTGGCTAGTTCATGGGTTCGGGTGGTGTAGGCCTCGATTTCTGAGCCCTGCATTAAGTTGCCAGAACTCCATCTTCAGCTTTTGTACTTCATTTCGAGGACAGTACTCCTCAGTCATCATCTCCTTGAATTCAGTCCATGGAAGCCCATTTGCCATCGCTTGTCCTAGCATCTGAACTTGCGCGTTCCACTAGGATAGAGTGGCACCTTCCAGAGTCCCGGTGGCATATTTCACCTGATCAATAGGTGGGCAGTTGCATTTGGAGAAAACAGACTCTGTCTTCTCAAACCATGGTACCAATCCTATAGCCCCTTCAGTACTGCTATAGGTGTGTGGTTTACAGTCCATAAAGGACTTATAGGTACACACCGATGGTCTTGTTTTAACACAACAAACATTGATTAGATGTCCTATATGGTTATTCAGGATATTTGATTTAGCTTTCTATCATCGTTTACCTGCTGGCTGTCCCGTCTGGACAGTAGCCACCGCTTCCAGAACATGCTCGTTTATCAGGGCAGCTAATTCAGCAGGGGTCATGTTTATAGCACCACCGCCATGGTCTCCGGCGCCACGTCCACGTCCATGCCCAGACCCACGTCCACGTCCACGGGCGTCCATTTTTTACTTTACATTCACAAATACAATAATGAGTAACATCAAGCACATTTATCCCATTGAAGTACAATAAACAGTAAAGAATAATGAATCATCACAACCACAACATTCATAACAAAAATGATAACCAGGATAAATAAATTATAAATGAGTCACAATGTATTCACCAATGTCATAATTTAAGTTTTTCATTTGGGTGGGGAAACAACCCTTCCCATATAGGTTTCAAAAGGAGAAACACTACATATTCCAAGTTATATAAAGGAGATCAATTGACGACATCCGACCCATCACTATCATCTCCCGTCTCCACCGGTTCCTCCTCCCCGGGTTCCTCCTCAGGATCCTCATCCCTAGGGTCCTCTGTAGGAGCAGGAGCTATAGCAATCTGAAGCGCTGCCAATTGGGCTTCTAAGATAGCAATTCTGTTATCGGCTACTGTATCATGTTTTTCACGAGCAGTTATGCGTCCTCTAAGTGTTATAAAACCGTCTTCCATGTGGTGACACCTATTTAGGGTCTTCCCGTGTCGCTCCTTGAGTTCATCCATTTGATGTCGTAGTTTCTACACCTCGTGCTGCAGTGTACAAACATCACCCGTGAGTCGCCTGACTCATTGCTGCTCAGTATCCAGTGCAGCCACCAGTGCAGCAATCATTTGCTTATTGGACTGCACCGTCCATGGGAGTGAAGGCGTTGACTGATCAGCGTTGCTCCTAGTCCTGGCCTCGGGACAGGTACGCGCTCCCTATGCATTATGTGATCAACGAACTTGGGGTAGAAACTCCAGTCTCGTGGGGGTCATGCTCCATCAATGCAAAAGGTTGATCCCAATCAATCTCCCCTCGAGGATAAGCTCGACGGGGCCAGTCGAGTCCATTGTGGGTACAGGTGTGGGAGGTGGGGACTCAGATCGTGTAGGTGATGTCGGTCTCTTACCCAGAGTTCTCGATGATGATGCCATGCTGCAGAGGGTGTGATGTGTATGCCAATGAGTATGCAGTAGAGGAAATAAGGAACATGTAACTAACTAACTATGTGCAGTTATAGTCTAGTGTGTATGTAACCTAGTTCCCTATAACCAATGGCTCTGATACCAATGTGTCACACCCTCGGAATTCACATGCGGAGTTTTACCGCTAGGCGTGTGAACAAACCAGGATCACAATCAATAGTTACCCAGAACGACTCTATATGCCAACGTTAGAATAAAATCAACCAAAGTTCAAACTTGAAAACTATGCGGAAGCGTTTTGTAAATACGACAAATCCAAAGTATATAAAAAATGCGAAATATGGCATAACACACGCCATCCCAATGTTTAAAAACCCATGAATAAAAGACAACAAATGTATCTACGAATTAAAGCCTTAGGATGCATGTTGGACCCGTGTTGTGCTCCTAATGGCGAGCCGAGTTAACGACCTGAGAATAGCATACTAAAAATGTCAATACAATGGTTGGTGAGTTCAAGAGTTGACGTTCAAATATAAACAATTTAGCAGTTGTGATATATAAGTAGTGTATTGTAACAGATAGCTAATCTATTAACAAAATATTAATTCATAGTGATTTCGCAATTGAAGCTGACTGTGATAAGTTATTGCCTCCAGTCACAACTTATCAGGTCGTGACACGTCATTAGGACAAATTGCACCCAGTTGACCTCGAGTCATACAGGTGGGGCTCGTCAGACCCAGTAGTACTACCCAAGTTTCCCCGCTATTCAATATTAACAATTCGAAAGTGTAAGGACTTTTCCATGATAACAACACTATATTAATATTATACACAACTTAATATATAAAGCGTTTGTAAAACGAGTATGCTATCTTCCCCAAAAGAGATTAAGTAAAGAGTGGGGCATGAACTCACCTGATATGCGTAACAAATACTTAGGGTTTACTTGGAAGAAAGAGTGGACAGACAACCTTTAGAGGTTACCTAGATCATGTAAGTACATAAGTACGTGTAAACAGAGAACATGTGGAACCCTAAGCACACCACAACCAAAGACTCAAGGTTTTAGAAAACAGACACGTTTGACCCAGTTGACCCGTTTGACCCATTGGTGACATCATGAGTTATAATTCAATTAAGCAAATGTGAACATATAACATACATGGTTAACATTCAAATGGATCACATGAGGTGCTACATTACCCAATGCATTACTTAGATCATCATACCACTAAATATCATACAAGTCAGGTGAATCTAAAACATTAACATGCCTAGTTATAACATAACTAACACGCCACACAAAGATCAAATCACGCACTACATGCCATGTGAAGCCACTCACCACTTCACATCCTAAACCCTGTCAATCCTCCTAAGTAGGGGCCTTAGATTCGCACGCGTGTATGATGATCACAATCATATTCATTAACCATGTTCATTGCATTCAACATACACCACAATAATCAATTTCCAGTCCCAAACATGATGCCTTAATTACTAATCAACCTTCAACATCATATATGATCATCAAAGTCCATACATCACAGATGATCATCCAAGCTTTCCATACAACTAAATTAACATATTCTATCACATTAGAAATCATCCATGAACATACTAACATGCTCCTAATATCCCAAACATACCCAAACTATCATCTTTCAAACTTTGTGCAAATAAAGTTTCCCTTTTGGGAAAGCAATCCCAAAATCTATCAAAACACCAATGTATTCATGAATTCATTAATAATACACCAATTCAAGTTCATATCAACATCTAAGCATGATCAACAACATTCAAACATCATAATTCACTAACCTTCATGATCAAAAGTTTCTACTTTTGGAAATCTATGAACTACAACATTCATTCTTAGTTTTCTAGCATCCATATCATCAATCTATCATACATACATCATCATAAACCCTTCAACAACATCAATCCATCATCAAATCATCATATCATGAAAAATAAAGTTACTATTCTTAGTAACCTATGAACAACACATCAAAACGTAACTTTCTTGCATAATCGACGTTAACTAACATGTATACAATCTAACTAACATGATAACATCATCAAACAACAACAATCAACATCAAATCTCAGATTTTCGGCCAACTTGAAAAAACCCACATAAATATCAAAACTAACCTTAATTCTTGCAAAGGAACAAGATTGATGCTTCTATTGCCTTCTAATGCTTGAAATCGATCCAATCCAAGGTTTCTTTGCTTGCTTTTGGTCAAATTTCGTGAGGGGGGGGGGTATGGGGATGAAGTCGCGGCCGAATGGGGGGTGGGGATTAGGGTTGGGATTTTGTTATAATTAGTTTACAATATTAGTCTTTAACCCTTGCATTGTATTTTCTATAAAGATTAAGCTTCAAACTCTTGTTTAAAAGTGTTTCTAACTAGATTAATAAACATATAGACTAATAATAATAATTACATGTTTTATCTTTACTAAACACAAAACATACGAATAATACACACGTTTCCACGTTACGCGATAAAATTCACCGTTAACATTTAAATCGCGTAAACACATAAACATAACACAACAATCACATAATCAGTTAAATTATCATTAATTTAACAATATTAACTATTATCAGGTCACCAACATTAAACGACAACTAGTGTGTGCTCATGACACGTGTATGCAAGACGTAACGGAACTAACGGAGTTGGTAACGTAAAATTACCGGATGTCACACCATCACACTGACAGTTTTGTCCATGGTAGAGAGGGTGCAGACATCGACGGTGCAACGGAAGACGACGATCGATGCAGGCGTAAGAAGGCGACGATTTGAGAAGCCCTTTCTATGTAGTGAAATCAATGAAGGATGTTGCTAGTTTTGTAATCAGGTGTTGTTGAAAGTATAGGTTTTCCTCTTTAAACTCATTTAGATGAGGAAAAATGCATCACACAATAAAGCTATGTGGCAAAATCACCAAAAACCGAAAGCAAACTATATTTCTTTAGTTGCTTTTCAATATTTAGGAGAATAGTAATTAAGTGAAAATGAAAAACTAGCATTAACTTCACAACATCATGTGTCTATGATTACGGAATCTAAATTGGTTTGAAATTCCATAAATATACAATTACTGGACCTACTAACTTTTTTTGGGTTTCAAAATCAGATTCTACCAGAGCTCTCTTCATAAAAAATTACATGTTATTTGAATCTTAACACATCTAAAAAAATTTAACGCACACAACCACACATATTTGATCACTAGGAGTGAGTTTTAGTAAAGAAATTCTAAATATACAAATTATTTTCTCTCATTTGTCACAACTGAAAATAAACAAAAACCTTGAATAACATATCGAATCGTGTGATTTGTTTAAAATAATATTTCTACTCTAATAAAAGGGTAAATAAGGTGGACATGTGTTATCATCACATTTCATTTCATCAAATTTTTTTCGCTTCGCTCTTTTATTAATTATCTCATTAATTAATTACTAATAATAATAATAATAAATTAAAAAAAATTATTTTTATTAATTATTTTTCTAAGTAAATAACTTTTTACAAAATAAAATTTACTTTAAAAACCTTTTTAAAAATATAAAATATTTTTAAATTGATGTTTGTAAGTAAATTTTATACATACAAAAATTAAATAAAATTGGGAGTTATAAAAAGTTTTAAAATTTTACATATTTTTTAAAATTGTTTGCTTTAAAACAAGATTATTTTATTTTTTCTTTTGGAAAATAATTAAAAAATTAAAAAATTAAAAAAAGATTAAAAAGTTGACATTATTATTTTATTATTTATAGTCCGTACTTATATATGATTTCAATTATGTTTTATCTTAAAATATCATTTTATAACTAATACAATATTGATAATTTATTTTTTAACCCGTGTAATTCACAGGTTTATTAAAGCTAGTCACAAGGATAAACAATAAAGAGTTTTTCTCTCAACACCTTTTTATATATTATTGAGAAGACAAAAATCCTAAAGTACAGGTCATTAAACCCTGAAGTAGAGCTTATTTTTTTATATAACCAAGTCACCCCATTTTCTATGTATTATAAGTAAAAACTTAACTAAATCACAACAAATATTATTATGCCATAACATTAACATATATTATGTTTTGTTCTGTAAACAAGACGCTATGTTAATGTATCTAAATGAGTAAAATATGATGCCTTAAAACAGATTATGGTATACAGTTTTTTTTAATTCATGTTTTCTCAAACAATTAAATTCATTTTCTTCTCCATGACCATATCAACAATATAATCAATGACTTTAACCTAATCTCATTATAACCGAAGACTTTGACCTTCTACTCATTTTAACAATATCCGAAGCTTCATCACTTTCATCCAATGATTTCAGGAACGCAACTGCTTCTTGGACCGGAAAACTATATATGGCTAATTTTAACTAGTTAAACCATTTTTATTGGAATTCGTAAATTAAGTTTTCGAATACATATTCGATTGTTCTATGGCCAATGGTCTCTTAGTAAGTGATCAAGTGGAAGGAGTAAGACTTAGTTTCTTTGATGTAAAAGGTTTAAACTTCGGTAATAACGAATAATTATTAACTGGTGATACTAACATCTAACCCATTAATATGTCGTTAAAAATTTCAACTATTCTATTGCAGTTTGTAAACTGAAAAGTCGCCTAGTTATCAATCTATATAATGCTCCAAATAAAAAGTCTGATTAACATAAAAATATCTATTCAAAATTCAACTAATCAATATATTTGAAAATAAGACAATTGTAATTTTGCTTAAATTTTAATATAAATAAGACAACTTTTTAAGTACAAGATGAAAATGTTTTATGCAATAGTTATTTAAATTGCACGTATTAAATAAACTAGTTATAACTAGTACATTATTTAATTCATATTAGATTATTTAATTTATTAAATAAATTATTATCTTATATATATACACTTTAGATTAATATTCAAATTTGCATTTATTTTATATTATAAATTATATATTAAAATATGTAAATATATTATTACTAAACATATAATAATAATAATAATAATAATAATAATAATAATAATAATAATATAATAATAATAATAATATAATAATAATAATTATAACAATAATTATAATAATAATAGTAAATAGTAATAATAAAAGTAATAGTATTAGTAATAATAATAGTAGTAGTAGTAATAGTATTAGTAACAGTAATAGTAACAATAAGAATAATAATAAAAGTAACAATAACAGCAACGGCAACGGCAACGGTAACGGTAACGGTAACGGTAACGGTAACGGTAACGGTAACGGTAACGGTAACGGTAACGGTAACGGTAACGGTAACAATAACAGTAAAGAGTAAAGAGTAACAATAAACAGTAAACAATAAACAGTAAAAAGTAACAGTAAACAGTAACAGTAAATATTAAATAGTAACGAGTGACGACAATGGGTAACGATAACGGGTAACGATAACGGTAACGATAACGGTAACGATAACGATATAATTAGTGTTTAAGACAGGTTGGGTTTAAATCACAGTCCCAACAAAGACTATTTGACACACGAAACATCGCACGGGTTTACCCATAGTTTAACACTAATATAAGCCTTCAAATTGCATTAAAACAAAAGGGCTCATCATCACTTAGTTCCTTGATACGCACAAGATTTAGTTATGATTCAACTATGTATACGTGCATATGTATTATATAGTGTTCAACTGGAGTCAATTAAGAACAAATAGGCTGTTAGCTCCTTGGTATGAACATGCCTTCAATCCCCCGACCGCTTGAGTTTGAACGTAGCGGCACGGAGGGTTTTTTTTAGTTTTTTAATTGTTTGTTCCTATTTCTTATCTTTTTTTTAATCTTAATTCTTTTTTAATTTTTTATCTAATTTTTAAATTTTGTTTTTCCGATTGCATGTAAGAATATTTTATTTTTCTTTAGTTTTACATTGTAAAATATAACACTTTTGTTGTTTCGACAATTTGAAATATCCGACCATGAATTATGATTATAACTACAAACAAAAATTGTTTTTCTTGCCGTGTAGCGTGAATAATAATACTACTTAATTTAAGAAAAAAACAACATGCCATAACTATAATAAAAAAGATAATATAAATATAATAAAGTCAATAAATTCAGTTCCATACATCTTCCTAATTGTTTATGTTTTCTTCTTGATGTTTTCACAATCACCTCCTGTCAAATTAGATTTAAGCCAAATTAGTCTCATACTAGAGTTTCTTTGATTTTCTTTGACGGTGGTAATATTGTGCCACATGAAAAAGGTTTTAGTAGAACAAACCGAAGGGGTTGTTTGAGTTGAAAGGGTTCATCTTGGCAATATTAAAATTGTATATATAAAATGGTAGAAGAATTGATATGTAAGTAGAGAATTATCATGTGAAATTAAATAAAGTCTAATGGTATTTATAATGTATTTTTTGAATTTTTTTCATTTTAAATTGAGCCCCAACAATTTTTTCCTCAAATAATGAGTCCAGAAGGCTTTTTCATCATAACACTTGTGGCGACAATCATACGGATACCACCACCACAATTTTTCCTCAAATAATGAGTCCAGGATGGTGTTCCACGTCCGTAAAGGTTTGCATGGTCCGTTCAAGCCCCAGCACAAAAAAACATAAGAATATTATTAAGGATGTCTATATATACTAAAGTTACGAAGGTAATATACAATTTTGATTGATTAGAATTTGGAACGAAAAAGAATAAGAATTGCACTTTCTGTCAACCTTGAGTGCTCAGTTTTTGAAACAATAATTTCATCCTCTCTTTATATTTTTCTTTTATATTACAATTTAAAATCTTAAATATATTTAACTTTTCTTTTTTCATACTAAAAAGTATATTCATGTATCAACTATAAAATTGATTTAGTTATTTTAAACTATTCCTTCATAGTACACCGATTCCTGTGGATATCAATGTTCGTATATCCGAAATATCAGAAAATATTAATGCTATATAAGTAACCCTCACATGGATATGAAATAATAAAAATATGATAATACATTCGTTTTCACATGCCTTTTTTTTTAAAAATGAAAATATTCTTCAACGAATAATAGGTTAATGCGGGGACTTAAACCCTCGACTTTTAAGAGAAAACACTAACATTTTGATACCATTGGACATTTGGACTAGACGTAAAAAAAAGTCACATTGACACATATAATTTGGAAAGGAGAAATTATATTCTAAGTTATGATGCATATAATAGAATTACAGAAATGAATAAAATGAATCAACTCTAACTAACAATCATCACAAGTGATCTTCTAGTTAGTTTAATATTTAATTATTAAAAATTTGGTTATGACTAATTTATTTGGTTTGTTAACAACTAGAAGCAGGATGCATCGGCAGAAAAAGGAAAATTTGAGCTTTAAGAAAGGATGTGTAGACCACATCACTTGCTGCCATAAATGTTTGTACTTGGCTGCTGAGAGCAGCTGTATAATACCATTCTCCAAATGTGTTTTAAATACAAGAGTAATTATCTATATACTAGTCGGTGTAACCCGCGTATATTGTGGTAGTTATAAAATTCGAAATATTTAATTCTAATTATTTATACTTTACTACTAACCACTCGAAAAAATATTACATGTGAAACGCTAATAAAAATATAATAAAAATATTAAAAAATAAATAACTCAAAACAAAGAAGAAAAAACAACAAATGCGTAAATTGTAAAATTGATTAAAATAAAATTTGACATAACTAGAATGATTAATTACAGAACTTAAAAAAAGGTTAGGTGATTAAATGTGAATTTGATAAAACTCGAAAGGTTAGGTATAAAATATAAAAATATTGAAGTGATTAAATGTAAATTTGATATAATTAAAAGGCTTAAATAAAAATTTAAAAAAACAAGAACCAATAAATAGATATCAATTTTGACATAAAAAAAGAAAGAAAGAGAGATAAAACAATGTGGTTAGTTTTAAAAATCATTAAAGGTTTAAGTGTAAGATTATAAAAAACCAAAGTAGGGTTTTAATTAGTTTAGAGAAAACCAAAAATTATTGTGATACCATTGAGAAAATTTATATCTTGCTACTCATATATTTTTTACTTATAATATGTAGTGATGTGATGGGTGTTATCGAACCTATTTTTCGATCTATCTTAAACATTGATAAATTTGAGTATTATTATTATTATTATTATTATTATTATATTATTATTATTATTATTATTATTATGTAAGGCCCCGTTCCCGGGCACCTCACAGCTGGTGATTCATCGCACTTAAAACATTATAAAATGTACATTAATTTTGCAGAGGAATTTAAAACATACATTAATAACTAAAACATGTCCTTTACAACATTAATTTTCATCTCAAAATACATGACATGTCAAAATACGGATGCCAGCCTCAAAATGCTCCCAGTAGCTTATGCATCCATGCCTGCAACTCCTCAGCATCAACATATACTTACCAACTATCATGCATACAAAAGTCAGTGGCGCTGAGTGAGTTCTAGTTTTATAATAAAACATACTTTTCTGTGTTAAAACCGTTCTTTACTGTATTTCAAAACATACTATACTTTACAACCGTTCGTGATCATGCATCATACGTACATACAGATAATATCATTATTATCTTCGTCATTACATTCATTAGCTTTGTTCATTCAACGTATTACATTATCGTTCACTTCCCTTTCTCGATCCGGTCAGACTTTACCCTCTTCATGGCACTCAGCCACGATTACTGAGGTCGAATGACAAGGATCCTATTCTGTACATTATTACGATAATTCATTTACGTTCATTCATACGTTCGTTCTTTCATACATGATCTTTCGTTCATTACTCACCATTACTCGAATCTTGTCTCTTGCAATATCTTAAGTCCGAAGACTGATGCTGCGCCGGGGCCTGCTCACATACCCCCGACTCATGTCCGAAGACTGACACAGCACCGTGATACGCGACAAAGATCCCATACGAGTCAATCATAGGGATTGAACTCCATTCGAGTCCGTTGCAACACAAAGTCGCTCACCTCATCATCTCGTCTCATGCAATATCCCCGACTCATGTCCGAAGACTGATACTGTGCCGAGGCCTGACACACAAACCCCCGACTCATGTCCGAAGACTGACACAGTACCAGGATACGCGACACAGATCTCATCATCCGTCACTTTCGTCATATGCAATACTCCCGACTCATGTCCGAAGACTGATACTGTGCCGGGGCCTACTCACAAACCCCCGACTCATGTCCGAAGACTTACACAGTACCGGAGTACGCAAACTGTATCCTGTCTCATGAAATACCCCCGAATCATGTTCGAAGACTGATACTACACCGGGGCTTGACACACAAACCCCCGACTCATGTCCGAAGACTGACACAGTACCGGGATACGCAACAAGGACCTCTTTCGAGTCTGTTGCAACACAGAGTCGCTCACCTCATACATATGCTTGCAAGCCTTTCTATAGTTTCTATTTTATTCATTTATTTATTCATGCATGCATTCATTCATTACGTTCCTCTTTTCATTATCATCCACTTTACGTTACATAATACGTTCATTACATTTATTAACGTTCAACGCAAAGCCAAGGGAAGACATACACACATGATAAGGAACATACATATAATCATAAACATACACCAATACAGGCACATCATACATGCATAACATGCATAAGCCATCACATCATAACCCGGCCTAACTCCCCATATTACCCCTTAAAAACCACTTTGAATACCTTAAGTCCAAAGTGGATGCATGGGACCTTCCAGGCGTATGAGCATAAAATTCTAAGTATAAATTAACTTGGGTGCATGGGTACTATTTAGGCATTTCTGCCCTGTTTAGGCGCATCAACACTTAAATATAACACTTTGGGCACATGGCATAACTCAGGCGCATGGCATGACTTAGGCGCATGGCATGACTTAGGTGCATGGCATGACTTAGGCGCATGGCATAACTTAGGCGCATGGCATGACTTAGGCGCATGGGCCATATGTTGGGCGCATGGCCCGCAAATTGGACGTATGGCCAACTGCTGGGTGCATGGGCCATTTGCTTTGGGTGCATGGGCCATCTGCTTTGGGCGCATGGGCCATCTGCTGGGCGCATGGCCAACACTTAGTGTCTGCTCTCTCATGCCGGACGCATGGATACTATTTAGGCGCATGAACCACTATTCATGTTCATTGAAACATTCTAAAATCCTTTCCCAGGCTACCATTTTCACCCGATAATCATTCTAAGCATACCCAAACACAAATCTAACATACTAAGGCCATCTAAGCATGCTAAACATCATCTCTAACCCATAATCATCACTATAACATGCATACATACATACAACATTCGAACATAAGGCTGCAAACCCACGGTTTCTTTAAAAGATTTTACCTCCTATGCATAATAGCCCCAAATCAGTTGGAAATCAGTAAAAGAGGGGTTCTAGAAACTCACCTTTAGCAGCTTTTGAGCAACACTCTTCCCGTTCAAGACCCACTTCGATTCAACTCCTTGAATCCCGAAAGTAAACTCTAAACAACCGGAACTTCGGTCAAGAACTCAATACTCAACTGAAACTGAGCTCAAGGAAGAGAAGACTTACCTTTTTCAGCTTCTTCTTGCTCTTTCTCTCTCTAGAACCGAGCTCTCTTTCTCTCTCTTCTTTTCAGCCGTGAAGAAGATGATGAAGAAGGAAGAATGGGCAACCATGCCCTTAAAATCTTAAAATAATAAGATTTGTACTTTGTATATTTTTTCTCCTCCATTTGTACACAATTTTCATTCTTTCTATTTACTTTTCTTTTCCTTCCGTTTAAGTAGAAATTTCGGGGTGTTACATATTATTATTATTATATCTATGTAAATATTAAGTGAGTATGTATTTGAGTGTTTAATATAATAATACTTCAATTAAAGATATTAAGATATAAAAATAAATAATAAATGAATATATTTTAATATTATGTTAAGATATTATAAATAAGATAATACTTAAAATAAATATATATTAAATAATGTATTCATTGGGAGACATTTAGTACATATGGGCAAATTAAAAATATTGTATATAATGCTTGTAACTTATGTTCAAAAATTTATATAATTTTGAGTAAAATTACAAATGTATCATTACTTTATGATTTATATAATAGTTTAGATAATATAGATATATATTCTTATTATTATCATTATTATTAAAGTATTTAGTAATTATATAGTTAAGTATTTAAATAAGATGATACTTATGTATAAATTCAACTATTATTATTATTATTATATTAAAAATAGGGTTATTAAGTTTCAGTTATATCAACTTTCATTCATTGATTGGGATTCATCTTAACTTATTAAATATTTACAGAGACTCCAAACTTATATTTTATTTCCCTCAAATAATCTATCACCAAGTGAAATTTAACATATTAGTTTTTTTGATGACATGAACTATTTATATGTCTAAAAATCTAAGTTAAAAAATATAAAATCAATTATCACATCTATCAATCTGAAACCTGAAACTTTTAGATCCTCAAAACCATTAATATCAACCTCTTGATTTGAACTAATTGACTCGTTGGAGGTAGATTTTAGGTGACAATGAAGGCTAGTGTAAGGATCGTCAAAATAACATAATTGATCTCGTGAATTGAATCTGGAATGTAATCGCTCACGAAAAAGTAGAATAAAAAAAATGAACACAAATGTAAATAAACTTTCCAGTATTTTGCTTTCTAAATTTGATTGATTACAATAAGTGTGAAATTCATAAAAATAAAAAAAGCTCTCTAATTGCATTACAAAACTTCTATTTATACTATACTAGTAGTTCTCGCGCGACAAAAAGGTTCGCACGTGACAAGTTGTTGTCGTGCGATAAGCAAGTTATTGTGTGGCTTCTTTAAACATGTCATTTGACTTGAACTTGATCTTTATCTTGATTTGATTTTCCAAGGCTCTAGGTTCAACCTCTACATCTAGACAAATAAAACGAATCTCATAGAGGATGAACGGTGGTAGTGTTGAAAAATGGCTAAAGTTTCCCCTATGTCATAAAAAACACTAACCAGATTTAACTCAGTAGTAATGGATCGTGGGAAGAAATTAAACTAAAAGTTGAGAGTGTCTATAAATAGACTCTAAGTTGGGATTAATCTCGATCAATAAATGAAATTAAGATTCTTAAATCTAATAACCCTTATAAGAATTTAGTAATTATATAGCTAAATATGTAATAAGATAATACTATTTTAATCAGATATAAACAAGAGAAAAGACTAGAAAGAGAAATTGATTTCATTAATTAGGGTTTCATAAATGATACACACATATATAAAATAGTGTGGATATTGTAATACTCCCCCTCAAACATTTTATATTATACACTATCAATATTATACTTTGGATAATAATGGTTTAGTACTTCTAGACTCATATTAACTAATAATACAGGATCAGTTAGTGTGGCTTGGTAAAACCATATTAATAAAACCTAATGGAACAGAACTTAGTTAAGAAAAATAGTTCAAAATGTATTATCCTCCCCCTCAATTAAACATGTATATTTCAATTTTTAGAGTTCGCTATTCTATTACAATAGTTTGTTTGATCGTTGATGTAGTCTTGCATATAGTTGAGTTGGACATTCTTTGGTCGTCATGAATTTTCCATGTCTTTATAATCAAACTCTATTCGAGTCCAATAGACATACTGCATGAGCATAACCAACTAGACAAGACATCATGTTATTATTATAAAAACAACCACATGCCTTGAGTCTTACAAAAAATCAACTTATTCTTTGATATGCTTGTGAAGCTGCATTGTTCAAAAAATTTCTAGGGAAACCCAGTGAGACAAAACCAAAGCTGAAAAAAATACAATGTTCATCATATATTATTAACAACACACTTCAAGATAATATTAAATGAGCACTTCAGTGCTTATATAATAAATTGATTCAATTGGATTAGTTATGTTGTCTCGTTGAAGACCTTTTCAAGAAAAAACCCAAAAGGGACTAAACTTAGTGAAGGAAAAAAAATACAACATTATAGATTATATTTATATATTTTTCTAGCACATGTGCTAATAAATGCAATATGTCTTATGATATTTACTAAAGACACTAATGCATTGATCATGCTTAAGTATGATGCTTCTAGACTAAGTATATATTCACCCTTTGCATGGGGATTGTAAGGATTCTTTGTTAGGCCTCAAAACATAAACGGACCAAGACTTGAACATTAACAAAGTCCAACAAAAAAAATAAGACAAAAAGTAAAAGAAAAACACTCACAAGATAAGTCGTTTTTGGGCATAAACTTCAAAACTAATCATCGGGCCCATGTTAACACAAATATACAAAGCAAGCCAAAAATCAAATGTGCATCAAAAACTAAATGAGCCCAAACTGGGCCATAAACAAAATCTATCAAAAACTAGAAATATGACAAAAAGTTAAAAAAAAACTCATAAGATAAGCCGTTTTTGGGCCAGGACAATAACCCAAACCGGAGTAGTCTAGCCCAAGCTATGGTCATTTAAGTAAAGTAACCTTACGATCACGAGCCTCTGAATACAAAATGGCATGCTCCTCCACACTTGACCCGGCACTACCTTTCATATGAAATCGTCTGACAATTTAAAATAATAACAGTTAACTCAATGGAGGTCCTCATATTTTGTTAATTATTCATTATGCAAAACTGATAATAGAAGGCTACCTTGTACATTATACATTGCATACTCATATGTATTGGAAAATAGATTTTTTTTGGTGATAGCACTTCAAATCGGTCATTATTAAAGCAAGAAACAATTCAAATAGCATGATTCAAAATTTATCTTGAATTATATGCTAGTTAGTTTACCCACTAGAAATTGATAAACATACATTGACATGTATAAAAAGGATGGATGAACTAACTATTAAGAGGGAAACAAGAATGAACTGAATATATACTTATTTTTGTCAGGTTTAATAAAAACAACATAGGTTTCAAATTTAAGCTTTAATGGTTAATAGCACCATCTTCACTTTTCCTAGATATATAAATATCAACTATTTATGATTTTGATAACCGTGCTAATTTTTTAAAATCGATCAAAATTATTAATTTTTGTTTGGAATAATATCATTACATATATACAAAAGTATATCCTTTTATGTATATGTATAGATTCATAAATGTGAAAAGGTTTACACTTGTGTAATTTACACTTATATCTGTAAATATTTATGAGATATTAATAATGTTTACAAATTTACGTATATGCATTAAAGAATATATTTTTGTATATTTGTAATGATTTTATTTTAATAAAAAATAATGATTTGATTGAAATTGAATAGTTATACCTATACATTAAAAGATTTACTTTCTTAATGCTACTTATATAAAAATAATATGGTATCATGTGACTAACGTCCATATTGAAATCAATACATTCAACTTGTAACATAATACAAAATCATAACAAAAAGTAATTTGTAACAAAATCATTAATATAGGCATTTATAAGTGTTTCAAAACACACATAGTAAGAATATTAGTTCCAAATCATAAATGCAAGTCAATACAAAATAAGAAGCGCTTTATAACACTTAACCATCTAATTTCAACTTTTGGCCCATGCAAGTTCTTCATAAGTTATGTCTTTTGTGGTGCATTTACTACAAGTGCTAGTTTTGTTTTTCTTTGACAATTTTCCACCTTTGTGTTCTTCTTATTTATCAATTTAAAGACAGACTTCTTCCTTATATTTTTACTTCTTACATTTAGTTTGTGATGGGTTGGTTTAGTGATTGTTGTCCGGACTTGGAACTTGGGTCTCGTAGATTTACCGAATGAGGTAAACCTTTAATTTTAAATATTCTTTCAAGTCTATCCTAGTTTCGAGTAATCCAACTTGTTGATAATGTGTTGACATGTCTTCAATTTTTGCCGTGGATGCTTCATGGAATCCTAATAATTTTTCATACTCCACATGTACAAGTTTTTTGAATAACATACCACACATTGATCACCATAAACACCAACAACTTGATTATGTTCTCCACCATTACAGTGGACCAACACTTTTATTAATCACTAGCAACACAAAGACTATTTCTCTAATAAGATACTCCTCTGATGTTTCTAATGTTGTAATTATTGGCTAGTGTTTTCTATTCAATATCTTAGCATCCATAACCTCACACATATTGATTAGCAATACATTGGTATGAGTCATTCCTGTAAATATGTATATAATAGCAAATACAAAATAGGATAATAAGAAATAAAAGATATTAACACTGAACACTGGAATAATGAGATCTAGAAGTTATGGGATAGTTGATAACCAATATGTGTAGCAGTATTCTTTCTTCTTAGCCTATCCACTTTTTTTTCAAAGAACTATACTGTTGTATATGTTGTAAGTTTCCATGATATATCTTTATACACTTTAACGCTTAAATATAGATAGTTTCATGTTCTCATGGATGTGCTTCAGAAAGTATGTAAACTCAACATATGGAAACAATCTTAAAGTTCATGGAGAATTCCCATTTACAGTCAACAATGACATCATATCATAACTAATGTCAAATTTATTATTGACAAATATATAAAATCTGTTTGAGGTTTTATTCGTCCGTCTTAAGATTTTATTTATCGTATTTTCTTAATACTTTGATTAGTTTTTAGAATATATATGCCTCTGGAAGGTTTTTTTATACATCTACCCTAATGTGTACCTAACTTCATCATCGGAAAGAAATGACACTTATACCATATGATCAAAAATGAAACAAATCATATACATAGGTTGTACACACTACAAGAAACACACGCAATAGCAGCGACACTATTAGCGGCGACATATAGCCCTAAAGATTAGCGGCCCACCTTTCATTTTACTAACTCATATCTAGCCGTTCATTAGCCATTAGATAACGTTATGGTTAAAAAGTACATTAACCATTAGCGGTGACGCCTTTAGCGGCAACGCGTCACCGCTAATGTTCTATTACATATGCGGGAGGCTTATATCCTCCTTTCACTTTCCCTCCACACAACCTCTCACTGTGGACGCCTCCAAATCCGCTGACGCCACCACCCGCCGACGCCACCACCGGCCAATGCCACCACAAACACCACTACAACCACCACCATCCGATGCCACCACAACCACCACAACCACCACCCGCCGAAGCCACCACCCACCACAGCCACCACCATCCGATGCCTCCGACTAGCCACCACCTGACCACCGTCCAAAACCACGAGCCAACCACCATCGCCGTTGCTGTTCCTATTCCACCGTCACTACTACAAAGATTTCTAGATCCGGTATTTTTTGTTTTTTTAAAGATTTTTTTTCTAGATGTAAATGCTTTAAGTGGTGCTTAGTTGAAAAAAATATTTGTTTGATTAGTGTTATTTTGGATGAGATAAGATATAATTTATGATAAGTTTTGATTAGTTGATATATATATGTTAAAACTATATTAAAGATGTAAATCCTTAATTTTTAGACTAATTGGATTAGCATTAGAAGTCATATTGGTTTAGTTGATATGATATATTAAACCATATTAAAGATGTAGATGCTTAACTTTTGGACTAAAAACTAGGGTTTTCTAGATGTAAATGCTTTAGGTGGTGCTTAGTTGATAAAGTTATTTGTTTGATTAGTGTTAATTCACCAAATGTTATTACTATGTGATGTCTGAGGACGAGAGTGATTATGATGAAGAGAATTTTGATTATGACACTGATGGATTTGACAACGATACTAAAGTATATTAGAAGACTCGGATTAAAAGATTTGTTACAATTTTTATATCTATATATTTAATATAAAACTATGTTTGTATTTTCATGTTTTAGTTAAAATATTTATTCTTATAATTTGTATATCTTATAATTATTGCAGACATGATATCTTTCTGGATTGTTTTGGTATACTCATGGCTGATGTCATGAGCCATGGAGGTGATGGCGCGGGGGATCCACCACTTTCTCCTTTTGATAGGCCGGAAAGCCATCAGTTGAATGGTAGTATTATATTTTATTGTTTATTCAATTATTATTAATATTTATTGTAAGTATTGATTTTTTTAATTATAAATGCAAGTTTGTCTTCTCAGAAAACAAATGGGAATGCAAAAATAAAAAGTTGCAACAGGAGTTAGAAAAGAAAGGGGACCTTTATCTCCTCCTTTTGATAGAGCTGCCTGTACACCCCAGTCAATGAACTTAATGATATATTTATTTATAAGATAAAGATAAATATCCTTTTAATGTACGTTCATATACTGATCTTTCAAATGTTCAGAAAAATGCGTTGGAGCAGCATATGGCGGTAACTTTTATATGTTTTATGTTTACTGGTTGTTATTTATTCAACTAACTTCATTTTGTTTAACTTAAATGTAGCTACGCTTTCATTTTGATGGGGTATTACGAGATCATGAACACGCTCATATTGAGGGTGACATTTGTTCTGTATATCTCAAACGATTCAAAGATTAGAAAAACAATGCAAAAAGACACTTTGAGCGTGCTGGAGGATATGAATATGTGGCACAAGTAAGGCTCAACCCACCAAAGGGAATGAATCATGAAAATTGGAGAAAAAAATTGATTTTTTCTTAAGTGACAGACACAGAAAAATCTCATCATCAAATAAAGCAAAGTAGGAGCAACAATAATACACTAATCGTGGGGGGACTACCTCGTATAGTAGTTATTGTTACAAGAAGGTAATGCTTTAATTATTTGTATGTGTATTGTATAAAAGTATTTTTTTCAATATATGATATACTTTTAAATGTTAAACAGAATAAGAGCAGACTTGAGGCGTTTCAGAATGCTCATACGTAAAGATGGGACCTTTGATACGGAGATAGCAAAGCAACAATATATAAGTTTTATATAAAGTAGAGTTCTGAAATATTAAAGATGGGACCTTTGTGTGTGTATATATATATTAAAACATTTTTTGTTAATTAATATAAAATTAGCTCAAAGGACGGTTTGATGAGCTAAGTCAATCCCAAAACGAAGAAAAATATTCACGGACGCTGAACGAGGGCTATGTTTTTGAATCGTTGTTGGATGTAAGGCCTCGTTCCCGGGACGCTTACAGCTGATAAATCATCACACATAAAACATATAATTACATTTAATCATTCATAAAATGTTGCAGCGGAAACACAAAAATATCTTTTCATAGCATTACAAATGCTTTTGCAAGTTAATACAAGTGTTCATTTCAAAACATCATTCGTTCGCATTACAATGCAAAAACATTTACAAAAGAATGTCATCCAAAAGAGCTGAGTAGCCGCTTCGTGCCATCCTCAACAACTATTACCTGCCAACTGGAAACACATCAAAGTCAGCGTTACTGAGTGAGTTCTAGTTTTATAAACAAAACATACTTTTCTCTTGTTAAAACCATACTTTATGTTCATGCGATCATACATCATACATATACAGATAACATCATTATTATCTTCATCATTTATAAGTTAACTTTCACTCTTTCATACATTCTTACTTTCATTTGTTCATTCATTACTTCCAGTGACAGGTACATTACCCCGAACATTGTGCACGAAGCGGGTAACTGGGCCTGAGGTCTTTCATAGACCTCGAACATTAGGCACGGAGCTGACTCAAGTACCTAGGACAAGTACCTTTACCATTTATCTTTTCTCTTCCATTCCAGATCAATGCCATATGCTATACCCCGAAAATTGTGCACGAAGCGGGTAACTGAGCCTGAGGTCTTTCATAGACCTCGAACATTATGCACGGAGCTGACTGTAGCACCTAGGGCAAGCGGCAAGGATCCCATTTATATGGTCAATCACAAAGAATGGACCCCAGTGTGCATCCTTCGGGGTAGCTAACCCGCACACCGTTGAGCTAACATCTCGATTGGGTGTGCACCTCCATACGTGTGCTTGCAAGCCTTCTTACATTCATTCGTTCATTAATGCATGCAGTCATTCATCATGTTCTTCTTTCATTATCTTTTACTTTACGATACATAATACTTTCGGTTCATTCATTAACATAACACGTAAAGCCACGGAAAGATAAACATACATCACAATAAGGAACATCAACATACATAATCATCACATCATACAGAGCAACATCATACATACATAACATGCATAATCATGCAACTTCATCATCATCATGCCCAACATGCTCTCTAAGGCCTCGACCGTCATCTTACATGCTCTTACAGGAACCTTTACGTTAAAACGTACATGTGCACTTCCACCCCGAAAGTCAGAAGTTAAACTAAACTTCTCCTCGGGTGCAACAGCCCTATTCAGGCATATGGACACCCTTCAGTCGCATGGCCTCCATGCGATTGAGCATAATGCGAATGAACCAATGCGGATGAACACTCATGCGAATGAACACCCAATCGTGCGAATGAACTAATGCGGATGGACCTCATGCGAATGGAACTAATGCGTATGAGCACTTATGTGACTCGTCCCTCAGTCACATGACTCCCCATGCGACTGGCCCCAATCGTGCGAATGAACTCCCATTCATGTGAATGGACCCCAATCACTCCTCATTTGGCCGTATGGCCTCTAGTCGGTCGCCTAGCCCTAGCTAATGCAGAATGCAGTTCATCCCGAACACAATTTGCCATTTTTGACATCCCAGCTCATCTAAACTCATTCTAAGCCCAAATCAACCATCCTAAACCTTAGGGATGCATACCACAACACCATTCAAGCACACACAAGCTCACAAACAAGGCTCAAACGCATCACACAAACATACACACACGCATACGGGTCAAACATACACCCACACAAAAACCCGATTTTCAGATGTTTTCCAGCCCAAATCATTCAAAAACGTTTAATGGAGGGGTCCTAGAACTCACACAAACGACAAAAATGAGAAAAGCTTCGATTTAACTTGCTTCTCAACGATTTTGGCCACTCGAACCAACCCAAACCAACACTTCTTCCTCTTTTCTCCTTTCTTTCTCTCCTCTCTTTTTTCTTAGCTTAAATTTGAGTGTGTGGGGAGAGTATGGCTGCCCTCTCCCTACACATATCATCACATTTCCACTTTCCCTCGTTGGGCGACTTTGGTCCCTCGATGGGAGAGTTTGGTCCCTCGACTTTGGACTTTATTTTCTTTCTTCTTTTATCGGCTTCAAAAATAAATATTCGGGTGTTACAAGTCCAACCCCCTTATATAGGTTTCGTACCCGAAACCTGTTATTTCTCGAACACATGTGGATAATGATGTCTCATTTCTTCCTCAGTCTCCCACGTTGACTCGGATCCTTTCCCGTGCTTCCACTATACACGCACTAGAGGAACCACTTTATTTCTCAGCCTTTTCTCTTTTCGATTGATGATTGCCACCGGTTGTTCCACGTAATTGAGCCATTCATCTACTTCGATATCTTCTAGTGGAACAATCATATCTTCATCTGCCAAGCACTTCCTTAGATGAGATACGTGGAATGTCAGGTGAATTCCACTTAACTCTTCTGGTAACTCCAGTCTATAGGCCACCTCTCCTACCTGAGCGATGATTCAGAAAGGGCCTATGTATCTAGGGCTCAACTTGCCCCGCTTTCAGAAATGAATAATACCCTTCCAAGGTGAGACCTTCTACATAACCCGATCACCCACCTGGAACTCAATCGGTCTGCGTCATTTATCGGCATACGACTTCTGTCTATCTTTGGCTGCCTTCATAAAGGCTTTGATCTTCTCAAGCTTCTCAGTCGTAGCCTCGATTACCTCGACGCTCCCCAATTCCTTCTGACTAATATCACCCCAACAAACAAGTGTTCTACATCTCCTACCGTATAGCATCTCATATGGTGGCATACCAATGTTGGCATGAAAGCTGTTGTTGTATGAGAATTCGGCTAGCGGTAGCTGGTCATCCCAACTTCCCCCAAAATCAATCACACATGCCCAAAGCATGTTTTCCAACATTTGAATAGTCCTTTCTTACCGACCATCAGTTTGGGGATTATAAGCCATGCTAATATGTAACCTCGTCCCCATGGCGTCGTGGAATTTCTTCCAGAATTTGGATGTAAACCGGGTGTCACGATCAGACACAATAGATACCGGCACATCATGACGAGTTATGATTTCCTTCATGAATAGATCAACCAACCTCTCAAATGAATATGTCTCACGAATCGGTAGGAAGCGAGCATTCTTCGTCAGGCGGTCAACAATCACCCATATGGCATCATACCCTTTCGGGGTATGCAGCAACTTCGTAATGAAATCCATTGTGATGTGCTCCCACTTCCATTCCGGTATATCCAAAGGTTGGATCTTCCCATACGGCTTTTGATGCTCGGCCTTCACTTGTAAGCAAGTAAGGCACTTACTCACATACCCCACCATATCGCGCTTCATACCCGGCCACTAATAATCTTTCTTCATATCTTGGTACATTTTTGTGGCTCTGGGGTGAATGGAGTATCGAGTCTTGTGAGCTTCATCTAAAATGTTCACCCGTAGATCCCCAAAATGAGGAATCCACGTTCTCCCGAATCGAGTTCTAACACCAAGTGTGTTTTCACCCAATTCCGCGACCTGGCCTCTCATTCTTTCAGAGTTAAGATGATCCTCTTTCAGTGCCTCATTTTGAAACCCTTTGACTTGCTTCATCACATCAGAGGTCATGATCAGCTGATATGCTTGCACCCGAATCGGTTCGAGCCTCTCCTTTCGGCTAAGGGCATCAGCTACCATGTTATCCTTGCCTGGATGGTAATAGATCTCACAATCATAATCCTTGATAAGTTCTAACCACCGCCTCTGTCTCATGTTCAGATCTTTCTGCTCAAAGAAGTACTTCAAGCTCTTGTGATCAGTGAAAATGGTGCACTTCGTCATCTAAAGATAGTACCTCCAAATCTTTAGTACAAAGACTACGGCTGCTAGCTCCAAGTCATGAGTAGGATAGTTGACCTCATGAACCTTCAACTATCAGGATGCATAAGCTATAACCTTTGCTCTCTGCATTAACACACACCCCAAACCCGAATAGGAAGCATCAGAATAAACCACCAGATCTTCGCTTCCATCGAGTAATGACAGAACAGGAGCTTGAGTCAACCTCTCCTTCAATTCCTCGAACGCCTTCTCTTAAGCTTGACCCCATACAAACTTCACATCTTTTTAGGTCAATTTAGTTAGTAGAGAAGTGATCTTGGAAAATTCCTGGATGAATCTTCTGTAGTAGCCCGCCAAACCCAAGAAACTACGAATCTCGGATGGCTTCTTTGGAGACTTCCATTGCATAACCGCCTCCACCTTTACCGAGTCCACCATAATCCCGTCAGGATTCACCACATGACCCAAGAACTGAACCTCGCGCAACCAGAATGCGCATTTGGAGAACTTGGCGTATAATTTCTTCCTTCTCAATGTCTCTAGAACCTCATAAATGTGGCCGGCATGCTCTGTCTCGCTCCTCGAGTAAATCAGGATATCATCAATAAACACGATCACTGATTTATCCAACATCGGCCGACATACTCGATTCATCAGATCCATAAAAGCAGCTGGCGCATTGGTCAAACCAAAATACATGACAAGGAACTTGTAGTGACCATATCACGTGCGGAAAGCTGTTTTTGGGATATCTTGCTCCTTCACCTTCAACTGATGGTAGCCCGATTGAAGATCTATCCTTGAAAACCAACTGGCACCTTAAAGCTGATCAAACAAATCATCGATTCTCGGTAAGGGGTATCTGTTCTTTATCGTCAACTTATTCAGCTCATGGTAGTCAATACACATCCTCGTACTACCGTCTTTCTTCTTCACAAATATGATCGGAGCACCCCAAGGAGAGATACTCGGTCTGATGAACCCCATATCCAGCAGCTCTTGCAATTGCTCCATCAACTTCTTCATCTCATGTAACACCCGGTTATTTTAAATTCGAAGAAAGAAAAAAAATAAGTAAAGAAAAGAAATAAAAGAAATAAAACCCAAGTCTAGGGGTAAAAAGTGTCCAAAAGGACAAAATGTTTGAAAAGTGGGTGTAAAAGGTGGTATGGTTGCCCATATGTCACCTACATATTGATTTTCGGGTTTTAGAGAGAGAGAATAGCTGGTAGCAGCAAATTCTCGGCTTTGAAGAAGAACAAGAAGAAAGACTTCGAATTCAAGGTAGGAATTCATGCTTTTATGGTGTTCTTGACTGGTCTTATCCTCGGGTTTATGCTTATGTGTGTTTGTATGTGTTCGAGTATGTTTTTAGTGGGTTTCTAAGTAGTTGAATTTAGTTTGCAAACGAGTTTGGAGGAAGCCATACTCAAAAGCTACAAAGGTGAGTTCTAGGACCCCTTTTTTTGTTGGTTTTTAACTGATTTTAGGGCTGGAAATGCATGAATGTATGTTTTTATTTAACTGGGTTTCGGACCTGTATGCTTGAATGTGTGTATGATGATGGTATGATGTGTTGTGTGACTATGTTCATGCTTGATGATGTATGATTGCGTTTCTAAGGCTTAGAGGGTAAGAATTAAGCTTAGAACATGATGAATGGTGCATGGAAATTGAATCTGATGTTTTAGACCCACTTGATAAGTCTTTAATCTGCCTAAGTGTTTGGAAGTAAATGCGGATGAAAAGGGTTAATGCGGATGAACATTAACCAATGGGTAAGTCAATGCGGATGAACATTGACTAAGTGCAGGAAATGCGGATGAGCATTTGCCTAAGTCTGAGAAATGCGGATGAGCAAAGTAAGTCAATGCGAATGAACATTGACTAAGTACAGGAAATGCGGATGAGCATTTGCCTAAGTCTGGGAAATGCGGATGAGCAAAGTAAGTCAATGCGGATGAAGTGAGTCAATGCGGATGAGCATTGACTAAGTATAGAAATGTGGATGGCAAATGCGGATGAACTATAGCCAATGCGGATGAACTATAGTCAATGCGGATGAACTGTAGGAAATGCGGATGACAATAGCAAATACGGATGAACACTTAGAGAAATTCTGACTTTTTGAGAGAAAAAGGGGTAATGTAGGCTTTGACCTAGGAAGTTCCTGGGGTTATGTAAGTTGACTTTTGAGGTCATAAATGGTATGATGAGTATGTAATGTTATGTGCTTGATGTTTATGCATGATGATGATGATGTTGCATGGTTATGCATGATGTATGTTATGTATGTATGATGCCCTGCATGATGATGTATGAATGATATGTTTATGTTCCTTGTGATGTTGTATGATTATCTTTCCTATGACTTTACGTGTTATGATAATGAATGAATGAACGAAGTATTATGTAACGTAAAGTGAAAGATAATGAAAAGGAACATGATGAATGAATGCATGCATTAATGAATGAATGAATGTAAGAAAGGCTTGCAAGCAAATGTATGGAGGTTCACACCCAATGAAGGGTGTTAGCTCAACTGTGTGCGTGTTAGCTACCCCAGAAGGATGCACACTGGGGTCTAATCCTTGTGATTGACCATAAGTATGGGATCCTTGCCGCTTGTCTTACGTACTGGAGTCAGCTTCATGCACAATGTTCGAGGTCTATGAGAGACCTCAGGCCTAGTTACCCGCTTCGTGCATAATGTTCGGGGTATAGCATATGGCATTGGTCCAGAATGAAAGAGAAAAGTTAGATGGTGAATGTACTTGTCCTAGGTACTAGAGTCAGCTTCGTGCACAATGTTCGAGGTCTATGAGAGACCTCAAGCCCAGTTACCCAGTTCGTGCACAATGTTCGGGGTAATGTACATGTCACCAAAAGTAATGATGAATGAATGAAAGTATGAACGAATGAATGACAAAGATAATAATGATATTATATGTATGTACGCACGATGTATGATCGCGAATGAATGTAAAGTATAATATGTTTTTATGAGAAAGGATGGTTTTATGAAAGAAAAGTAAGTTTTATTATAAACTAGTACTCAGTTAGAAACGTTGACTTTTATGCATTTTCCAGTTGGCAGGTAAGCATTACTGAGGATGGCACGAGACGGCTGCTCAGCTGTTTTGGATGGCATCCATTTATTGAAGGCTTTTGTGATGTAGTACAACAATGTAATTTTGTAACCGACAAACGATGCATTATTTTGCAAAAGTTTTTTTTTATGATGAAATGAAACGCCATTTGTTCTATGTTTCCGCTGCAATGTTTTGATGATTAAATGCTATGTATATGTTTTATGTGCGATGAATTACCAGCTGTAAGCGTCCTGGGAACGGGGCCTTACATCTCAGTCGGAGCCAACCGATACGGTGCCTTGGCAACAGGCTGGGCACCTGGTTTCAGATCAATCTGAAACTCAATCTCTCTGTCAGGTGGCACTCCCGATAAGTCTTCCGGGAACACGTCTGGGAAATCATACACAACCGGTACATCAAACAGTTGTGGCGTTGGCGTATCCACATCCTTTACATGGGCCAAGTACGCACTACATCTATGCCTCATACACTTTCCTGCCACCGCTATCAAAATTACTTTCGGAATTGTCGTGACCCGATCAGCATAAACCGTCACCGAACTCCCGTTAGGCGCTGATAGTTGAATCATCTTCTTGCGACACACAATGTTCGCCTCGAAGTCTGCTAACCAATCCATCCCAAGAACCAAATCGAAACCACCTAAGGTCATCACGAAGGGTCTAACCAGAAATTTATGACCTTCTAGTTCCACGTCACAACCCTCTGTCATCTCAGAAATCTTGGTAGACTTACCTATGGTAGTTTCTACATCGAAGGGCGTATCAACACGTCTACTACTAATAGGCAGCTTGGCACAGAAAGTAACAGAAATAAAACTTTTACCGGCACCAGAATCAAGTAACACTGAAGCTAAAGTTTGGTTTACTAGAAACGTACCGGACACAACATCAGGGTCCGTCCTAGCTTCCTCCTATGTCATAGTGAATGCCCTGGCGGTCGCCCTCGGTCCTTCACTCCCCGTCTTCTTCGCCCCAGAACCCTCAGCCCTTGGCTTCTTACAATCTTTACCCATATGACCATTTTCTCCACAGTTGAAACACCTCACACCCTACAATCTCTAGCCATATGACCAGGCTTCCCACATTTGAAACAAACATTCAACCCCCATATACACTCGCCACCGTGCTCCTTTCCACACTTGCCACACTTTTTGATACCATACCAGGTGTGGCTACACGGTGGTCGTCCACCCGTGCCTTCTTGTTACTCGTCGAGGCACCACCCTGGCCAAACCTCTTCCCATTCCAGTTTCTATCACCTCCACCCTTCCGACTACCTTCAGCCACCATCACCACAGTCCTCTCATCATACAATCTCCCTGCTAAATCCACTGTTGACCTAAACGTGCTCGGTCGGGCGGTGATCATGTGCCTGTGAATGTCCGCTGGCAAACCCTGGATGTACCTTTTAATCTTCCGTGATAGAGGTGTCACTTGATCCGGCACCAGTCGTGCCATTTCATTGAACTTTGTGGTGTACTCTTGGTGTGTCATCATTCCCGCCTCTAATTGTAAAAACTCCCTCTCAACCTTGTCCATTTCCCGGTGAGGAAAAAACTCCTCAATCACCAACTTTTTAAGTTCGGACCATCTCATTCTCCCAATGGCCCTACTGCCCTCAGCTTGGACAATATTGTCCCACCATCATAGAGCTGAGTCCACAAAAGAGTGGGTAGTGAACTTCACCTTCTGGTCCTCTCGGCACTCACTGATATCAAGTATAGCCTCCATTTCCCTCACCCACCGGTGAGCAGCAGCAGCAGTGCCGTTAGTATCAAAAGTTGGGGGCTTGCATCTCATAAATGCCCTATAGTTATAGCCTCGTGCAGCCTCCGGCGCAGGCTCTTGTTCCTCCTCTTCTTCTTCGTCGTCGGACAAAACCATCTCAGTCTCGGGCTGTCTCCTTTCACCCGTAGGTCTACTTCTTTCCTTCCTCTCTCCTTCCCATACTGCCTTGATAACTTCAGTCACTACAGACGGTAAGATCGTCTGCATGATCTGATGAACTTCTTCAACAACAGCCTCCTTCACTGAGGCACTCAGATTGGCGCTCTCGTCGCCACCCTCCGGGTGAGGGCTCTGTTTTTTTAGGAACCACCTTCTCAACTTTGGGTCTCCCTCTCTTTGGTTGCGGATCAGCACCGTGACCTCCACCACGAGAGGCTTTTGAAGATCTATCACCGGCCATCACATGCACACTGAAAGATTCAAACACCAACATGGTCATTCAAGGGAACACCTCAGTTTATGTCAAGTATAGTAAGTCCCTAATTACAGTGGCCAGTTGTGATTAGCCACTTACTTTACTCTTCACGCCCCGAGCATTACCTATCCTGACTACATCAGTATTTAAATCCACAAACAACACATAACCACATACCATGCGCACATAATACCGGTTAACATTACGAAAATACCTGATGGCACACAACTACTCAGATTGGCATCCCATTCCCTTTCTGTCCCATTCTCAGTTTAGTTAAGGTTTATTTTGAAAATTTACCTATTTCACTTAAAGTTTGGCTCTGATACCAACTTGTAAGGCCCCATTCCCCGGACGCCTACAGTTGATAAATCATCACACATAAAACATATAATTACATTTAATCATTCATAAACGTTGCAGTGGAAACATAAAAATATATTTTCATATCATTACGAATGCTTTTGCAAGTTAATACAAGCATTCATTTCAAAACATCATTCGTTCGCATTACAATGCAAAAACATTAACAAAAGAATGCCATCCAAAAGAGCTGAGTAGCCGCCTCGTACCATCCTCAGCAACTATTACCTGCCAAATGAAAACACATCAAAGTCAGCGTTGCTGAGTGAGTTCTAGTTTTATAAATAAAACATACTTTTCTCTTGTTAAAACCATACTTTACGTTCATACGATCATACATCATACATATACAGCAACATCATTATTGTCTTCATCATTTATACGTTAACTTTCATTCTTACATACATTCTTACTTTTATTTGTTCATTCATTACTTCCAATGACAGGTACATTACCCCGAACATTGTGCACGAAGCGGGTAACTGGGACTGAGGTCTTTCATAGACCTCGAACATTGGGCACAGAGCTGACTCTAGTACCTAGGGCAAGTACCTTCACCATTTATCTTTTCTCTTCCATTCCGGATCAATGCAATATGCTATACCCCGAACATTATGCACAAAGCGGGTAACTGAGCTTGAGGTCTTTCATAGACCTCGAACATTGTGCACGAAGCTGACTCTAGCACATAGGGAAAGCAGCAAGGATCCCATTCGTATGGTCAATCACAAATATTGGACCCCATTGTGCATCCTTCGGGGTAGCTAACCCGCACACCGTTGAGCTAACACCTCGATCGGGTGTGCAACTCCATACGTTTGCTTGCAAGCCTTCTTATATTCATTCGTTTATTAATGCATGCATTCATTCATCATGTTCCTCTTTCATTATCTTTTGGTTTACGTTACATAATACTTTTGGTTCATTCATTAACATAACACGTAAAGCCATGGAAAGATAAACATACATCATAATAAGGAAAATCAACATACATAATCATCATATCATACAGGGCAACATCATACATACATAACATGCATAATCATACAGCATCATCATCATCATGCCCAACATACTCTCTAAGGCCTCTACCGTCATCTTACATGCTCTTACAGGAACATTTACGTTCAAACTTACATCTGCACTTTCTCCCCCCCCCCCCGAAAGTCAGAAGTTAAACTATACTTCTCCTCGGGTGCAAAAGCCCTATTTAGGCGTATGGACACCTTTCAGTCGCATGGCCTCCATGCGATTGATCATCATGCGAATGAACCAATGCGGATGAACACTCATGCGAATGAACACCCAATCGTGCAAATGAACTAATGCGGATGGACCTCATGCGAATGGAATTAATGCGGATGAGCACTTATGTGACCAGACCCTCAATCGCATGACTCCCCATGGGACTGGCCCCAATCGTACGAATGAACTCCCATTCGTGCGAATGGACCCCAATCGCTCCTCATTAGGCTGTATGGCCTCCAGCCGGTCGCCTAGCCCTAGCAGATGCAGAATGCAGTTCATCCCGAACACAATCTGCCATTTTCGACCTCCAAGCTCATTTAAACCCATTCTAAGCCCAAACTGACCATCCTAAACCTTAGGGATGAATACCACAACACCATTCAAGCACACACAAGCTCATAAACAAGGCTCAAACGCATCACACACACATACACACACGCATACGGGTCAAACATGCACCCACACAAAAACCCAATTTTCAGATGTTTTCCACCCCCAAATCATTCAAAAACGTTCAAAGGAGAGGTCCTAGAACTCACACAAACGACCACAACGAGAAAAGCTTCGATTTGACTCGCTTCTCAATGATTTTGGCCACTCGAACCAACCCGAACCAACACTTCTTCCTCTTTTCTCCCTTCTTTCTCTCCTCTCTTTTTCTGGCTGAAATGTGAGTGTGCGGGGAGAGTATGGCTGCCCTCTCCCTACACATATCACCACATTCCACTTTCCCTCGTTGGTCAAGTTTGGTCCCTCAACTTTGGACTTTATTTCCTTTCTTCTTTTGTCGACTTCAAAAATAAATATCTGGTTGTTACATGGGAGAACACCGCATACATATTAGAGGGATTGGACGTAAACCATCTTCATCTGCAAGATCGAGTTCGTTTGTCCATGAGTAGGAACAAACACCTTAGACACTTGTGTGGTATTAAAGTTATATAAGTTTTTATCTTAAACGGGTCAAAATGAGTGTATTTACGTTAAATTATATAATTTTTGGTTGAAATGGGTCAAAATGATCCAAAAACACTTGATATAGTTAAAACCACGTTAATTTGAGTTAAAATGGGTCAAAATGGGTAAAAATAAAATTTAAATGCTTAAACTTGAAGGTGTTAAGTGTATCATTGTTGGTTTATCTTAAACGGGTCAAAATGGGTAAATTTAAGTTGAATTATATACATCTTGGTTGAAATGGGTCAAAATCATGCAAACACACTTGATATAGTTAAAACCACGTTAATTTGAGTTAAAACGGGTCAAAATGGGTAAAAATAAACTAGACTGCTTAAACTTGAAGGTGTTAAGTGTATTATTATTGGTTTATGTTAAATGGGTAAATTTAAGTTGAATTATATACATTTTGATTGAAATGAGTCAAAATGATACAAACATACTTGATATAGTTAAAACCACGTTAGTTTGAGTTAAAACGGATCAAAATGGGTAAAAATAAACTTTAGCTGCTTAAATTTGAAGGTCTTAAGTGTATCATTGTTGGTTTATTTTAAACGAGTCAAATGAAATAAGCAAATAAGGGTGAAGGGCGCCAATGCCGTTAGTCATGGATTTAAGGGTCGGACAATTTGTAAATATTAGATAAAAGTTGACACGGAAAATGAATAAATAATACATTTGCAAAACAAAGGAAATAATTGCTTTGAAATCGCAAGTTAGTCATGGATGGAATTCTTATTATTAAGGGTCGGACAATCTGTAAATAATAAAATAATAGCGTAGTCAAGGGTCAAAACAATTTGTCCAGCTCAGTTAGCGGAACATAAAGACACATAAACTAATCTTAGAATTTGTTAATCAAAAATACAGAATAAAGCCAACCAAACTTGAAATTAGTTGATGACTTGAAGCCTATATAAGCGGATGTCCAATTACTAAGAGAACCACACAAATCATCCCCATAAAAATCATATTCCTTTCCATGGAGTTCAATCTCTTATCTTCCCTCTTCCTTATCGCAACACCACTCTTCATGTTGTTCGTCGCTAGCAAATATTTTGCACCCGTCAAAAATCTCCCACCAGGGCCACGGCCATGGCCGATCATCGGCAATATGCACCAAATGGCCAAGAACCCTCATATCGCTGCCGCCAACTTCGCTAAAAAATATGGCCCTCTCATCTCTCTTCGTTTAGGTACCCGACTTCTTGTGGTAGCTTCATCCCCTGAGGCAGCCAAGGAAGTTCTCAAGACTCAAGACCGTCATCTTTCGGGTCGCTCTATACCTGATGCCCTTCAACAAAGTTTCATAGACTACTACTTTGTATGGGCGAGGGATTGCAACGAACATTGGAAATCATGCAGAACACTGTGCCGACTTGAGTTGTTCTCAGCTAAAGCAATAGAGGCCCAGTCAAACTTGAGAAATGAAAAGTTGACTCATATGTTAGAATTCCTGAATAACACCCAGGAAAAGTAGTGAAAATTGAGGAACTTATTTTTACTACATTAATTAACACATTGAGCAACGTTTTGTTCAGCAAAGATTTTCTAGATCTAAAAGATGACGAAACCGCTCATCGGTTAAAATTCGGACTCTTTAAGATATTGGAGAATTCTGTTACACCAAATGTAAGTGATTTTTTCCCTATAGTTGGAGGCCTAGATCTTCAAGGATTAAGGAAGGATAGCTTAAATCATCTAGATGAGTTGTCTAGCTTTTCAGACGCTATAGTGAAAGAAAGAAGAGCTCGAATCGCCAAAAATATGATTATGGCCGATCACGAAAAGGATTTCTTGGATCTATTGCTTGAAAATAATTTAACGACTTCTCAATCAACATCTTAGTTCTGGTAAGTCTTTTATAGTCATTAGCTTACTCAAACAACTTTTTAAAATAGGTTTATTAGAAGAGCAATTAGATCGACTACAAACTCAATATACGTATTTTTATAATATAATATTAAATTATTTTTAACTAATCAAAATATAAAAAGATGCCCTCCTGTGATGTGTAGAAGTTAATACATACACAACCACTTGAAGGGTTGACTATTCATCGATCGTCTATTGTCTCAATTTTGATAATATAATTTGATTATTGAATAAAGATACTATAATATTCAAGAAAAACGTCATGTGTACACTTTCATCTCTTTAAAGTATTTAGAATCTTTTATTTTCTCTACATGCAGGAATTATTCATAGCGGGTACGGATACTGTGGTAACAACCATTGAATGGGCTATGGCTGAATTGATAAAGAACAAAGATATTATGCATAAAGTACATGAAGAGCTGAAAAGGGAACTCAACTCTAATAGTATCATGAAATTTGACTTTTCTAAATTATCCTATTTCAATGCTTGTATCAAGGAAACGCTACGTTTGCACCCTGTTGTTCCGGTCCTAATTCCTCGACGTGCCCTTGAAGCTTGTGAAGTTATGAACTATTCGATTCCTCAAAATGCCCAAGTATGGGTCAACGTTTGGGCAATTTGTCATGACCCAAAAGTTTGGGAGGACCCATACTCTTTTAAACCAGAAAGGTTTGTTGGTTCAAATATTGAGTTTACAGGCCATGATTATGAGTTCATACCCTTTGGTGGTGGGAGGAGAATGTGTCCAGGTTTACCTTCTGGTGTTAAGAGTCTCCAAACTATGTTAGCCTCTTTGATTCTTGGATATGATTGGTCACTTCCAAATGACGAGGATCCAACAAAACTAGACATGACTGAAAAATTTGGTGTGACTTTGCAAAAAGAGAAACCTCTTGAAATTATCTTCAGTCGTAGGGAATAATTGACAGTTTAATCAATTTACATGTTCTTTTAAAGTTTTTACCTTTTTATGTGTTACGTATGTATAATGATATATTGTATGAGCGAACATCGTGCCATGTAAGGGTTAAGTTTATCGCTTCTATTTGTTATTGAATAAAAGTTTTAGTAGAATTTCTATTTTGAATAATGGATTGATGTTGTTGAGTAATATGCATATTCAACTTGTTTTTAATTTTGTAATGGATCCATGTAGTAAATATTATGCTAGATTACTTAGAAGTTGGTACTCAAGTAGTTTAAAGCAAGATGTAGGGGTTGAACCTAGAGGTTCAGGAAATAAAATCAAGATGATGATAAGATTAAGTATCAAGCAACAAGTTCAACTAGCCGCGCAAAAAGTCTACTTATCGTGTTACAACTTCTATCGCGTGAGAAGTTCTTATTCGCACGAGAACCATAGTTAAGTATAAATATGTGTTATGTAATGTAATTAGATTGATTTTAATCATTTCCAAAATTGCGTACTTAGCGTAACCATTTCTATTTTGAGAGCAATACAAGTGAAATTTATTTACTTATGAGTTTATTCTATTGATTCTACTTCTTCTTACTCCGTGATTTTTTATATCCGCATTCACAATCACGAGATTGATCTTTGATATTGTAACAATCCTTACAATTGGTATTAGAGCTTGGTATAGATTGAAGTAGGGTTTTTAAGAAAGGATATATAGACCACATCACTTGCTGCCATAGATGTTTGTACTTGGCTGCTGAGAGCATCTCTATAATACCATTCATCCAAATGTGTTTTTAAATACAAGAGTAATAATGTATATACTAGTCGGTGTAACTGGCATATACAGTGATAGTTATAAAAATATTTAATTCTAATTATTTATACTTTACTACTAACCTTCTGAAAAAAAATATTTCGTATGAAACGCCAATATAAATATAATAAAAAATACTAAAAAGTTAAATAACTCAAGACAAAAAAGAAAAAACAATGAATGCGTAAATTGTAAAATTGATTAAAATAAATTTTGACATAACTAGAATGATTAATTACAAAACTTAAAAAATAGTTAGCTGATTAAATGTGAATTTGATATAACTCTGAAAGCTTAGGTATAAAATATAAAAAAATTGTTTAAGTGAGTAAATGTAAATTTGACATAACTAAAAGGCTTAAATAAAAATTACAAAAAATAAGAACTAAGTAAATAGATATCAATTTTGAACAAAAATGAAAAGAAAGAGAGATAAAGCGTTGTGGTTAGTTTTAAAAATCATTAAAGGTTTAAGTGTAAGATTATAAAAAACCAAAGTAGGGTTTTAACTGGTTTAGAGAAAACGAAAATTATTGTGATACCATTGAGAAAATTTAAACCTCGCTACTCATATATTTTTACTTATAATATATACTGATGTGACAGGTGTTATCGAGCCTATTTTTCGATCTGTCTTAAACATTGATAAATTTGATTATTATTATTAATATTATTATTGTTATTATTATTATTATTATATATCTATATCTATGTAAATATTAAGTGAATATATATTGAGTGTTTAAATATAATAATACTTCAACTAAATAATATTTAGTTATAAAAAATTAAATAATAAATGAATATATTTTAATATTAAGTTAAGATATTATAATGAGATAATACTTTAAATAATATATATTAAATAATGTATTCTTCGGGAAAAATTTAGTAAATATGGGCAAATTATAAATATTGTATATAATGCTTTTAATTTATGTTTAAAAAGTTGTATAATTTTGAGTAAAATAATGCATCATTATATTATGATTTATATAATAGTTAGACAATATAGATATAAATTCTTATTATTTTCATTATTATTAAAGTATTTAGTAATTATATAGCTAAGTATTTAAATAAGATGATACTTATGTATAAATTTAACAATTATTATTATTATTATTATTATTATCATTATTATTATTATATCATTATTATTATTATTATTATTATTATAATATTAGAAATAGGGTTATTAAATTTTAATTTGTAACACCCGGTTATTTTAAAAAGACAAGACATGAAGAATAAAAGAAAGAAAAGCAATGAAGTCCAAGTGGAAGGACTAAAAGTGTCCAAAAGGACAAATCTTTAAAAAAGTTGGTGTAAAGGTGGGCATGGCCGCCCACCTCTTTTCACATCACTCTTATTCGGACTTTAGAGAGAGAAAGACAAGAGGAGAGCAGAAACTCTCTATTTGAAGAAGAAGAGAAGAAAAATCGAATTCAAGGTAAGAATTCGTGGTTTCTAAGTATTTATGACGGGTTTTATCCCGGTTATATGCTTATGTGCTTATGTGCTTATGTGTTTGTGTATGTGCTCGGGTGTGTGTGTTTGTGATGTTTTTTTAGGTGTTTGAACTTTGTTGCAAAGGGTTAGAATGGAAGAAACACCCAAGTTGTATCAGGTGAGTTCTAAACCCTGGTTTTTACTTGTTTTAAACTATCTTTGGGGCTGAAAACGTATTAAATTATTTTATAAAGCTTATGTATGTTTACCCATATGTAATGTGCATGTTGGATGTTAGTTCTTGAATGCTTATAGGTTGTTCATGTTTTGAATAGACACGTTAAGCTTAGAACAGATGGGTTTGATGATTGGGTTTGAAAACATACTAGAAACGTGTCACACAGAAGGTCCATGCGCCTAGATAAGGCTCATGTGCCTGAAAATGACTTAGAAGGAATTAAGTGTAATTCATGCGCCTAAAGAGTAGTCCATGCGCCTAAGAATGCCTTAGAAATGTTTAAGTACAACTCATGCGCTTGAACAGTGGTCCATGCATCTAGAAATATTAGTCGGATGACTAAGTGTATGTAAGGCCCCGTTCCCGGGACGCTTACAGCTGGGTTCTCATCGCACATAAAACATATAATTACATTTGTATTTAATAAATCGCAGCGGAAAACTAAAACAAACTTTCATTTCCATGTAAATGCTTTTGCAAACTAATACAACATTCATTACAAAAATAGTTTGTTCGCATTACAATGAAAAAACATTAATCAAAAGAATGCCATCCCAAAAGAGCTGAGTAGTCGCCCGTGCCATCCTCAGCAATCATTACTGTCACACCCTCAAAATCCACTTGCGGAGTTTTACCGCGAGGCGTGTAAACAAACCAGGATCACAGTCAATAGTTACTCAGAACGACTCTATATGCCTTAATTTAAATGAAATTAATCCAAAGTAAATAAATTAAAGAGTGCGGAAGCGTTTTGAAAATAACCCAATGTAATAAAAGTATATTTGTGGCAAAACACGTGCCAATCCCAAAAGAGTAATCAATAACTATTAAAATGGTAAAATTGTCTTGAAGACCGTGTCATAGAATGCAGTGGACCATGCAGTACTCCTATGGCAAGCAAGCTAATGACCTGAGAATAGCATACTAAAAAATGTCAACACAATGGTTGGTGAGTTCAAGAGATATTCAAATATAAACAGTTTAATAATAGAGATGTACAAGTAGCGTATTGTAACAGATAGCTAGTCCATTAACAATAAATATTATTTCATAGTGATTTCGCAATTGAAGCTGACTGTGTTACGTTGTTGCCTCCTGCCACGACTTAACAGGCCGCGACAATGATCATTAGGACAACTTGCACCCGGTTGACCTCGAGTGACACAGGTGGGGCTCGTCAGACCCAGTAGTACTATCCAAATTTCCCCGCTAATCAGTATTAACAATTCGAAAGTGTGAGGAGTTTTCCCATGATATCAACACTATATAATATTGTACACAACTTAAATACATACAGCGTTCGTGATTTACCAGTATGCTATCTCCCCCAAAGAGAGTAAATAAAAGTGGGGCATGAACTCACCTGATATGCGTTTAGATACACAGGGTTTGACTTGTCAAACAGAATAGACAGACAACCTTCAGAGGTTACCTAGATCATATAAGTGCATGAGTACGTGTAATCAAAGAACATGTGAAGCCCTAAGTACACTACAACCAAGGACTCAAGATTTCAAACAAAACAGACAATGTTTGACCTAGTTGACCCTTGACCCGTTGGTGACTTTATGTGTTGTAAACCATTCAAGTAATCATACACATCTGTTATGCATTGTTAACATTCAAATAGATCATATGTATGCTATATCATCTAGGTGTAACACTTAGATCATCATTCAACCAAGTATCATACAAGTCATGCGAATCTAGAACATTAACATAACCACTAGTTATACACAACTAACATGTCACATAGAGATCAAACCACTCACTACATGCCATGTGAAGCCACTCACGACTTCACATCCTAAACCCTTCCAATCTTACTAAGTAGGGGCCTCAGATTCGCACACGTGTATGATGATCATAACCATATTTATTATCCATATGCATTGCATTCAACAACATTCCAACAATCAATTACCAGTCCCAAACATGATGTCCTACTACTAAACAACATCCAAACCATACATGATCACCAAAGTCCAAAATCACCCATGATTATCCAAGCATGCCATACAACTAATTTAACACGTTCTATCACACTAGAATTTATCCTTGAACATACTAGCAGGCTCCTATCATCCCAAACATGATCATAACATCATACTTCAACGTTTACACAAATAAAGTTTCCCTTTTGGAAAGAACATCCCAAAATCTATCAAACATCCAAAGCATACATGAACTCATCAATAATATACCATTCAAGCTCATACTAACATCTAAGCATGATCAACCACATCCAAACATCACAATTCACCATTCATACCCAAAAGTTACTATCTTTAGTAATGTATGAACTATAACATGTTTTCTTGAATTTCCAATGATCACAACAACAATCTAACATCTAATTATCACCATGAACACATCCATAACATCATAACATCCATAGTTCAACATTTCATGCAAATAAAGTTACTATTATTAGTAACCTATGAACATAAACCCTAAATCATCAATTTCTTGCAAGATTCATGATTCCTAACATTCATACAACTTATTAATCACCACACATTCATCAAACAACCATCATTCACCCATAATCATGCCCAAACTCGAATTAGGGTTTGACTAGAATCAAAACCCATGATTAACCCACTAACAACATGTAATTCATCCATGATCCACGTTAACTAACATGCATTCAACCTAACTAACATATAAACATCATCAAACAACATCCAATTCAACCTAATGAGGGTCAATTTCACTTCCAAGATTCGGCCATAAACAAACACTCACAAAAACATGAAAAATCTAACCTTTAAACGAGTTATAACTTGCAATTGATGATTCTAACGTGTTGTATCCTTGAAATCGAATCAAATTGGTGCTTTCTAACTTGTTCTTGATCGAGTTTGCAAAGTGAGGGGTGTTTGGGGAGTGTTTGCGGCCGAAGGGTGGGTGGATTAGGGTTTGGGTTGTTTTGTTTAGTTTATTTACACATTTACCCTTTTAACCCTTGTAATTTGTATTTTATAAAAACTAAGCTTTAAACTCTTTGTAAAGTGTTTTTAACTTCATAATATAAGATATAAACTTATGAAAATCATTATATATCTTATCTTTATAAAAACACAAGGCATACGAATAAATAGGCACGTTTCCGCGTTACGCGATTAATTTTCTAATTAACCTTTTAAAAATGTGTAAACACATAGACATAACCCAATACTCACATAATCACTTAGATTCACACCAAATTAACATTATCCATTATTATTAGGTCACCAACATTAAACGACAACTAGTGTGTGCTCACGACACGTAACGGAACTAACGGAATTTGGTAACGGAAATTTACCGGATGTCACATTATCCCCATGTTGAAAGAATTTTCGTCCCGAAAATTGCGTTACATGGTGAGAGTGTTCCATCACTGGTTTCCATCACTGGTCTACTGCATTGGCACACAGAAATCGAAATCGGGTGAGTTTTGGATGAGTTGTCACATCATCCCCATGTTGAAAGAAATTTCGTCCCGAAATTTAAATCAATACCTTCGTCTGCTGGCATCGTCCCTTCGAATAGTTGAGGGTACTTAAGCTTCATTTGACCTTACCGTTCCCATGTGAATTGCGGTCCACGTCGCGAATTCCAACGGATTTTAACAATAGGTATCTTGCTTTGCTTAAGTGTTTTCACCTCACGGTCCATCACCTCAACTGGTTCTTCAATAAAACGCAATTGTTCATCCACTTGAATTTCTTCTAGTGGTACGACCGTTGTTTCATCAGTTATCCACTTCTTCAGGTTTGACACGTGAAATACATCATGAATTCCACTTAGCGAATCAGGTAGGGCTAATCGATAGGCTACTGGACCTACTCTTTCCACTATCTCAAATGATCCAACGTACCTCGATTTAGTTTCCCTCGTTTACTAAACCGAACTACGCCTTTCCATGGTGAGACTTTCAACAAAACCTTGTCACCAACCTGAAACTCTAAAGGTTTCCGTCTCTTGTCAGCATAACTCTTTTGCCTGTCCCGCGCTGCAGCCATACGGTTCCGTATCTGTATAATTTTCTCAGTCATCTCATGAATTAACTCGGGACCTGTTATCTGACTGTCACCAATTTCTGCCCAACAAACCGGTGATCGACATTTTCTCCCGTACAACGCCTCGAAAGGTGCTGCCTGTATGCTAGTATGATAACTGTTGTTATAAGAAAACTCCACCAATGGCAAGTGAATTTCCCAGTTATTCCCGAAGTCAATCACACAAGCACGTAGCATATCTTCCAACGTCTGTATAGTACACTCACTCTGACCATCCGTCTGTGGATGATATGCAGTACTCATATCCAAACGTGTACCCAAAGATTTCTGCAATGATTGCCAGAAATGTGACGTGAAACGAGCGTCACGATCGGAAATAATTGAGATCGGTACTCCATGTCTCGAAACGATCTCTTTAAGGTACAATCAGGTTAATTTCTCCATCTTATCCGTTTCCTTAATTGCAAGGAAGTGAGCAGACTTTGTCAATCGATCCACAATAACCCATATCGTGTCACAACCAGTACTAGTCCGGGGTAGCTTAGTAATAAAATCCATGGAGATTTGTTCCCATTTCCACATTGGAATCTCGGGTTGTTGTAATAGTCCGGATGGTTTTTGATATTCCACTTTTACCTTCGAGCAGGTCAAACACTTGCTCACATACGTAGCTACATCCGCTTTCATGTTAGGCCACCAATAGTGAGCCTTTAGGTCATGATACATCTTGTCGGATCCAGAATGTATAGAATACTTAGATTTGTGTGCCTCGCTCATAACTAAATCTCTCAGATTTCCATGTACAGGCACCCAAAGTCTATCCATGAAATACCAAATTCCATCCTCTTTCATCACTAGCTGCTTATCCATTCCCCTTAACAATTCAGAACCAATATTTTCCACCTTTAAAGCTTCTATTGTGCCTCCTTAACTTGTTCGGGCAGTTGAGTACTGATAGTAAGCTGTAAAGCTCGCACCGTCGGGGTTTAGCTGTTTCCTTCCTGCTTAAAGCATCGGCAACTACGTTCGCCTTTCCGGATGATACTTAATTGCGTAATCATAATCATTTAGTAGTTCCACCCAACGTCGCTGCCTCATATTCAACTCTTTTTGTTCAAAGATATATTGAAAACTCTTGTGATCGGTGTAGATAGTGCACTTGGTACCGTACAAATAATGTCTCCAGATCTTTAAGGCAAAAACCACTGCACCCAATTCTAGGTCTGGGTGGTATAGTTCTTCTCATGAACCTTTAGTTGTCTCGAGGTGTAGGCTATCACCTTATCTCGTTGCATCAAGACACAACCCAATCCTTGAATGGATGCTTCGCAATACACCACAAAGTCATCTGTTCCCTCTGGTAATGCTAATATCGGGGCAGTACAGAGTTTTCGTTTTAATAATTGGAAAGCTGATTCTTGACTCTCCGTCCATTTGTATGTCGTTCCTTTGTGAGTCAAGGCTGTGAGAGGTTATGCGATCTTAGAAAATCCTTCTATGAATCGGCGGTAATATCCTGCTAATTCTAGAAATTGTCTTATCTCGCTTGGCGTTTTGGGTGTAGTCCAATTCTTTATCGCCTCAATTTTGGCAGGATCAACGTGTGTTCCTTTCTCATTAACAATATGACCTAGAAATTGTACTTCTCTTATCCAAAAGTCACACTTTGAGAATTTAGCATATAGCTGCACATTTTTCAACAGTTCCAAGATCATTCGTAAGTGCTCTTCATGCTCCTCCTTGGTCCTAGAATATATCAGTATATCATCGATGAACACAATGACAAACTGATCAAGATAAGGTTTGCACACGCGGTTCATGAGGTCCATGAACACAGCAGGTGCATTAGTCAACCCAAAAGGCATGACTAAGAACTCATAATGACCATAACGAGTACGAAACGCAGTCTTGGGAATGTCTTCTTCTCGAACTCTGAGTTGATGATAACCAGATCTCAAGTCAATCTTCGAGTAATAGCTTGATCCTTGAAGCTGATCGAACAAGTCGTCAATACGAGGTAAAGGGTATCGGTTCTTGACTGTTACTTTGTTTAACTCTCGATAATCGATGCACATCCGGAATGTGCCATCCTTCTTCTTAACAAAGAGAACAGGAGCTCCCCAAGGTGATGTACTAGGTCGAATAAAGCCCTTATCCAAAAGCTCCTGAAGTTGTGACGACAACTCCTGTAGTTTGTTTGGTGCTAATCGATAGGGTGCCCTAGCAATCGGAGCTGCGCCGAGAGTCAACTCAATCTGGAATTCCACTTGACGGTGCGGTGGTAATCTAGGAAGATCTTCTGGGAACACCTCCGGAAAGTCGCGTACTACAGGAATATCCTCCATGCTCTTTTCTCCTACCTGCTTGTCAGTTACAAGTGCTAGGATAGCCACACGGCCCTTTCGTAACAACTTTTGGGCTTTCATATATGAGATGATGCCTATCACAGCACCACTTCTATCACCTCTAACGGTAAGGATTTGATCACCAACAGGATCCGTATGATCTTCTCGTGACATATGACTTCCGCTTGCTTGCTAGAGAGCCAATCCATGCCTATCACAACATCAAAACTCCCCAGTGTAACAGGCATGAGATCTATAGCAAAAGTATGACGAGGAAGTTCTATCTTACAGTCTTTAAGGATATGCGTTACATGGATTTGTTTACCGTCGGCTAATTCCACAGTGTATTTAGATTCTAAAGCAGAAGGTATATCACTTAAAAGACTACAGAACTTTAAGGACACAAAACTCCTATCGGCTCCAGTATCAAATAGTACCGTAGCAAAACAACCATTAACAGGGAATCTACCAGTAACAGTTGTGGGATCATTTAGAGCCTCACCTGAGCCAATGACGAAGGCTCTCCCTTTGGCTCCATCTTTATTGCCGCCATTTCCAGTGCCATTTCCACCATTGTTGTTATTATTACCATTGTTGTTGTTGTTACCATGGTTGTTGGTATTGTTGTTGTTGTTGTTGCCATTTCCGTTCCTCCTTAGTTGTGGGCAGTTTCGCTTGTAATGCCCTTCTTTCCCACATTCAAAACAACCCTTGGGAGTTTCTTGAGGTTGTTGTGGTCTCCTCATCAGTTCACCACGACAATCCTTCGCAGCGTGTCCAGTTTTTCCACAACGTTGACACTTGAAGCTATCACACCTTCCCACATGATGGTAATTACACCGAGTACACTTCGGATGTCTCCCACCATAACCATTGGGTCCTTGATTATTTGAAGGCGTCTGGTTGGAGTTACGATTATTGTCAAACCTCCGTTGCTGCTGAACCGGCTGTTGTTATTGTTGAGATTGGGGTTGACCACTGGAAGATGATGATGCTTTGGTGTTGTTAGCATTATCCCACTTTCTTTTGTTGTTGGGCACGCTTGCCACAGCGCCCCGTTTGGGTAGACGTCCTTGCTCCACGGCTTGGTCAGTTAGCCTGTGAGCTAGCTGGATGGCTTGCTGAATTGTGGCTGGATTGGAAGCAGTTACCATACTCTGGATTTCAGGTACCAATCCCCGTATGTAATGCTCTATCCTTTTATGCACCTCATTCACCATTCCCGGGCACAAAGTTGCTAATTCATGGATTCTGGTGGTGTAAGCCTCAATTTCGAGCCCTGCATTTTCAGTTGCCAGAACTCCATCTCTAATTTCTGTACTTCGCTGCGAGGACAGTACTCCTCGGTCATCATCGCTTTGAACTCATCCCATGGAAGTCCATTCGCCATCTCTTGTCCAAGCATCTGGACTTGTGCGTTCCACCAAGACAAAGCAGCACCCTCTAAAGTCCCGGTGGCATACTTTACTTGATCCGCTGGTGGACAGTTACATTTGGAGAAAACGGACTCAGTCTTCTCGAACCAGCGTACAAGCCCTACAACACCCTCTGTACCGCTGTAGGTGTGTGGTTTACAGTCCATGAAGGACTTGTATGTACATACTGGTGGTCCTGTTTTAACACAACACACATTAATCAGACATTCCCTACAGTTACAAAGGATATCAGATTTATCTTTCTGTCATTGTTTACCTGCTGGCTGACCCGCGTGGGCAGCAGCCACTGCCGCCTGAACATGCTCATTAATTAGAGCAGCCAATTCTGCGGGAGTCATGTTAATAGCACCACCACCCTGTTCTCTGGTGCCACGTCCACATCCGCGTCCACGACCACGTCCACGTCCACGTCCACGGGCGTCCATTCTTTTCACTTTACATTCACAAATACAATAATGAGTAACATCAAACATATTTAACTCATTGAAGCGTAGTAAACAGTAAACAAAAGAAATAACGTATCATCACAACCACAACATTCATAACAAAAATAATAACCAAAGTAAATAAATTGCAAATGAGTCACAATGTATTTAGCAATGTCAAAATTGAAGTTTGTCGTTCGTGTGGGGAAACAACCCTTCCCACATAGGTTTCAAAAGAAAACACTACATAGTCTAAGTCATATAAAGAAGTCAATCGACAACATCTGACCCATCACTATCATCCTCCATCTCCTCCGGTTCCTCTTCCTCGGGTCCCTCCTCGGGATCCTCCTCATCTTCAAGGTCTGCTGTAGGAGCAGGAGCTATAGCAATCTGAAGTGCCACTAGTTGAGCTTCTAAAATGGCAATCCTATTATCGGCTACGGCGTCCCGCTGTTCACGAGCAGTCACGCGCCTTGGAGTGCCATAAGACCATCTTGCATATGGTGAAAACCGTTCAGGGTCTTCCCGTGTTCTTCCTCGAGTTCATCCAATTGATGTCTCAGGTTGTACACCTCTTGTTGTAGTGTACAGACATCACCTGTGAGTCGCCTTACTCGATGTTGTTCAGTATCCAGTGCAGCCATTAGTGCAGCAATCAGTTGCTCGTTGGACTGCGCCGTTCGTGGGAGTGAAGGCATGGGTTGATTGGCATTGTTCCAGTCCTTGGATTTGGGACAGGTACGCGCTCCCTAAACATGATATGGTCAACAAACCTAGGATAGGAACGCCAGTCTCGCGGAGGGTCATGCTTCATCAATGCAAATGGTTGATCCCAGACAATCTCCTCTCGGGGATAAGCCAGTCGGGGCCAATCGAATCCATCATCAGGTACAGGTGCGGGGGTGGGGATTCAGATCGTGTAGGTGATTCGGGTCGTTTACCCAGAGCTCTCGAAAACGATGCCATGCTGCAGAGAGTGTGACGTGTATGCCAATGAGTATACAGTAGATGAGAATAAGGCACAGGTAACTAATTAACTGTGTGCGGTTATAGTCTAGTGTGTATGCAACCTAGTTCCCTATAACCAATGGCTCTGATACTAATCTGTCACACCCTCAAAATCCACTTGCGGAGTTTTACCGCGAGGCGTGTAAACAAACCAGGATCACATCAATAGTTACTCAGAACGACTCTATATGCCTTAATTTAAATGAAATTAATCCAAGTAAATAAATTAAAGAGTGCGGAAGCGTTTTGAAAATAACCCAAAGTAATAAAAGTATATTTGTGGCAAAACACGTGCCAATCCAAAAGAGTAATCAATAACTATTAAAATGGTAAAATTGTCTTGAAGACCGTGTCATAGAATGCAGTGGACCATGCAGTGCTCCTATGGCAAGCAAGCTAATGACCTGAGAATAGCATACTAAAAAATGTCAACACAATGGTTGGTGAGTTCAAGAGATATTCAAATATAAACAGTTTAATAATAGAGATGTACAAGTAGCGTATTGTAACAGATAGCTAGTCCATTAACAATAAATATTATTTCATAGTGATTTCGCAATTGAAGCTGACTGTGTTACGTTGTTGCCTCCTGCCACGACTTAACAGGCCGCGGCAATGATCATTAGGACAACTTGCACCCGGTTGACCTCGAGTGACACAGGTGGGGCTCGTCAGACCCAGTAGTACTACCCAAATTTCCCCGCTAATCAGTATTAACAATTCGAAAGTGTGAGGAGTTTTCCCATGATATCAACACTATATAATATTGTACACAACTTAAATACATACATCGTTCGTGATTTACCAGTATGCTATCTCCCCCAAAGAGAGTAAATAAAAGTGGGGCATGAACTCACCTGATATGCGTTTAGATACACAGGGTTTGACTTGTCAAACAGAATAGACAGACAACCTTCAGAGGTTACCTAGATCATATAAGTGCATGAGTACGTGTAATCAAAGAACATGTGAAGCCCTAAGTACACTACAACCAAGGACTCAAGATTTCAAACAAAACAGACAATGTTTGACCTAGTTGACCCGTTTGACCCGTTGGTGACTTTATGTGTTGTAAACCATTCAAGTAATCATACACATCTGTTATGCATTGTTAACATTCAAATAGATCATATGTATGCTATATCATCTAGGTGTAACACTTAGATCATCATTCAACCAAGTATCATACAAGTCATGCGAATCTAGAACATTAACATAACCACTAGTTATACACAACTAACATGTCACATAGAGATCAAACCACTCACTACATGCCATGTGAAGCCACTCACGACTTCACATCCTAACCCAGCCAATCCTACTAAGTAGGAGCCTCAGATTCGCACACGTGTATGATGATCATAACCATATTCATTATCCATATGCATTGCATTCAACAACATTCCAACAATCAATTACCAGTCCCAAACATGATGTCCTACTACTAAACAACATCCAACCATACATGATCACCAAAGTCCAAATATCACCCATGATTATCCAAGCATGCCATACAACTAATTAACACATTCTATCACACTAGAATTTATCCTTGAACATACTAGCAGGCTCCTATCATCCCAAACATGATCATAACATCATACTTCAACGTTTACACAATAAAGTTTCCCTTTGGGAAAGAACATCCCAAAATCTATCAAACATCCAAAGCATACATGAACTCATCAATAATATACCAATTCAAGCTCATACTAACATCTAAGCATGATCAACCACATCCAAACATCATAATTCACCAATTCATACCCAAAAGTTACTATCTTTAGTAATGTATGAACTATAACATGTTTTATTGAATTTCAATGATCACAACAACAATCTAACATCTAATTATCATCATGAACACATCCATAACATCATAACATCCATAGTTCAACATTTCATGCAAATAAAGTTACTATTATTAGTAACCTATGAACATAAACCCTAAATCATCAATTTCTTGCAAGATTCATGATTCCTAACATTCATACAACTTATTAATCACCACACATTCATCAAACAACCATCATTCACCCATAATCATGCCCAAACTCGAATTAGGGTTTGACTAGAATCAAAACCCATGATTAACCCACTAACAACATGTAATTCATCCATGATCCACGTTAACTAACATGCATTCAACCTAACTAACATATAAACATCATCAAACAACATCCAATTCGACCTAATGAGGTCAATTTCACTTCCAAGATTCGGCCATAAACAAACACTCACAAAAACATGAAAAATCTAACCTTTAAACGAGTTATAACTTGCAATTGATGATTCTAACGTGTTGTATCCTTGAAATCGAATCAAATTGGTGCTTTCTAACTTGTTCTTGATCGAATTCGCAAAGGGAGGGGTATTTGGGGAGTGTTTGCGGCCGAAGGGTGGGTGGATTAGGGTTTGGGTTTGTTTTGTTTAGTTTAATTTACACATTTACCCTTTTAACCCTTGTAATTTGTATTTTATAAAAACTAAGTTTTAAACTCTTTGTAAAGTGTTTTTAACTTCATAATATAAAGATATAAACTTATGAAAATCATTATATATCTTATCTTTATAAAAACACAAGGCATACGAATAAATAGGCACGTTTCCGCGTTACGCGATTAATTTTCTAATTAACCTTTTAAAAATGTGTAAACACATAGACATAACCCAATACTCACATAATCACTTAGATTCACACCAAATTAACATTATCCATTATTATTAGGTCACCAACGTTAAACGACAACTAGTGTGTGCTCACGACATGTAACGGAACTAACGGAGTTTGGTAACGGAAATTTACCGGATGTCACAATTACCTGCCAACTGGAAACACATCAAAGTCAGCGTTGCTGAGTGAGTTCTAGTTTTATAAATAAAACATACTTTACTTTCATATAAAACCGTTCGTTACTTTTACATGATCACACATCGTACATACACATAGATAATATCATTATTATCTTCTTCATTCGTTCATTCGTTCTTTCATTACCTTACTTGCGCATCGGACATCATCCATACCAATACCATGTGCTACACCCCGGTTAGTCGTAGCTACCGGGCCGAAGTCAACAAATGAACAGCTAAACGTATGCCACGGTACTAGGAGTAACCATCAGTCTTAGCTACTGGGCCGAAGTTAACGAATGAACAGCTAAACGTATGCCACAGTACTAGGGGTGAGCGGTAGAGGTTCTACATTCAGGGTCAATCACCAAGAAGGACCCGGTATCCGATGTGTGCAAGACGTTTCATTCGTTCATTAATACATGCATTCATTCATCATGTTCCTCTTCTTTATCTTTCACTTTACGTTACATAATACTTCGTTCATTCATCATAACAAGTAAAGCCACAGGAAAGATATTATACATCACACTAAGGAACATTAACATGCATCAACATCACATCATACAGGGCAACATCATACATACATAACATACAACATCATCACCCTCATCATGCCCAACATGCTTTCTAAGACCTCGATCGTCGTCTTAAAACTCTTATGGGAACCTTTACGTCAAAACTTACATCTGCACTTTCCCCCGAAAGTCAGAAGTCAATCTACGTCTTCTCGGGTTCAACAGCCCTATTCGGGCGTATGGACACCCTTCAGTCGCATGGCCTCCGTGCGACTGAACATCATGCGATTGAACTAATAAGGATGAACACCTATGCGAATGAACATCCAGTCGTGCGAATGGACAATGCGGATGAACACCTATGCGACTGGACCTTCAGTCATGCGAATGGACCTTCAGTCGCATGACCCCCATGCGACTGGCCCTCCAATCATGCGAATGAACCCCAATCGCACCCTAATCGGCCGTATGGCCTCCATTCGGCCTCCAGTCGGTCGCCTAGCCCTAACTGATGCAGAATGCAGTTCAACCCGACTGCAGCCGAGGGTTTTCGGCCTCCAAACTCATCTAAACCCATTTTAAGCCTAAATCGACCATCCTAAACCTTAGGGATGCATACCATAACATTAATCAAGCACAACCAAGCAAGAAATCAAGCCCCAAACGGGTCCTACGCATACATACACGCATACATACGGGTTTTCACCCAAAAACGCGAAAAAGGGTTCTCAGATGTGTTCCAGCCCCAAAATCATTCAAAAACATGTAAAAGAGGGGTCCTAGAACTCACCTAAACGAGCACAATGACAAGAGCTTCGATTCGGCTTGCTTCACGACGATTTTGGCGACCTGAACCAACACTTTTTCCTCTTTTCCCTTCTTTCTCTCTATTTTTCTCTTTATAAGCTGAAATGTGAGTGTGGGGAGAGTGGGCTGCCCTCTCCCTACATATATCACCACATTTCCCAACTTTTCTTTGTTGGCGAGTTTGGTCCCTCGACTTTTGGACTTTATTTTCTTTTCTTTCTTCACCGGCTTCAAAATAATAAATATTCGGGTGTTACAAGTCCACCCCCCTTAAATAGGTTTCGTCCCCGAAACCTGTTATTCGTCGAACAAACGTGGATAATGCTGTCTCATTTCTTCCTCAGTCTCCCACGTTGACTCGGATCCCTTCCTGTGCTTCCACTGTACACGCACAAGAGGAACCACTTTACTTCGCAGCCTCTTTTCTTTACGATCGATGATTGCCACTGGTTGCTCCACATAATTGAGCCGTTCATCTACTTCAATATCTTCCAATGGGACAACCATATCTTCATCTGCTAAGCACTTCCTTAGATGAGATACATGGAATGTCGGGTGAATCCCACTTAACTCATCTGGTAACTCCAATCTATAGGCCACCTCCCCTACTCGAGCAATGATTCGGAATGGGCCTATATATCTTGGGCTCAACCTGCCCCGCTTTCTGTATCTGATAATACCCTTCTAAGGTGAGACCTTCAACATAACCCGGTCACCCACCTGGAACTCAATTGGCCTACGTCGCTTATCGGCATACGACTTCTGCCTATCTTTGGCTGCCTTCATGAAGGCTTTAATCTTTTCAAGCTTCTCTGTCGTAACCTCGATTACCTCGACGCTCCCCAATTCCTTCTGACCAATATCACCCCAACAAACGGGTGTTCTGCATCTCCTACCGTATAGCATCTCATATGGTAGCATACCAATATTGGCATGATAGCTGTTGTTGTATGAGAATTCGGCTAACGGTAAGTGGTCATCCCAACTTCCACCAAAATCGATCACACACGCCCGGAGCATGTCTTCCAGTGTCTGAATGGTCCTTTCTGACTGACCATCAGTTTGGGGATGATAAGCCGTGCTAATATGTAACCTCGTCCCCATAGCGTCGTGGAATTTCTTCCAAAATTTAGATGTAAACCGAGTGTCACGATCAGACACAATAGACACCGGCACACCATGACGAGCTACAATTTCCTTGATGAACAGATCAGCCAACCTCTCAGATGAATACGTCTCGCGGATTGGTAGAAAATGAGCGCTCTTCGTCAGACGATCAACTATCACCCATATGGCATCATACCCCTTCGGGGTACGCGGCAGCTTCGTAATGAAGTCCATGGTGATGTGCTCCCATTTCCATTCCGGTATATCCAAAGGTTGTATCTTCCCATACGGCTTTTGATGCTCTGCCTTCACCTGTAAGCAAGTAAGGCACTTACTCACATACTCCACCACGTCACACGCTTCATACCCGGCCACCAATAATCTTTCTTCATGTCATGGTACATTTTCGTGGCACCAGGATGAATGGAGTATCGAGTCTTGTGGGCTTCATCCATTATCTTCACCCGTAGATCCGCAAAACGAGGAATCCACACACGACCGAATCGAGTTTTAACACGAGTGTGTTTTCACCCAATTCCCCAACCAGACCTCTCATTCTTTCCGAGTTAAGGTGATCTTCCTTCAATGCCTCATCTTGAAACTCCTTAACTTGCTTCATCACATCGGAGGTCATGATTAATTGATAAGCTTTCACCCGAATCGGTTCAGGCCTTTCCTTCCGGCTAAGGGCATCCGCCACCACATTAGCTTTGCCTGGATGGTAATGGATCTCGCAATCATAATCCTTTATAAGTTCCAACCATCTCCTCTGCCTCATGTTCAGATCCTTTTGCTCAAAGAAGTACTTCAAGCTCTTATGATCGGTGAATATGGTGCACTTCGTCCCGTAGAGATAGTGCCTCCAGATCTTCAACGCAAAGACCACGGCTGCTAGCTCCAAGTCATGAGTAGGATAATTGACCTCATGAACCTTTAACTATCGAGATGCATAGGCTATAACCTTCCCTCTCTGCATTAACACACACCCCAACCCCGAGTAGGAAGCATCAGAATAAACCACCAGATCTTCGCTTCCATCGGGTAATGACAGAACAGGAGCTTGAGTCAGTCTTGCCTTCAGCTCTTCGAATGCCTTCTCTTGAGCTTGACCCCATACAAACTTCACATCCTTTCGGGTCAACTTAGTTAGTGGAGAAGCAATCTTAGAGAAGTCTTGGATGAATCTCCTATAGTAGCCCACCAAGCCCAAGAAACTACGGATCTCGGATGGCGTCTTTGGTGACTTCCATTGCATAACCGCCTCCACCATTGCCTGGTCCACCATAATCCCGTCAGGATTCACCACATGACCCAAAAACTGAACTTCGCGCAACCAGAATGCGCACTTGGAGAATTTAGCATACAATTTCTCCCTTCTCAACGTCTCTAGAACCTCCCGAATGTGACCGGCATGCCCAATCTCGCTCTTTGAATAAATCTGGATATCATCAATAAACACAATCACTGATTTATCCAACATAGGCCGACACACACGGTTCATCAGATCCATAAAAGCAGCTGGCGCGTTGGTCAAACCAAAGGACATGACAAGAAACTCATAATGACCATAGCGCGTGCGGAAAGCTGTTTTAGGGATATCTTGTTCCTTACCTTCAACTGATGATAACCAGATCGAAGATCTATCCTCGAGAACCAACTAGCACCCTGAAGCTGGTCGAACAAATCATCTATCCTCGGTAAGGGGTAGCGGTTCTTCACTGTCAACTTATTCAGTTCGCGGTAGTCAATGCACATCCTCATACTACCATCCTTCTTCTTTACAAATAGGACCGAGAGCCCCCAAGGAGAGATACTCGGTCTAATGAACCCCTTATCAAGCAGCTCTCGCAACTGCTCCATCAACTCTTTCATCTCGGTTGGAGCCAACCGATATGGTGCCTTGGCAACAGGTTGGGCACCCGGTATCAGATCAATCTGAAATTCAATCTCTCTGTCAGGTGGCACTCCTGATAAGTCTTCTGGGAACACGTCTGGAAAGTCACACACAACTGGTACATCAGCTAGTTGTGGTGTTGGTGTATCACATCCTTTACATAAGCCAAGTAGGCGCTACATCCACGCCTCATACACTTTCCCGCCACCGCCATTGAGATCACCTTCGGAATCGTAGTAACCCGATCACCATAAACCGTTACCAAACTTCCGTCAGGCGCTGTCAACCGAACCATCTTCTTGCGACACACAATGTTCGCCTCGAAATCTGCCAACCAATCCATCCCGAGAACCAAATCGAAACCACCCAAGGTCACAACAACGGTCTAACAGGAAACTTATGACCCTCAAGTTCCACATCACAATTCTCTATCGCCTCAGAAATCCTGGTAGACTTACCTATGGCAGTTTCTACATCAAAGGGCGCATCAACACGTCTACTACTAACAGGCAGCTTAGCACAGAAAGCAGCAGAAACAAAACTCCTACTAGCACCCGAATCAAATAACACAGAAGCTAAAGTCTGGTTCACTAGAAACGTACCGGACACAACGTCAGGGTCCGTCCTAGCCTCCTCCTGTGTCATGGTGAACGCTCTGGCGCTCGCCCTCGGCCCATCACTTCCCGTCTTCTTCACCCCTGAACCCTCAGTCCTCGACTTCTTACAATCTCTGCTCATATGACCAGTTTCCCCACAGTTAAAACATTTGCCCGACATGCAATCCTTCGCCATATGCCCTGTCTTCCCACACTGAAGCACAAGTTTGACCCAAACCTACATTCCCCGCTGTGCTTTTCGACCCCGCACTTGATGTGACCACACGACGTTCATCCACCCGTGCCTTTTTGTTACCCATCGGGGCATCACCCGACAAACCCGTTTCCCGTTCCAGTTTCGATCACCACCCTTCTTACTCGCTTCAGTCACCACCACCTCCCGCTCGTCATACAGCCTCCCTGCCAAATCAACTGCCGACCTAAACGTGCTTGGCGGGCGGCGATCATATGCCGGCGAACATCCACCGGTAAACCCTGAATATACCTCTTGATTTTCCGAGACAGAGGCGTCACCTGATCAGGCACAAGCCGTGCCATTTCATTAAACTTGGTGGTATACTGCTGGTGTGTCATGGTTCCAGCCTCCAACTGTAAAAACTCCCTTTCCAACTTATCCATTTCTTGTGAGGACAGAACTCCTCAATCACCATCTTCTCAACTCGGGCCATTTCATTCTCCCGATCGCCCGATTACCCTCTGCTTGGACAATGTTATCCCACTAACACAGAGCTGAATCCACAAAAGAGTGGGTAGCAAACTTCACCTTTTGGTCCTCTCGGCATTCGCTGATATCGAGAACAGCTTCCATTTCCCTCACCCACCGGTGAGCAGCTGCAGCGGTGTTGTTTCCATCAAAAGTAGGGGGCTTGCATCTCATAAATGCCCCGTAGTTACATCCTCGCACTGCCTCTGCACAGGCTCTTCTTCTCCTCTTCATCATCAGACAGAACCATTTCCGGCTCTGGCTGTTCCCGTTCTCCAGAGGATCTGTTTCTTTCTTTTCTTTCCCCTTCTCGTACAGCCTTAATAACTTCAGTCACCACAGACGGTAAGATTGTCTGCATGACCTGATGGACTTCTTCTACAACAGCCTCCTTTCGAGGCTCTCAGATTGGCGCTTTCGTCGCCACCCTCCGGATGAGGGGTCTCTGGTTCTTCATGAACCACCCTCTCAACTCTGGGTCTCCCCTCTTGGGTTGCGGTTCAACACCGTGACCTCCACCCCTAGAAGCTTTCGAAGATCTACCTCCGGCCATCACACGCACACTGAAAGATTCAAACACCAACACGGTCATTCAAGGGAACAGCTCAGTTTATGTCAAGTATAGTAAGTCCCTAATTACAGTGGCCAGTGTGATTAGCCACTTACTTTACTCTTCATACCCCAAGTATTACCTGTCCTGACTACATCAGTATTTAAATCTACATACAACACATAACCACATACCATGCGCACATAAAACCGGTTAACTTAACAAAATACCTGATGGCACGCAGCTACTCAGATTGGCATCCCATTCCCATTCCGTCCCATTCTCAGTTTAAGATTAGGTTTATTTTGAAAATTTACCCATTTCACTTAACCTGGCTCTGATACCAACTTGTAAGGCCCCGTTCCCGGGACGCTTACAGCTGGGTTCTCATCGCACATAAAACATATAATTACATTTGTATTTAATAAATCGCAGCGGAAAACTAAAACAACTTTCATTTCCATGTAAATGCTTTTGCAAACTAATACAACATTCATTACAAAAATAGTTTGTTCGCATTACAATGCAAAAACATTAATCAAAGAATGCCATCCCAAAAGAGCTGAGTAGTCGCCCGTGCCATCCTCAACAATCATTACCTGCCAACTGGAAACACATCAAAGTCAGCGTTGCTGAGTGAGTTCTAGTTTTATAAATAAAACATACTTTACTTTCATATAAAACCGTTCGTTACTTTTACATGATCACACATCGTACGTACATATAGATAATATCATTATTATCTTCTTCATTCGTTCATTCGTTCTTTCATTACCTTACTTGCGCATCGAACATCATCCATACCAATACCATGTGCTACACCCCGGTTAGTCGTAGCTACCGGGCTGAAGTCAACAAATGAACAGCTAAACGCTAAACGTATGCCACGGTATTAGGAGTAACCATCAGTCTTAGCTACTGGGCCGAAGTCAACGAATGAACAGCTAAACGTATGCCACAGTACTAGGGGTGAGCGGTAAGGTTCTACATTCAAGGTCAATCACCAAGAAGGACCCGGTATCCGATGTGTGCAAGACGTTTCATTTGTTCATTAATACATGCATTCATTCATCATGTTCCTCTTCTTTATCTTTCACTTTACGTACATAATACTTCGTTCATTCATCATAACAAGTAAAGCCACAGGAAAGATATTATACATCACACTAAGGAACATTAACATGCATCAACATCACATCATACAGGGCAACATCATACATACATAACATACAACATCATCACCCTCATCATGCCCAACATGCTTTCTAAGACCTCGATCGTCGTCTTAAAACTCTTATGGGAACCTTTACGTCAAAACTTACATCTGCACTTTCCCCCGAAAGTCAGAAGTCAATCTACGTCTTCTCGGGTTCAACAGCCCTATTCGGGCGTATGGACACCCTTCAGTCGCATGGCCTCCGTGCGACTGAACATCATGCGATTGAACTAATACGGATGAACACCTATGCGGAATGAACATCCAGTCGTGCGAATGGACAATGCGGATGAACACCTATGCGACTGGACCTTCAGTCGTGCGAATGGACCTTCAGTCGCATGACCCCATGCGACTGGCCCTCCAATCGTGCGAATGAACCCCAATCGCACCCTAATCGGCCGTATGGCCTCCATTCGGCCTCCAGTCGGTCGCCTAGCACTAAATGCAGCAGGATGCAGTTCAACCGACTGCAGCCGAGGGTTTTCGGCCTCCAAACTCATCTAAACCCATTTTAAGCCTAAATCGACCATCGTAAACCTTAGGGATGCATACCATAACATTAATCAAGCACAACCAAGCAAGAAATCAAGCCCCAAACGGGTCCTACGCATACATACACGCATACATACGGGTTTTCACCCAAAAACGCGAAAAGGGTTTTCAGATGTGTTCAGCCCCAAAATCATTCAAAAACATGTAAAAGAGGGATCCTAGAACTCACCTAAACGAGCACAATGACAAGAGCTTCGATTCGGCTTGCTTCACGACGATTTTGGCGACCCGAACCAACACTTTTTCCTCTTTTCCTTCTTTCTCTATATCTTCTCTTTATAAGCTGAAATGTGAGGTGGGGAGAGTGGGTTGCCCTCTCCCTACATATATCACCACATTTCCCAACTTTCTTTTTGGCGAGTTTGGTCCCTCGAATTTTGGACTTTATTTTCTTTTCTTTCTTCACCGGCTTCAAAATAATAAAATTCGGGTGTTACAGTGTAGCCCCATGGGCCCTAATAGTGCTCATGCGCCCAAGTAGCCCATGCGCCTAAGTGTTCATACGCCTGAATAGTACCCATGCGCCTAGAATTGGGCTGGAATTGACTAAGTGTCCAGACATCCAGAATTCCCCATGCGCCTAAGCACTCATGCGCCTGCATAGTGCCCATGTGCCTGCATAGTTCCCGTGCGCCTGAAAGTTGCCAATGCGCCGAAGTGTTCCCATGCGCCTGCATAGTGTCCATGCGCCTGTATAGTACCCATGTGCCTAAGGACTTAGAATATTTTTCTAATTTTTGGGGAAAAAAATGTAATGTAGGCTTTGACTTAGGAGATTCCGGGGGCTGGGGGCTATGTAAGTTGACTTTTTGAAGTCATTTATGTTGTGATAATGTGATGTATGATGGATGTATATGATGTATGATATGTTTATATTCTTATTATGATGTATGATATCTTTCTTGTGGCTTTACATGTGATGTTTATGAATGAATGAAGTATTATGTAATGTAAAGTGAAAGATAAAGGAATGAGGAACATGAAGTAAGAATGCATGCATAATGAGTAATGAAAGTAGAGATAGTCTTGTAAGCATGGCATGTACATCGGGGTCTTTCTTTGTGATTGACCATTTGCATAGAACTATTGCTGCATACCTTAGGTACTGTGACCACGAGGTGCGATGCACCGTTATAGAAGGTCTATGATAGGCCTAGGTCCAGAACCACGAACATAAAGGTATTGCATATGGAAATGGTAAACCTATATTCATACCCTAGGTACTGTGACCACGAGGTGCGATGCACCGTTATAGAAGGTCGATGATAGGCCTAGGTCCAGAACCACGAACAGAAAGGTATTGCATTTGGAAATGGTAAACCTACATTCATACCTTAGGTACCGTGACCACGAGGTGCGATGCACCGTTATAGAAGGTCTATGAGAGGCCTAGGTCCAGAACCACGAATAAAAAGGTATTGCATAGTAAACCTAAATCTTACCCTAGGTATTGTGACCACGAGGTGCGATGCACCGTTATAGAAGGTCTATGATAGGCCTAGGTCCAGTACCATAAACAGAAGGAAAGGGTTTATGGTTGTCAGAAAGGAAAAGTAAAGCATGAAAGATTAAAGAAGATAATGATGATATTATCTGTATGTACATATGAACACGAATGAATGAAGAGTACAGTTTGATTCTGAAAGAAAGTAAAGAACGGTTTTACAAAGAAAGAAAAGTATGTTTTATTATAAAAATACAACTCACTCAGCAACGCTGACTTTTATACATTTTCAGTCGGCACATAAATGTTGCTGAGGATGACACGAGCGGCTACTCAACTCTTTGGATGACATTATTTTGTTAATGTTTTCGCATTATAATGCAAACGAATGATGTTTTGAAATGAACGCTTCTATTAACTTGCAAAAGCATATGTAATGATATAAAAAGTTATTTTTTATGTTTTCGCTACAATATTTTTGTAAGGCAAATGTAATTATATGTTTTATGTGCGATGAGGATCCAACTGTAAGTGTCCCGGGAACGGGGCCTTACATAATTATATCAACTTTCATTCATTGATTGGGATTCATCTTAACTTATTAAATATTTACAAAAACTCATAACTTAGATCTTATTTCCCTCTAATAATCTCTCATAAAGTTAAAGTTAACACATTAGTTTTTCAATGACATGAACTACTATATGGCCAAAAAACTAAGTAGAATATATAAAATCAATTATCACATCTATCAATCTGAAACTTTTAAATCCTGAAGACCATTAATATCAGCCTCTTGATCTGAACTAATTGACTTGTTGGAGGTAAATTTTAGGTGACGATGAAGGCTAGTGTATGGATCGTCACCGTAACAAAATTTATCTCGTGAAGTGAATTTGGAATGTAATCGCTCACGGAAGAAGAAGTAGAATCAAACACACAGAAACACAAATGTAAATAAACTTCCCAATATTTTGCTCTCTGAATTTGATTGATTACAGTAAGTGTGAAATTCAGGAAATGACAAAAGCTCTCTAATTGCATTACAAAACTTCTATTTATACTATACTAGTAGTTCTCGTGTGACAAAAAGGTTCGCACGCGGCAAGTTGTTGTCGTGCGATAAGTAAGTTGTGGTGTGGCTTCTTTAAACTTGTCCCTTGACTTGAACTTGATCTTCATCTTCATTTAATTCTCGAGACTCTAGGTTCAACCCCTACATATAGACACATAGAAGGAATCTCATAGAGGATGAACGGTGGCAGTGTTGAAAAATGGCTAAAGTTGCCCCTCTGTCGTAAAAAACACTAACGGGATTTAACTCAGTAGTAATGGATCGTGGAAAGAAATTAAATAAAAGTTAGGAGTGTCTATAAATATACTCTAAGTTAGGATTAATTTCAACCAATAAATGAAAGTAAGATTCTTAATCTAGTAACCTTATAAGAATTTAGTAATTATTTTGTTAAATATGTAAATAAGATAATACTATTTTAATCAGATATAAACAAGAGAAAAGACTAAAAGGAGAAACTAATTTCATTAATTAGAGTTTCATACATGATACATACATATATAAAATAGTCTGGATATTGTAATACTCCCCCTCAAACATTTTATATTATACACTATCAATATTATACTTCTGGATAATGATGATTTGGTTCTTCTAGACTGATATAAACTAATAATACAGGATTAGTTAGTGTGGCTTGGTAAAACCATACTAATAAAACCTAATGGAACAAAACTTAGTTAAGAAAAAATAGTTCAAAATGTATTATCTTCCCCCTCAATCAAACATGTATATTTCAGTCTTTAGAGTTCGATATTCTATTACAACAACTTGTTTAATCGTTGATGTAGTCTTGCATAGAGTTGGGTTGGACGTTCTTTGCTCGTCATGAATTTTCCATGTCTCTATAATCAAACTATGTCCAAGTCCAATAGACATACTGTATGAGCATAACCAACTAGACGAGACATCATGTTATTATCATAAAAACAACCGCATGCCTTGAGTCTTACAAAAATTCAACTTATTCTTTGATACGCTTGTGAAGCTGCATTGTTAAAAAACCACTTATTCTTTGATACGCTAGGGAAACCCAGTAAGACAAAACCATAGCTGAAAAAAGTACAATGTACATCATATATAATTAACAACACACTTCAGGATGATATTAAATAAGCACTTCAGTGCTTATATAATAAACTTATTCAATTGGATCAGTTATGTTGTCGCGTTGAAGAGTTTTTTAAGAAAAACCCAAAATGGACAAAAACTTAGTGAAGGAAAAAATACAACATTATGGATTAGATTTATATATTTTTCTAGCGCATGTGCTAATAAATGCAATATGTCTCATGATATTTACTAAAAACACTATGCATCGATCACACTTAGTATGATATTTCTAGATTAAGTATATATTCGCCCTTTGCATGGGGATTGTAAGGATCCTTTGTGTGTGTATAGTGATGGGACGTCGTAGGGCCTCAAAGCATAAATGGACCAAGACTTGAACATAAACAAAGTCCAACAAGAACAAAAATAAGACAAAAAGTAAAAAAACACCCACAAGATAAGCCGTTTTTAGGCATAAACTTCAAAACTAATCATCTCCCCATGTTAACACAAATATACAAAGCAAGCCAAAAATCAAATGTGCATCAAAAGATAAACGAGCCAAACTGGGCCGTAAACAAAGTCTAACAAAAACTAGATATATAACAAAAAGTTAGAAAAAAAACTCATAAGATAAGTTGTTTTTGAGCCAAGACAAAACCCACACCGGAGTATTCTAGTCCAAGTTATGATCATTTTAGTATAGCAACCTTACGATCATGAGCTTCTAAATACAAAATGGCATGCTCCTCACACTTGAGCCGACACTACCTTTCATATGAAGTTGTCTAACCTAATTAACATAATAACAGTTAACTCAATGGAGGTCCTCACATTTTGTTAATTATTCATTATGCAAAACTGATAATAGAAGCCTACCTTGTACATTATACATTGCATACTCGTATGTATTGGAAAATAGATTTTTTTGGTGATAGCACTTCAATCGGTTATTATTAAAGCAAGAAACAATTCAAATAGCATAATTCAAAATTTATCTTGAATTATATGCTAGTTAGCTTACCCACTGGAAATTAACAATTGATAAACATAGATTGACATGTATAAAAAGGGATGGATGAACTAACTATTAAGAGGGAAACAAGAATAAACTGAATATATACTTATTTTTGTCAGGTTTAATAAAAACAACATAGTTTAGATAGGTTTTAAATTTAAGCTTTCATGCTTAATAGCACCATCTTCACTTTTCCTAGATATATAATATCAACTATTTATGATTGTGATTGTTGTGTTAATTTTTTAAAATCAATCAAAATTATTATTATTTTTGTTGGAATAATATCATTACATATATACAAAAGTATATCCTCTTATGTATATGTGTAGATTCATAAACGTGAAAAGGTTTACACTTGTGTAATTTACACTTACATCTGTAATTATTTAAGAGATATTAATGTAAATTACAGTACTAGTGCATACTTTTTAATGTTTATAAATTTACGGATATGTATTAAGAATATATTTTTGTATATTTGTAATGATGTTATTTTAATAAAAAATAATGATTTTGATTAAAAATGAATAGTTATACCTATACATTAAAAGATTTACTTTTTTAATGCTACTTATAAGAAAATAATATTGTATCTTATGATTAATGTCAATATTGAAATCAATACATTTAACTTGTAACATAATACAAAGTTATAACAAAAACTAATTTGTAACAAAATCATTAACATAGGCATTAATAAGTGTTTCAAAACACACATCGTAAGAATATTAGTTCCAAATCATAAGTGCAAGACAATACAAAAATAAATGCAAGACAATACAAAATAAGTGCAAGACAATACAAAATAAGTGCAAGACAATACAAAATAAGAAGCGCTTTAAAACACTTAACCATGTAATTTGAACTTAGCAAGTTCTTGATCAATTATGTCTTTTGTGGTGCATTTACTACAAGTGCTAGTTTTGTTTTTCTTTGACATTTTCCGCCTTTGTCTTCTTCTTATCTATCAATTTAAAGACAAACTTCTTCCTTATATTTTTACTTCTTACATTTAGTTTGTGATGGGATGGTTTAGTGATTGTTGTCGGGACTTGGAACTTGGGTCTCGTAGATTTATCGAATGAGGTAAACCTTTAAATTTTAAATATTCTTTCAAGTCTATCCTAGTTTCGAGTAATCCAACTTGTTGATAATGTGTTGACATGTCTTCAATTTTTGTCGTGCATGCTTCATGGAATCCTAAATTTTTTTATATTCCACATGTACAAGTTTTTTGAATAACATACCACACATTGATCACCATAAGGACCAATAACTTGATTATGTTCTCCACCATTACAGTGGATCAACACTTTTATTAATCATTAGCAACACAAAAACAATTTCTCTAATAAGATACTCATCTCTGATGTTTCTAATGTTGTATTTTTCGCTAGTGTTTTCTATTCACTATCTTAGCATTAATAACCTCACACATTGATTAGCAATACATCGGTATGAGTCAGTCCCGTAAATATGTATATAACAGCAAATACAAAATACGATAATAAGAAATAAAAGATATTAACACTGAAAACTGGAAAAATGAGATCTAGAAGTTATGGGATAGTTCATAACCAAAGATGTGTAGCAGTATTCTTTCTTCTTAGCCTATCCCATTTTTTTTTCCAAGAACTATACTATTGTATATGATGTAAGTTTCCATGATATATCTTTATACACTTTCACATTTAAACATCGTTTCATGTTCTCATGGATGTGCTTCAGAAAGTATGTAAACTCAACATATGAAAACAATCTTAAAGTTCATGGAGAATTCCCATATACAGTCAACAATGACATGATATCATAACTAATGTCAAATTTATTATTAACGAATATATAAAACTGTTTGAGGTTTTATTTCTCCGTCTTAAGGTTTTATTTATCGTACTTTCTTAATACTTTAAATAGTTTTTAGAATATATATGCCACTGGAAGGTTTTTTTATACATCTACCCTAATGTGTACCCGTCGGAAAGAAATGACACTTATATCAAAGATGAAACAATCATATACATAGGTTGTACACACTACAAGAAACGTAGGCAATAGTAACGACACTATTAGTGGCGACATGTGGCCGCTAAATATTGGCGATCCACATTTTATTTTACTGAGTCATATCTAGCCGTTCATTAGCCATAAGATCTAACGTTGTGGTTAAAAAGTACATTAACTATTACAGGCGACGCGCCTCCGCTAATGCTCGATTATATACGCGGGAGGCTTATATCCTCCTTTCACTTTCCCTCCACACAACCTCTCACTGCGAACGCCTCCAACTCCGCCGACGCCACTACCCGCCAACGCCACCACAGCCACCACCACAACCACCACCATCCGACACCACCCAACCACCACGACAGCCACCACCCGCCGACACCACCACCCACCACAGCCACCACCCGCCGACACCACCACCCACCACAGCCACCACCATCCAACGCCTCCAACTGGCCAGCACCTGACCACCGTCCAAAACCACGAGCCGACCATTGTCGCCGCTGCTTTTATTCTGTTGCCACTACTACAAAGATTTCTAGTTCTAGTATTTTTTTTTGTGTTTTTAAGATTTTTGTTTTTTAGATGTAAATGCTTTAGGTGGTGCTTAGTTGATAAAATTATTTGTTTGATTAGTGTTATTTGATGAGATAAGATATAATTTATGATTTAAGTTTTGGTTAGTTGATATGTATATGTTAAAACTATATCAAAAATGTAAATGCTTAAATTTTGGACTAATTGGATTAGGATTAGAAGTCATATTCGTTTAGTTGATATGTATATATTAAACCATATTAAACATGTAAATGCTTAACTTTTGAACTAAAAACTAGGGTTTTCTAGATGTAAATGCTTTAGGTGGTACTTAGTTGATAAAATTATTTGTTTGATTAGTGTTAATTCAACAAATGTTACTGCTAATGTGATGTCTGAGGACGAAGGTGATTATGATTAAGAGATTTTTGATTATTACACTAAGGGATCTGACAACGAGACTGAAGTATATGAGGAAGACCCGGATTAAAAGATTTGTTACATTTTTTATGTATATATTTAATATAAACTATATTTGTATTTTCATGGTGTAGTTAAAAACTTTATTCTTATAATTTGTATATCTTATAATTATTGCAGACATGATATCTTTCAGGACTGTTTTGGTATGCTCATGATTGATGTTAAGAGCCATGGAGGTGATGGAGCGGGGGATCCACCACTTCCTCCCTTTAGTGGGCCCGAAAGCCATCAGTTGGATGGTAGTATTATATATTCTTGTTTATTCAATTATTATTAATATATATTCTAAGTATTGATTTTTTAATTATAAATGCAGGTTTGTCTTCCCGGAAACAAAAGGGAATGCAAAAATAAAAAATTGCAACAGTAGTTAAAAAAAGAGTGATCTTTATCTCTTCTTTTTCATAGAGCTACCCCGTATACCCGCCATTCAATGAACTTAATGATATGTTTGTTCATGAGGTGAGGATAATTATCCTTTTAATGTACATTCATGTATTGATCTTTCAGATGTTCAAAAAAATGCGTTGGAGGAGCATACGATGATAACTTTTATATGTTTTATGTTTACTATTCGTTATTTATTTAACTAACTTCATTTTGCTTAACTTAATATAGCTACGCTTTTATTTTGATGAGATTTTACGAGATCGTGAAAGCGCTGATATTAAGGGTGGCATTCATATTGTATATCTCAAACGATTCAGAGATCGAAAAACAATGCAAAAGACACTTTGATCGTGCCAGAGGGTATGAGATGTGGAACAAGCAAGGCTCAACCCTTCAAAGAAAATGAATCATGAAAATTGGAGGAAAACAATTGTTTTTTCTTAAGTGACGGACACAGAGAAACCTCATCATCAAATAAAGCAAACCAGTAACAACAACAATACACTAATTGCGGGGGGACTGTTTCGTATAGTAGTTATTGTTACAAGAAGTTAATGCTTTAATTTTTTCTATGTGTATTGTAGACAAGTATTTTTTAATATATGATATACTTTTAAATGTTAAACAGAATAAGAGCAGACTTGAGGCGTTTCAGAATGCTCATAAGGAAAGATGAGACCTTTGATACGGAGATAGCAGAGCAACAATATGTAAGTTTTATTTAAAGTAGAGTTTTAAAATATTAAAGATGGGACCTTTGTGTGTGTGTATATATATATATATATATATATATATTAAATCACTATTGTTAGTTAATAAAATCAGCTCAAAGGACGATTTGATGAGCCAAGTAAATCACTTATTTTAAAGGTATTAAAGTTATATAAGTTACTATCTTAAACGGATGAAAATAAGTATATTTAAGTTAAATTATATAATTTTTGGTTGAAATGGGTCAAAATGATATAAACACACTTGATATAATTAAAACCACGTTAATTTGAGTTAAAACGACTCAAAATGGGTAAAAATAAACTTTAAATGCTTAAATTTGAAGGTGTTAAGTGTATCATTGTTGGTTATCTTAAACGGGTCAAAATGAGTAAATTTACGTTGAATTATGTATATTTTGGTTGAAATAGGTTAAAATTATAGAAACACACTTGATATAGTTAAAACCACGTTAATTTGTGTTAAAACGGGTCAAAATGGGTAAAAATAAACTAGACTGCTTAAACTTGAAGGTGTTAGGTGTATCATTGCTGGTTTATCTTAAACGGATCAAAATGGGTAAATTTAAGTTGAATTATATACATTTTGGTTGAAATGGGTCAAAATTGTTAAACTTAAAGATCTTAAGTGTATCATTATTGGTTTATCTTAAATGGGTCAAAATCGATAAAATTAAGTTGAATTATGTACATTTTGGTTGAAATGGGTCAAAATGATACAAACACACATTATATATTTTAGTTGGATGTGTAATCTTATAATTTGTACTTTATCAAAATACAACAACTTATAATATATGTTTTGTTTTGTAGGCTCAAATTGTAAGTCTCTTTAAAAATTTGAATTTTATGTCTCAAATTACGCAACTTGTTGCCTCTCAAAAAGCTATACAACAAGCTGATGAAGATGATTTGTACGAGAAAGTTGAATAAGATAGCGGTTAAGTAGTTTAAGTTTGTTTTAATGACATTTAATATTGAAGTTAAACAATGTATTTAGCATACCTGGTTAACACTAGTAGTTGACTTATTAATATTATTTGTATGTGTATGTTATTTGTGTTATTGGAAAATCCAAGTTTATTTTTATACAGATTTATTCGGTTTTTAAAAATGGAAATTTAAAAAATAAAAAAACAAAAACAAAAAATTTACTATTAGCGGCGATACATGTCGCCGCTAAAAGTCCTCCCCCCAGGATTTTTAACAAACAGCAGGGACTAAATCGTCGCTAATAACATTATTAGCGGCGAATTATTAGCAACAAATTATTAGCGGTGAATTATTAGCGTCGAATCATTAGCTGCGACTCATAAGTGGCAACTAGTCGCCGCAATTACTAATAGCGGTGACAAACCCTACTAATAGCGGCGAAATCTGTCGCCACTATTGGTATTCTTCCTTGTAGTGATAGTACAATTAGTAAAGATAAATGTTAAAAAGTAAAGGTATAAAACTAGTTATAAAGATAAAAATCATTTTTTATAATTTATACCCTCGAATTTAGTATTTTAATCAGCAAGTCTATGTATATATATTTTCATAAAAAGTTATTAGAATTTTTACAATCTTCTTATGCTATAATTAAACAACTAATACGACTATTTTATGACTTTTTCAACAGTCACAAATTGTTTTTTTGTAATAGTGATGCTGCAATTATTTTGATACGTAATATAGTCTTCCAATACTATCCACTATCAGATAAAACCGACTAATACCTTGAAAACATACACGCAGTGATTACCCATTACGCAACTAAACTTATAAATAAATAAATAAAGAATATTATTGTTGGTTTATCTTAATGGGTAAACATTTTTAATTTATGTTAAATTATGAATATTTTGTTTGAAATGGGTCAAAATGATACAAACACACATTATATATTTAAAGTTGGATGTGTAATCTTATAATTTACACTTTGTTAAAATACAACAACTTATAATCTATGATTTGTTTTGTAGGCTCAAATTACAAATTCTGTTTCAAAATTTGAACTTTATGTCTCAAATTACACAACTTATTGTCTCTCAAAAAACTATACAACACGCTGATGAAGATGATTTGGACGAGAAATATGAATAAGATAACGCTTAAGTAGTTTACGGTTGTTTTAATGACATTTAATGTTGAAGTTAAACAATGTATTTAGCATACTTGGTTAACGCTCGTAGTGAACTTCTTAATATTATTTTTATCTGTATGTTATTTGTGTTATTGGGAAATCCGGGTTTATTTTTAAATAAATTTATTCGGTTTTTAAAAATGGAAATTAAACAAATAAAAAAAACCAAAAATAAAAAATTGATTGTTAGCAGCGACACTATTAGCGCCGACTCATTAGCGGGAACTTGTCACCGCAATTACTAATAGCGGTGACCAACCCCACTAATAGCAGCGAAATCTGTCGCCGCTATTGGTATTCTTCCTTGTAGTGACAGTATAATTAGTAAATACAAATGTTAAAAAGTAAAGGTTTAAAACTAGTTATAAAGATAAAAGTCATTTTTTTGTAATTTATACCCTCCAATATAGTATTTTAATCACCAAGTCTATATGTATATTTCATAAACAATTATTAGAATTTTTACAATCTTCTTATGCTATAATTAAACAAGTGCTAGCTGAAAAAACACGGTGCTTAAATAGTCTTAAAAGGCCATATACGGCTATTTTGCGCTTGTTTCAACCGTCACAAGTGGTTGTTTTTTGTAGTAGTGATGCAGCAATTTTTCTGATACGTAATATAGTCTTCCAATACTACCCACTATCAGATAATAACGGACTAATAACTTGAAAACATACACGTGGTGATTACCCATTACGCAACTAAACTTATAAATAAACAAATAAAGAAAATATATGCAGTAATAGGACATAATGAAATAAGCAAATAAGGGTGAAGGGCGCCAATGCCGTTAGTCATGGATTTAAGGGTCGGACAATTTGTAAATATTAGATAAAAGTTGACACGGAAAATGAATAAATAATACATTTGCAAAACAAAGGAAATAATTGCTTTGAAATCGCAAGTTAGTCATGGATGGAATTCTTATTATTAAGGGTCGGACAATCTGTAAATATAAAATTAATAGCGTAGTCAAGGGTCAAAACAATTTGTCCAGCTCAGTTAGCGGAACATAAAGACACATAAACTAATCTTAGAATTTGTTAATCAAAAATACAGAATAAAGCCAACCAAACTTGAAATTAGTTGATGACTTGAAGCCTATATAAGCGGATGTCCAATTACTAAGAGAACCACACAAATCATCCCCATAAAAATCATATTCCTTTCCATGGAGTTCAATCTCTTATCTTCCCTCTTCCTTATCGCAACACCACTCTTCATGTTGTTCGTCGCTAGCAAATATTTTGCACCCGTCAAAAATCTCCCACCAGGGCCACGGCCATGGCCGATCATCGGCAATATGCACCAATGGCCAAGAACCCTCATATCGCTGCCGCCAACTTCGCTAAAAATATGGCCCTCTCATCTCTCTTCGTTTAGGTACCCGACTTCTTGTGGTAGCTTCATCCCCTGAGGCAGCCAAGGAAGTTCTCAAGACTCAAGACCGTCATCTTTCGGGTCGCTCTATACCTGATGCCCTTCAACAAAGTTTCATAGACTACTACTTTGTATGGGCGAGGGATTGCAACGAACATTGGAAATCATGCAGAACACTGTGCCGACTTGAGTTGTTCTCAGCTAAAGCAATAGAGGCCCAGTCAAACTTGAGAAATGAAAAGTTGACTCATATGTTAGAATTCCTGAATAACACCCAAGGAAAAGTAGTGAAAATTGAGGAACTTATTTTTACTACATTAATTAACACATTGAGCAACGTTTTGTTCAGCAAAGATTTTCTAGATCTAAAAGATGACGAAACCGCTCATCGGTTAAAATTCGGACTCTTTAAGATATTGGAGAATTCTGTTACACCAAATGTAAGTGATTTTTTCCCTATAGTTGGAGGCCTAGATCTTCAAGGATTAAGGAAGGATAGCTTAAATCATCTAGATGAGTTGTCTAGCTTTTCAGACGCTATAGTGAAAGAAAGAAGAGCTCGAATCGTCAAAAATATGATTATGGCCGATCACGAAAAGGATTTCTTGGATCTATTGCTTGAAAATAATTTCACGACTTCTCAAATCAACATCTTAGTTCTGGTAAGTCTTTTATAGTCATTAGCTTACTCAAACAACTTTTTTAAAATAGGTTTATTAGAAGAGCAATTAGATCGACTACAAACTCAATATACGTATTTTTATAATATAATATGAAATTATTTTTAACTAATCAAAATCTAAAAAGATGCCCTCCTGTGATGTGTAGAAGTTAATAACACAACCACTTGAAGGTGTTGACTATTCATCGATCGTCTATTGTCTCAATTTTGATAATATAATTTGATTATTGAATAAAGATACTATAATATTCAAGAAAAACGTCATGTGTACACTTTCATCTCTTTAAAGTATTTAGAATCTTTTATTTTCTCTACATGCAGGAATTATTCATAGCGGGTACGGATACTGTGGTAACAACCATTGAATGGGCTATGGCTGAATTGATAAAGAACAAGATATTATGCATAAAGTACATGAAGAGCTGAAAAGGGAACTCAACTCTAATAGTATCATGAAATTTGACTTTTCTAAATTATCCTATTTCAATGCTTGTATCAAGGAAACGCTACGTTTGCACCCTGTTGTTCCGGTCCTAATTCCTCGACGTGCCCTTGAAGCTTGTGAAGTTATGAACTATTCGATTCCTCAAAATGCCCAAGTATGGGTCAACGTTTGGGCAATTTGTCATGACCCAAAGTTTGGGAGGACCCATACTCTTTTAAACCAGAAAGGTTGTTGGTTCAAAGATTGAGTTTACAGGCCATGATTATGAGTTCATACCCTTTGGTGGTGGGAGGAGAATGTGTCCAGGTTACCCTCTGGTGTTAAGAGTCTCCAAACTATGTTAGCCTCTTTGATTCTTGGATATGATTGGTCACTTCCAAATGGCGAGGATCCAACAAAACTAGACATGACTGAAAAATTTGGTGTGACTTTGCAAAAAGAGAAACCTCTTGAAATTATCTTCAGCCGTAGGGAATAATTGACAGTTCAATCAATTTACATGTTCTTTTAAAGTTTTTACCTTTTATGTGTTACGTATGTATAATGATATATTGTATGAGCGAACATCGTGCCATGTAAGGGTTAAGTTTATCGCTTCCATTTGTTATTGAATAAAAGTTTTAGTAGAATTTGTATGTTAAATAATTGATTGATGTTGTTGAGTAATATGCATATTCAACTTGTTTTAATTTTGTAATGGATCCATGTAGTAAATATTATGCTAGATTACTTAGAAGTTGGTACTCAAGTAGTTTAAAGCAAGATATAGGGGTTGAACCTAGAGGTTTAGGAAATAAAATCAAGGTGATGATCAAGTCCAAGTATCAAGCGACAAGTTCAACTAGCCGCGCGAAAAGTCTATTTATCGTGTGACAATTTCTGTCGCGTGAGAAGTTCTTGTTCGTGTGAGAACCATAGTTTAGTACAAATATGCATTTTGTAATGCAATTAGATAGATTTGGATCATTTTCGGAATTGCGTACTTACTGTAACCATTTCTATTTAGAGAGCAATACAAGTGAAGTTTATTTACTTATGAGTTTATTTTATTCATTCTACTTCTTCTTACTCCGTGATAGTTTATATTCCGCATTCACAATCACCAGATCGATCTTCGATATTGTAACGATCCTTACAATCAGTATCACAGCTTAGAATGCTCTAGACCGATTGAAAAGAAGATTTAAGTAGAGTTTTGAAGAGTTCGAGGTATTGATTCGATTGATACTGAAGATAGACTTGATTTCTACTGAAATGAATCCATTTTGAAGTAGATGAAGTTGTTAAGTTCATTAAATATCACCTAGGAAAAGAAAATGCAGTGGCTAATGTTTTAAGCAGACCATTATGAGTCTGTGCCATGAAAATGGAATTACACTTGGATTTTTTAAGTCAAATTCGAGAAGACCAACAAAAAGATGAATCAGGGACTGTAGGGCAGGTTAAAGACCTAGACATTATGTCAGATAGAATCCTAAGATTTAAAGGAAGAATTTGGATTCTTAATAATGATCTGCTTAGAGAAACCATCTTATGGGAAGCACATAAGTCTAGATATTCTGTACATCTAGGAAATAATAAGATGTATAAAAATTTAAGTAACCAATATTGGTGGCTAGCTGTAAGGCCTTGTTCCCGGGACACATACAGTTGGATCCTCATCGCACCTAAAACATATATTTATATTTGCCTTACGAAAACATTGCAGCAGAAACATAAAAAAATAACTTTTCATAACATTACAAATGCTTTTGCAAGTTAGTACAAGTGTTCATTTCAAAACATCATTCGTTCGCATTACAATGCAAAAACATTAACAAAAGAATGCCATCCAAAATAGCTAGGTAGCCGCCTCGTGCCATCCTCAGCAACGTTTACCTTCCAACTAAAAATGTATAAAAGTCAGCGTCGTTGAGTGAGTTCTAGTTTTATAATAAAACATACATTCCATCGATAAAATCGTTCTTTATTTCCTTTCAAAATCATACTATACTTTTCATTCGTTCGTGATCATACATCATACGTACATACAGATAATATCATTATTATCTTCCATTACGTTCGTTAACTTCGTTCACTTTATACGTTCGTCCTTTCGAGTCTGTTACGACAACAGGGTCGCTCATCTCATTAACAATCACAACTATTTGCACGCTATCCGAGTCTGTTGCAACCATAGGGTTGCTCACCCTAATTGCCAATTTACCGATAGCACGTTATCCGAGTCTGTTACAACCATAAGGTGCTCACCTCATGGCAACTTCATGATAGCATGCTATCCGAGTCTGTTACAACCATAGGGTTGCTCACCCTAATTGCCAATTTCAACGATAGCATGCTATCCGAGTCTGTTGCAACCATAGGGTTACTCACCTCATGGCAACTTCACGATAGCATGCTATTCGAGTCTGTTGCAACAACTGGGTTGCTCACCTCATATATGTACTTGCAAGCCTATCATTCATTCATTCGTCATTCAATAATGCATGTGTTCTTACTCCGTGTTCCTCTTTCATTATCTTTCACTTTACGTTACATAATATTTCATTCATTTATTAATATGACACGTAAAGCCATAAGAAAGATAAATATACATCATCAGAAGGAACACATCATATAATCAAGCATAAACATCAAACATCATCAATCACAATAGTTATGACTTAAAAAAGTCAACTTACATAACCCCCGGGAACCTCCCAAGTCAAAGCCTACATTACACTTTTTCCCCAAAAATCAGAAAATATTCTAAGTCCTTAGGCGCATGGGCACTATGCAGGCGCATGGGGAACAATTAGGCGTAGGAGCAATTTTCAGGCCCATGGACACTATGCAGACGCATGAGTGCCTAGGCGCATGGGAATCCTGGACGTCTGGGCACTTAGTCAATTCCAACCCAATTCTAGGCGTATGGGTACTATTGGGGCGCATGAACTTAGGCGTATGGACCATTCAGTTGCATGGACACTTAGGCGCATGGGCCACTTGGGCGCATGGGCACTATTGGGGCACAGGGCACTATTGGGGCGCATGGCCCTACACTTAGTCATCCGACTAATAATTCTAGGCCCATGGACCACTATTCAGGCGCATGAATTGCACTTCAATAATTCTAAGGCATTTCCAGGCGCATGAGCCTTATCCAAGCGCATGAACCTTATCTAGGTGCATGAACCTTCTGTACAACATATTTCTAGGATGTTTTCGAACCCAATCATCAAACCTATCTGTTCTAAGCTTACAAGGCTATTCTAAACATGAACAACCTATAAGCATCTAAGAATCATCAACCAAGATGCATAATACATACAGGTATACATACATAAACATTGTAAAACCGTTTTAATACATTTTCAGCCCCAAAGAGTGTAAGGCCCCGTTCCCAGGACGCTTACAGCCGGGTTCTCATCGCACATAAAACGTATAATTACATTTGTATTTAATAAATCGCATCGGAAAACTAAAACAAACTTTCATTTCCATGTAAATGCCTTGCAAGTTAATACAACATTCATTACAAAATAGCTTGTTCGCATTACAATGCAATAACATTAATCAAAAGAATGCCATCCCCAAAGAGCTGAGTAGCTTCACGGTGTGCCATCCTCAGCAAACATTACCTGCCAACTGGAAAACATATAAAAAGTCAGCGTTGCTGAGTGAGTTCTAGTTTTATTACAAAACATACTTTACTTTCATATAAAACCATTCGTTACCTTTACATGATCACACATCGTACGTACACTTAGATAATATCATTATTATCTTCTTCATTCATTCATTCATTCGTTCTTTATGACTTTACTTACGCATCGGACATCATCCGTACCAATACCATGTGCTACACCCCGGTTAGTCGTAGCTACCGGGCCGAAGTCAATAAATGAACAGCTAAGCGTATGCCACGGTACTAGGAGTAACCATCAGTCTTAGCTACTGGGCCGAAGTCAATAAATGAACAGCTAAACGTATGCCACAGTACTAGGGGTGAGCGGTAGAGGTTCTACATTAAGGGCCAATCACAAAGAAGGACCCGTTATCCGATGCGTGCAAGACGTTTCATTCGTTCATTAATGCATGCATTCATCATCATGTTCCTCTTTCATTAACTTTCACTTTACGTTACATAATACTTCGTTTATTCATTAACATGACACATAAGGCCACAAGAAAGATAACATACATCATATTAAGGAACATAACACATACAGTCATCATTATCATACAGGGCAACACCATACATACATAACGTGCATAAACTTGCAATATCATCATCATCATCATGCCCAACATGCTTTCTAAGGCCTCAAGCGTCATATTACATGCTCTTATGGGGACCTTTACGTCAAAACTTACATCTGCACTTTCCCCCGAAAGTCAGAAGTCAATCTATACCTTTCTCGGGTACAACAGCCCTATTCGGGCGTATGGACACCCTTCAGTCGCATGGCCTCAATGCGACTGAACATCATGCGGATGAACATTTAGGCGAATGAACATCCAGTCGTGCGAATGGACAATGCGGATGGACCTCATGCGAATGGGGTTAATGCGGAAGAGCACTTATGCGACTGGACCTTCAGTCGCATGACCTCCATGCGTCTGGCCTTTCAATCGTGCGAATGGACCTTCAATCGTGCGAATGGACCCCAATCGCACCCTAATCGGCCGTAAGGCCTCCATTCGGCCTCCAGTCGGTCGCCTAGCCCTAACTGATGCAGAATGCAGTTCATCCCGACTGCAGCCGAGGGTTTTCGGCCTCCAAACTCATCTAAACCCATTTTAAGCCCAAATCAACCATCCTAAACCTTATGGATGCATACCACGACACCATTCAAGCACACACAAGTTCACAATCGAGCCACAAACGCATCATACATACACATACACATACACAAACGGGTCAACATACACACACTCAAAAACCCGATTTCAGATGTTTTCCAGCCCTAAAATCGTTTGAAAACAAGTAAAAGAGGGGTTCTAGAACTCACCCAAACGAGCACAACGTTAAGGGCTTCGATTTGGCTTGCTTCACGATGATTTTGGCGACCCGAACCAACCCGAACCGACACTTTTCCTCTTTTTCTCTTCTTTCTCTCTTCTCCCCTTTCTTTGGCTGATTTGTGAGTGTGGGGGAGAGGGTAAGGGCTGCCCTCTCCCTTATATACTCCCTCCCTAGCCCGACTTTCTTTCGTTGGCGAGTTTGGTCCCTCGTCTTTGAACTTTATTTTCTTTTCTTTCTTCACCGGCTTCAAAATAATAAATATTCGGGTGTTACAAGTCCACCCCCCTTAAATAGGTTTCGTCCCCGAAACCTATTATTCGTCGAAAAAACATGGATAATGTTGTCTCATTTCTTCCTCAGTCTCCCACGTTGACTCGGATCCCTTCCTGTGCTTCCACTGTACACGCACAAGAGAGCCACTTTATTTCGCAGCCTCCTTTGTTTACGATCGATGATTGCCACTGGTTGCTCCACATAATTGAGCCGTTCATCTACTTCGATATCTTCAATGGGACAATCATATCTTCATCTGCTAAGCACTTCCTTAGATGAGATACATGAATGTCGGGTGAATTCCATTTAACTCATCCGGTAACTCCAGTCTATAGGCCACCTCTTCCACTCGAGCAATGATTCGGAAAGGGCCTATATACCTTGGGCTCAACTTGCCCCGTTTTCTGAATCTGATAATACCCTTCCAAGGTGAGACCTTCAACATAACCCGGTCACCCACCTGGAACTCAATTGGCCTACGTCGCTTATCGGCATACGACTTTCGTCTATCTTTGGCTGCCTTCATGAAGGTTTTAATCTTTTCAAGCTTCTCTGTCGTAGCCTCGATTATCTCGACGCTCCCCAATTCCTTCTGACCAATATCACCCCAACAAACGGGTGTTCTGCATCTCCTACGGTATAGCATCTCATATGGTGGCATACCAATGCTGGCATGATAGCTGTTGTTGTGTGAGAATTCGGCTAACGGTAAGTGGTCATCCCAACTTCCACCAAAATCGATTACACATGCCCGGAGCATGTCTTCCAGTGTCTGAATGGTTCTTTCTGACTGACCATCAGTCTGGGGATGATAAGCTGTGCTAATATGTAACCTCGTCCCCATAGCGTCGTGGAATTTCTTCCAAAATTTAGATGTAAACCGAGTGTCGCGATCAGACACAATAGACACCGGCACACCATGACGAGTTAAAATTTCCTTGATGAACAGATCGGCCAACCTCTCAGATGAATACGTCTCGCGGATCGGTAGAAAGTGAGCACTCTTCGTCAAACGATCAACTATCACCCATATGGCATCGTACCCTTTTGGAGTACGTGGCAGCTTTGTAATGAAATCCATGGTGATGTACTCCCATTTCCATTCCAGTATATCCAAAGGTTGTATCTTCCCATACGGCTTTTGGTGCTCGGCCTTCACCTGTAAGCAAGTAAGGCACTTACTCACATACTCCACCACGTCGCGCTTAATACCCGACGACCAATATTTTTCTTCATATCATGGTACATTTTCGTGGCACCAGGATGAATGGAGTATCGAGTCTTGTGAGCTTCATCCATTATCTTCACCCGTAGATCCCCAAAACGAGGAATCCACACACGACCGAATCGAGTTCTAACACCGAGTGTGTTTTCACCCAATTCCCCAACCAGACCTCTCATTCTTTCCGAGTTAAGATGATCTTCTTTCAATGCCTCTTCTTGAAACTCCTTGACTTGCTTCATCACATTAGAGGTCATGATAATTGATAAGCTTTCACCCGAATCGGTTCGGGCCTTTCCTTTCGGCTAAGGGCATCCGCCACCACATTAGCCTTGCCTGGATGGTCCTGGATCTCGCAATCATAATCCTTTATAAGCTCCAACCATCGCCTCTGCCTCATGTTCAGGTCTTTTTGATCGAAGAAGTACTTCAGACTCTTGTGGTCAGTGAATATGGTGCACTTCGTCCCGTAGAGATAGTGCCTCCAAATCTTTAACGCAAAGACCTCGGTGCTAGCTCCAAGTCATGAGTGGGATAATTAACCTCATTAACTTTCAACTGTCGGGATGCGTAGGCTATAACCTTCCCTCTCTGCATTAACACACACCCCAACCCTGAGTAGGAAGCATCAGAATAAACCACCAGATTTTCGCTTCCATCGGGTAATGACAGAACAGGAGCTTGAGTCAGTCTTGCCTTCAGCTCTCGAACGCCTTCTCTTGAGCTTGGCCCCATACAAACTTCACATCCTTTCGGGTCAACTTAGTTAGTGGAGAAGCAATCTTAGAGAAGTCTTGGATGATTCTTCTATAGTAGCCCGCCAAACCCGAGAAGCTACGGATCTCGGTTGGCGTCCTTGGTGACTTCCATTGCATAACCGCCTCCACATTCGCCGGGTCCACCATTATCCCGTCAGGATTCACCACATGACCCAAAAACTGAACTTCGCACAACCAAAACGCGCACTTGGAGAATTTAGCATACAATTTCTCCCTTCTCAACGCCTCTATAACCTCTCGAATGTGACCGGCATGCTCAATCCCGCTCTTCGAATAAATCAGGATATCATCAATAAACACAATCACTGATTTATCCAACATAGGCCGACACACACGGTTCATCAGATCCATAAAAGCAGCTGGCGCGTTGGTCAAACCAAAGGACATGACAAGAAACTCATAATGACCATAGCGTGTGCGAAAAGCTGTTTTAGGGATATCTTGTTCCTTCACCTTCAACTGATGGTAGCCAGACCGAAGATCTATTCTTGAAAACTAACTGGCACCCTGAAGCTGATCGAACAAATCATCTATTCTCGGTAAGGGGTATCGGTTCTTCACTGTCAACTTGTTCAGCTCGCGGTAATCAATGCACATCCTCATACTACCATCCTTCCTCTTTACAAACAGGACTGGAGCACCCCAAGGAGAGATACTAGGTCTAATGAACCCCTTATCAAGCAACTCTTGCAACTGTTCCATCAACTCTTTCATCTCCGTCGGAGCTAACCGATATGGTGCCTTGGCAACAGGTTGGGCACCCGGTATTAGATCAATCTGAAATTCAATCTCTCTATTAGGTGGTACTCCTGGTAAGTCTTCCGGGAATACGTCTGGAAAGTCACACACAACCAGTACATCGGCTAGTTGTGGTGTTGGCGTATCTACATCTTTTACATAAGCCAAGTAGGCGCTACATCCACGCCTCATACAATTTCCCGCTACTGCCATTGAGATCACCTTCGGGATCGTAGTAACCCGATCACCATAAACCGTTACCAAACTTCCATCAGGCGCTGTCAACCGAATCATCTTCTTGCGACACACAATGCTCGCCTCGAAGTCCGCCAACCAATCCATCCCAAGAACCAAATCAAAACCACCCAAGGTCATCACGAACGGTCTAACAGGAAACTTGTGACCTTCTAACTCCACCTCACAGTTTTCTATCATCTCCGAAATCCTGGTAGACTTACCTATGGCAGTTTCTACATCAAAGGGCGCATCAACACGCCTACTACTAATAGGCAGCTTAGCACAGAAAGCAGCAGAAATAAAACTCCTACTAGCACCAGAATCAAATAGCACAGAAGCTAAAGTTTGGTTCACCAGAAACGTACCGGACACGACATCAGGGTCTGTCCTAGCTTCCTCCTGTGTCATAGAGAATGCCCTGGCGCTTGCCCTTGGTCCTTCACTTCCCGTCTTCTTCACCCCTGAACCCTCAGTCCTCGACTTCTTACAATCTCTGCTCATACGACCAGTTTCCCCACAGTTAAAACATTTGCCCGACAGGCAATCCTTCGCCATATGCCCTGTCTTCCCACACTTGAAGCACACATTCAAACCCAGCCTACATTCTCCCGCATGCTCCTTTCCACACTTACCACACCTCCTTGATCCCGCTCCCGACGTGGCCACGCGACGGTCATCCACCCGTGCCTTTTTGTTACCCGTCGACGCATCACCCCGACCAAACCGTTTCCCGTTCCAGTTCCGATCACCACCACCCTTCTTGCTCGCTTCGACCACCACCACCTCCCTCTCATCATAAAGTCTTCCGGCCAAATCGACTGCCGACCTAAACGTACTTGGTCGGGCAGCGATCATATGCCGACGAACATCCACCGGTAAACCCTGAATGTACCTCTTGATTTTCCGAGACAGAGGCGTCACCTGATCAGGCACGAGCCGTGCCATTTCATTAAACTTGGTGGTATACTGCTGGTGTGTCATGGTTCCAGCCTCCAACTGCAAAAACTCCCTTTTGACCTTGTCCATTTCCCGATGAGGACAAAATTCCTCAATCACCAACCTTCTCAGCTCAGGCCATTTCATTTTCCCAATGCCCTACTACCCTCAACTTGGACAATGTTGTCCCACCAGCACAGAGCTGAATCCACAAAAGAGTGGGTAGCAAATTCACCTTTTGGTCCTGTCGGCACTCGCTGATATCGAGAACAGCCTCCATTTCCCTCACCCACCGGTGAGCAGCTGCAGCGGTGCCGTTTCCATCAAAAGTAGGGGGCTTGCATCTCATAAAAGCCCCATAATTACATCCTCGTGCCGTCTCCGGTGCAGGCTCTTCTTCTTCCTCTTCGTCATCAGATAGAACCGTTTCGGCTCTGGTTGTTCCCGTTCTCCAGAGGATCTGTTTCTTTCTTTTCTTTCCCCTTCTCGTACAGCCTTAATAACTTCAGTCACCACAGACGATAAGATTGTCTGCATGACCTGATGGACTTCTTCTACAACAGCCTCCTTTACTGAGGTTCTCAGATTGGCTCTTTCGTCGCCACCCTCCGGATGGGGGGTCTCCCTCTCTTGGGTCGCGGTTCAGCACCGTGACCTCCACCCCTAGAAGCTTTCGAAGATCTACCTCCGGCCATCACACGCACACTGAAAGATTCAAACACCACCCCAGTCATTCAAGGGAACAACTCAGTTTATGTTAAGTATAGTAAGTCCCTAATTACAGTGGCCAGTTGTGATTAGCCACTTACTTCACTCTTCATACCCCGAGCATAACCCGTCCTGACTACATCAGTATTTAAATCTACATACAACACATAACCATACCATGCGCACATAAAACCGGTTAACTTTACGAAAATACCTGATGCCACGCAGCTACTCAGATTGGCATCCCATTCCCTTTCCGTCCCATTCTCAGTTTAAGATTAGGTTTATTTTGAAAATTTACCCATTTCACTTAAACTTTGGCTCTGATACCAACTTGTAAGGCCCCGTTCCCGGGATGCTTACAGCCGGGTTCTCATCGCACATAAAACGTATAATTACATTTGTATTTAATAAATCGCAGCGGAAAACTAAAACAAACTTTCATTTCCATGTAAATGCTTTTGCAAGTTAATACAACATTCATTACAAAATAGCTTGTTCGCATTACAATGCAAAAACATTAATCAAAAGAATGCCGTCCCCAAAGAGCTGAGTAGCTTTACGGTGTGCCATCCTCAGCAAACATTACCTGCCAACTGGAAAACATATAAAAAGTCAGCGTTGCTGAGTGAGTTCTAGTTTTATTACAAAACATACTTTACTTTCATATAAACCATTCGTTACCTTTACATGATCACACATCGTACGTACACTTAGATATATCATTATTATCTTCTTCATTCATTCATTCGTTCTTTATGACTTTACTTGCGCATACCATGCTACACCCGGTTAGTCGTAGCTACCGGCCGAAGTCAATAAATGAACAGCTAAACGTATGCCACGGTACTAGGAGTAACCATCAGTCTTAGCTACTGGGCCGAAGTCAATAAATGAACAGCTAAACGTATGCCACAGTACTAGGGGTGAGCGGTAGAGGTTCTACATTAAGGCCAATCACAAAGAAGGACCCGTTATCCGATGCGTGCAAGACGTTTCATTCGTTCATTAATGCATGCATTCATCATCATGTTCCTCTTTCATTATGTTTCACTTTACGTTACATAATACTTCGTTTATTCATTAACATGACACATAAGGCACAAGAAAGATAACATACATCATATTAAGAACATAACACACACAGTCATCATTATCATACAGGGCAACACCATACATACATAACGTGCATAAACTTGCAATATCATCATCATCATCATGCCCAACATGCTTTCTAAGGCCTCAAGCGTCATCTTACATGCTCTTATGGGGACCTTTACGTCAAAACTTACATCTGCACTTTCCCCCGAAAGTCAGAAGTCAATCTATACCTTCCTCGGGTACAACAACCCTATTCGGGCGTATGGACACCTTTTAGTCGCATGGCCTCCGTGCGACTGAACATCATGCGATTGAACTCAAGCGGATGAACATTTAGGCGAATAAACATCCACTCGTTGAATGGACAATGCGGATGGACCTCATGCGAATGGGATTAATACGGATGAGCACTTATGCGACTGGACCTTCAGTCGCATGACCTCCATGCGACTGGCCTTTCAATCGTGCGAATGGACCTTCAATCGTGCGAATGGACCCCAATGGCACCCTAATCGGCCGTATGTCCTCCATTCGGCCTCCAGTCGGTCGCCTAGCCCTAATTGATGCAGAATGCAGTTCATCCCGACTGCAGCCGAAGGTTTTCGGCCTCCAAACTCATCTAAACCCATTTTAAGCCCAAATCGACCATCCTAAACCTTATGGATGCATACCACGACACCATTCAAGCACACACAAGTTCACAATCGAGCCACACACGCATCATACATACCATACATATACAAAACGGGGCAACATACACACACTCAAAAACGCGATTTCAGATGTTTTCCAGCCCCAAAATCGTTTGAAAACAAGTAAAAGAGGGGTTCTAGAACTCACACAAACGAGCACAACGTTAAGGGCTTCGATTTGGCTTGCTTCACGACGATTTTGGTGACCCAAAGCAACCCGAACCGGCACTTTTCCTCTTTTTCTCTCTTCTTCTCTTCTCCCTTTCTTTGGCTGATTTGTGAGTGTGGGGGAGAGGGTAAGGGCTGCCCTCTCCCTTATATACTCCCTCCCTCACCCGACTTTCTTTCGTTGGCGAGTTTGGTTCCTCGTCTTTGAACTTTATTTTCTTTTCTTTCTTCACGGCTTCAAAATAATAAATATTCGGGTGTTACAAAGAGTTTAAAACAAGTAGAAATCGGGGTCTAGAAACTCACCTGGTGCAACTTGGGTGTATCTTCCTTCTAACCCTTTTGCGAATGAGTTCAAACACCTAAAACGCCACCAAACACACACAAACATTTAAGCATAAACCCGAGACCAAAACCCACACAACGCTTAAAACCACGAATTCATACCTTAATTCGACCTTAAGCTTCTTCATCCGAGATTTTCTGCTCTCTCTCTCTCTAACCGATTGAAAAAGGTAATGAGAAATGGGAGTGGGCGGCCATCCCCACCTTTTCATCAACTTTTTGTACTTTATCCTTTTTTTACATTTTTAACCCTTCAACTTGGGTTTAATTGCATTTACTTCTTTTACTCCTCACTGCTTATCTTTTTTTGAAAAAGCCGGGTGTTACACCAGCAAAAAGAAATCTATTGCAAATTCGTAAGAATGTGATATCTATTTTAGGGTAGAAGCTTAATATCAAAACGTCAAGTGGGTATGATACAATATGGGTTATAGTCGACAGATTGACTAATCCGCTTATTTCTTACCAATTAGAGAAGATTATAAGATGAAGAAATTAGCTAAAATTTATACGAAGGAAATGTGTCTAGACATGAGATACCATTTCCATAATATCTGACAAAGACATTAAATCTAATAAGATTAACACTAAGGTAATGACTAAGTCCAAGAATTGGACACCTAGCACTATATAGACACCAAACCACACCCAAACCCGCCACATATCCCCACCAGTCGACTAAGCATCCCTAAGAACACCACCTCACCACCCAAGTACTAAATGTAATGATGCCTAGCTCCACTACAAAGATTTTTGGCTGAAGGAGTTCACAACTCCAACCATTCCCACAAACTTGCTTTCTCTCGGTTGTTAACACACCCAGAAGCACCACCACCGTGAACCACCAGAATCACAAGACACTACAACTATCACCCGATCTCTAAGTTGCCAACACTCTCTTCCTCTTGGTTTTCATGTCACCAACTCCAACCATTTCATCATCATCTTCTCAACCATCACCATCTCGGATTCAACTTCAAGAACTTAAGATCAAGCACCAAGAAGACCACTTCAATTGAACCATCAATCCTTTAGTTACTCGTTCAAGAAAGGTTAGATTCTAAAAGTCTATCATTAACCATCTTTAAGGATTTATATGTGCTTAAATAAGCACATATACTCTAACTCTTAGAAAAATATCATCAAGAATAAACATGAAACTACACCACATCTAATTATCGTTTAAATCAAAAGTAGAGGTTTTAAAAACTAGAAGGCTCTTTATAAATACTAAGGTTTTAACATAAATTAGATTAAATGTTTAAGTGACTGTGATTGTGGGAATAAAATTATGAACCTGTTACAAAATATTAAAAATAACATTCTGTAAATTTTGATGTAATAATAATAAGTGAATTAATTTATATAATTTATTCAAGGTAATAAAAAGAAATTTTCATTTGGGAGCTCCGAAACTGGTAAAGAGTTGGAAAATTATATGATAAATCTTATAAGAAATTCTGGATAAATTTCATTATATAATTTATAGATATGACTCAGTTTTATAATTTAGAACCTTTTGTAATTAGAAAATAAAATCTAATAGTAAAAAGGAGAGATAAATTATGAAAAGTTTACATAAATTGTGATACTATGAATAGAACTGATTGAAGGAATTTTGGAATTTTTAAAGATGTCCAACTATTTATTCAATGTATGTAAAACTGGTAAAAATCATAATACATTATTTGTTATGAGTTAAGAACCTAAAATTTTGAAAGATAATACAAATTTCAAAATACCCGTTCTAGTAAATTTTGGTTAAATTAGAAAATCTGTAGATATTTCTATTGATTTATTTAAAATTTATAAACATTCTAGAAAAATAATTGTAAATAGTTATTAGTTGAAATTTTTATATGTTAATATGGATTTTCGGGTATTTCTGCTATCAAAATTTGGTGATATATAAATAATTGTAAGCTACTGTTTTGAAATTATCCTTTAAAAGTGCTGAAAATTTTAAAGAAATAAGATTTATTTCTAACATATAAATATTTTATAGGATTATTACTGCAATAAAAGGTGAGTAACATTGCCTCTTTCTACATTTATGATTTTTGGGGAAAAAACATACTATTTTGTGATTGATGCTAAAATAAATAAGATTTTATGGATTACCTGTCATTATGCCTTGTGTTACAACCATTACTTCGAATGAGGAACCGACTGGTAATATAGGTAGTGCTACTTAGGAAAATATTTTTGCACCAACAGGATGAGTGTTGTGATGCTATATTATCTGATTTTGTGATTTATATTCGTGACAGTTATAAATTACTAGGCTTATATGTAGGTTTGGTTGTAATCTTATTTATATTGCATCAATATATTTTGATTAGAAATCAAACCTATATTTTCACCAATATTATGTTGACTATTTGAGTATGTTTTTTTAGGTTTTCAAAATGACTAACAATATTATCTTTTCATTTGATGTATATAATGGATGGGGTGAGGTGATAGGAAGGACTTGTGTTAAGTTAACTGTGAATATGTATGATCTTAGTTTGACAATGTATGCTCATTTCCACTACTAATGAAAGTGTAGCAGTTAACGAAAATTTTGTAATAAGGTTATGTTAGTTTTTGTGGAATGTTAGTTATGATGTAACCCGAACTTTATTAGTCATGATAATTTATGATATATCACTCTTTATATATATATGTGTGTGTGTATATAGATATATATGTATATATATATGTTGCAATTTACTTTATAATCAATGTATTTTGAGCTGAATAGTCACACCCAAGCATTTCATGCTTCCCCTCGGACGTGACACATGAGGCTTAGACATATGATCATCCAGCCACATAAGCATTGTCAAGGCGCTTGGGCACTGTTCAGGCGTATGGCTTAGATAGAAATGCCTACACTTAGTCATTTTCTTAGATAGAAACGCCTACACTTACGCCTCCTAATAACAAAATCTTTTGCGAAATATTTTCAAAAATTCTCCCGTAAAATTGTGATTATCTAGAGAGAAAATAATAAATTTAAACTAACAATTTAAGAAAAATATTTTTGTAAAGGATGTAAGAATAAGAGTTAACCAAAGTCAATCATCCCCAAAGATTGGACTAAAAAGTCAAATCTGGAATAATCAAACGCCTTAGTAAATAAATGAGGAATGTTGTTATACGAAGGAACAAATTCTAAATGAATGAGTTTTCATTCAAAACAATCACGGAAAATGCATTCGGATGTTAATGTATTTTGTCTTTGAATGTTGAATTGGATTTTTCAAAATGTTACGAACTCTAGTGTTACCACACAAAATCTTAGTGTCATAAATATTGAGTCCATAATCAAGAAGTTGTTCTTGGATCCACACAATCTGTGAACAATAACTTGATGCACCCACATATTCAATTTTGAAGTTTAAGTGGACACCGTCTATTGTTTTTTACATTTCCTGAAATTAACCGATTACCCAGAAATTGACATCTACCGGTGGTTGGCTTCCTGTCCAAGTTATATCCTGCATATTCATTATCAGTATAAGGAAATAAATTGAAATTAGAGTTTTTAGGATACAAAAGACCAAGTGTTGGTTGAACTTTGAAATACTTAAAAATCCGCTTGACAACTGACATGTGTGATTCCTTTGGATGACTTTAATAACGTGCACACTGACAAATAGGAACACGATGTTAGCCTGCTAGCAGTAAGATATATCAGAGATCCAATTATTGATCGATAGATATGATGATCAACATCTTCTCCTATAAGATCCGAGTCAAAGTAGGAAGAGAAGACATAGGAGTTGAAGCTATCTTGGAATATTGAAATTTGTATTTTTTTGAGAATACCATGAATATACTTTTCTTGATGTATTAAAATTCTTTTATCATCCTATTTAACTTGGATTCCCAAAAAAATTACATTTCACCAAGAGAACTCATCTCTAATTTTTTCTTTATCACCACTTCAAATTCCTTACATAAATCATCATCTGTAGATCTGAAAATAACATTATCAACATAAACTTGAACAAGAATAAGATCATCACTAGTCTTCCTTAAGAGTAAAGTTTGATCAATAGCATCTCTCGAATAACCATTCACAAGCAAATGTTTAGTTAGAGTAGCACACTAACCACGAGGTGCTTGATGTAAGTCATAAAGTGTTTTGTCTAACTTGTACACATATTCAGGATGGTCTGGATCTTCAAAACCTGATGGTTGACAAACATAGATTTCTTCTTTCATGTCTCCATACAAGAAAACAGTTTTAACATCCATTTGACAAACCGTAAAGCTCTTGTATGAAGCATAAAAAAGAAAAATACGTTTAGCCTCTAGTCTTGCAACAAGAGCATATACTTCTACATAATCAAGCCATTCAATTTGATAGAATCCTTGAATAGCAAGTCTAGCCTTGTTACAGACAATCACATCCATTTCATCCGTCTTGTTCTTGAATATTCATTTTGTTCCAATTGGCAACTTTCCTTTTGGTAGTTCACACAATTGGCAAACATTCAGCTTCTTAAATTGCATTAGCTCGTCTTGCATGGCCTCTACCCAAACTATTCACTTTTAATGCCATCTCAACTTTCTCAGGCACAATTTGAGAAAACATGAATACAAACATGATTAGGTTGATTCGAGTTTGAACTCCTTGTGATAATGGACCAATGATTGCTTTAGTTGGATGATTTTTGTGAATTATCAATTGAGGAATAGCATCTTTAGAAATAATCTCATCTAGATTAAACATATGGCCACTGGTTCTTCAATATTATTTCCTCCCTCAGGCTGATAAACGATATCCTCTTCTTGATGATTTTCATTGTCGGTAGATAAATCACCAAACAGAACTTGAGTAGTGTCAGTTGGATCAACTTAAGTAAAGGAGGAACTTGTATCAGAAACATGTGAAGCGTGTTCAACAATAGATTCAAAATATGTATTAGCCAATTCAGACACTTGTGGAATAGCCGAACTATTTGAAGAAGAATGTATAACTAAAGATATCCTTGTTTTTTAAGAAAATATAATTCCAACATCATGAGCTAATATATTCTAAATTGATGAAGTCAATGGAAGATTAGATGTGGAAACAATAGACGGTCGATTAAATGTTTCAAATACAGAAGAATAATCATATACCCATCAAGGTGCAGAACCTGCATCTGTTTTGTTAGACTCATGCCAATCAATATCAAATGACTCAATTATTTGTTTAGATTTTTTATTATAAACTCTATATGGTACTTTGTTGGATGAATAACCGATAAAGTAACATTCATCAGCATTTTCATCAAATTTAGACTTTGAATCAGATGTGTTTAATAATGTACAATAACATCCAAATGTTTTGAAGTATTCTACTTTGGGTTTATGTTTGAAACAAATTTCATAGGGATTCATATTTTATTATTTGTTGTTAACACACGATTCTGAACATAATAGGTAGTGTTAACAACTTAAGCCCAGAAAAAATGATGATAATTTGGTTGCTGATAACATCGTTTTGGCATCTTCAATTAGAGTTTGTTTCGTATTTCTGCAACTCCATTTTGTTGTGAATTTCCTGCACAACTGATTTTCTAGCTATCCCCTTTGATTCATAAAATTCATTCAATGTATGATTGCATAATTCAGTTTCATTATCACTTCGGATGCACTTGATTGTTTTGTCCTTCTGATTCTCTACTAGTGTCAAGAATTTTATTAGCAAATAAGGTGTCTCATCATTGGTTGCAAAGAAATAAAACCCATGTAAATCTAGAGAAATCATTAGTAATGATTAAACAATAAGAACGACGTTCTAAACTCAAAACACTAACTAGACCAAACAGATACATGTGTAACAGTTTAAGAATAAAGTCAATTTTTATATGAGCAACTAGTTTATGAGGAAGTTTATGTTGTTTTCCCTTTTAACATGACAGACAATGTTCAGATAATTGAAATTCTTTTGGTAGAAGACCTACAACATAATTTCCTCTCACCAATTTGTTCATGTTTTTAATGTTGACATGACCAAGACAACGATGCCATAACAATGTGTCACTTTCCGAGGCTTTAGATAATAAACACGACGTAGTCACAAATCAATGAAGTGTGTGAAATATTATAAATCCTAGTTTTAAAATTAAGCATTCTTTATCAATAAAGTGTGTGAAATATTGTTTCTCACAAATTCTAAGACAATTAACAAATTATGTACAACTTCCTCAACAAAATTGACATCCTCAAAGCTTAACACACCGTTTGACATGGTATATTTCTTTGTGATCTTACCACCTTTATCTCCTGCAAATATAACATATCCTTCGTTGTATGGTTGATGTTATGTAATAGGGATATATTACCAGTCATATGCCTTTAACATCCACTGTCAACATGCCAAACGCTATTGATGTTGGGTCTAGGATGTTCTTGCATGACTAATGGATTAATTCATATGAAGACCCTAAAAGCTAAGGTTAGGTAAAGTAATGTCCTAAGAAATTTTTAATAGGTTTATATTTATATACTTTATTGTGAATTATTAAGGTAAGTTTATTTGACTAACTCCTTATGAATCTCATATGTTTGATTGAATATACATGCATGCATCCATGCATAAATATTTACATATGCATGTACATGAATATTTATGAACTTTGTGATCATTTAACCATGTGTGTTGGTAACCAAATCATCAGATTGTATGATTAGTTACTTGATTGATGGATGCTTTCATCTAAGTATGTAATAAACTAAGATTAAAACTTAGTCACCAAATAAGTTTACTTTTAGAAAGTCAATAACAAAAACTAAAAACAAACTAATCATAAACACTTGACCACCAAACTAACATACAAACTCAACTCAAGAACTCGGATCATTAGGATATTAATAAACCTAAACTAACCTTGATGAGTGACTATTAAACAAACTAAACCCTAACTTAGGACTAAGAATGTCATTAGTGCCATAGGATAACACCTAGCAATCTATGGACACTCACAACATCTATAAACTTGATACATACAACCTAATTAACACCTCATCAACCTAGACCAAAAAGTAATGATGAAGCTCATGATGATCTTCCTACACTTTGAATTCTCGGCTGATGGGCACCCCACTACCACCGCCATCGACCAACCGCCACCTCTACTTCTTTGCCCTCTCTCTCGATTACCAATCACAACTAATATCCGCCACTCCCTACTACCTCTTTTCGTCCCCATATTAACCACATGCTATCATCAAAAGCTTCACATGATCATCATCTTCAAATCAACATACTAATAATCAAAGCTTCAAGGCTCAAGAACAACCACCTCAAGTGAAGTATCAAGAACTTAAGCATCAATTCTCTCAACTCTTCAGTACTCCAAAATTAGGTTAGATTATCATAATCCTATGATTAACAAGTTAAGAAAGTATATGTATGTGTTTAAACATACATAACCAATTCTTGTGAAATATAAATCATCGAAGTTTTGTACAAACATTATGAAAACTTAATTTTCAATCCAAAATCAGAAAAAATGTAGTTCAAAACAGAAAGTTAATAGCTTTTATAAAACCTAATAATTGAAACAAAAATTTTTTTTAAAGGGTTGAAAATGCTTGTTAATTTCATAATTTAGATTGAAAATCTAAATGATCGTGATTGTGGGAATAAAATTCGAAATTGTAAGGCCCTGTTCCCGGGATGTTCACAACTAGTCAATCATCGCACAAAAACATATACATAATTTTAACATTAGTAAAATATTGCAGCATAATTAACTTAAACCATCTCATATATAAATAATTTCTTTTGCAAAGTAATACAACACCGTTAACAATTACAAAATATCATTTGTTCGCATTACAATATAAAAACATTATCGCTATACCAAATGGATGTCATCTAAAATAAGCCAATTAGCCGCCCGTGCCATCCTCAACAACATCACCTCCCAACTAGAAACACATAAAAGACAGTGTTGTTGAGTGAGTTCTAGTTTTAAAATAAATTATACTTCACTTTCGTTTGAAACCTTCCTATACATTCTTACGCGATCAAGCATCATACGTACACATAGATAATAGCATTATTATCTTTCATCATCGTTCGATAACTTCCATTAATTCATCATCATACATCATCTTTATCATTCCTTATCTTCCATACCGTTCATTACGTACATTCATCATTACTTCTTTACATTCCATACCAATACCATGAACTTTACCCCACCGTCATGCATAAAGTTGGTACTTGGCCGAAGTCTATAATAGACCCCCATACATTGCGCCCAGTGGCCTGACCACAGTACCAGGGTAAATTCAGGTGTACCAATGCCATGTGCTATACCCCACTGTCATGCATAAAGCGGGTACTAGGCCGAAGTCTATGAATAAACTCCCATACATTGCGTCTGGTGACCTGACCACGGTACCGGGGTAAGCGATAAAGGTTCCATACAAATGGTCAATCACAAATATAGACCCTAGAGTGCATCCTTTTGGGGTAGCTAACCCAACACCATTGACCTAACACCCTTCATTGAGTGTGGACTTCCTTACATTGCTTTCAAGACTTTCTTTACTTCCTATCATTAATGCATGCATTCATTCATTACGTTCTTCTTTTCATTATCTTCCGCTTTACGTTACATAATACTTTTCCATTTACATTCACAACTATACCACGTAAATCCAGGGAAAATAAACATACATAATAAGGAACAAAAACATAATCATCCAAGGCATCATCATACACATCACATCATCATGCATGCCACATATCATATCATCATCCATCACATCATCTATGACATCACAAAGTCATCCTACATTACCCTCGGGAACCTTCCAAGTCAAAGCGTACACTTTACATTTTCCCCAAATTCTCAGAAAATATTCTAAGACTTAGGCGCATGGCCTTTTAAGCGCATGGGAACACTTAGGCGCATGGGAAAGTTCTAGGCGCATAGGCACTATTTGGGCGAATGGCCTATCACTTAGACATTGCAAATTCTAGGCGCATGGGCACTCTGCAGGCGCATGGGAATTCTAGATGTCTGGACACTTAGTCAAACTCAACCTAATCCTAGGGTATGGATACTATTTGGGCGCATGGATACTATTTGGGCGCATGGGGTTTGGGTGCAAGGGAACACTTAGGCAGTTTATACCGTTGGGCGCATGGACCACTATTTAGGCGCATGGTCGGCCAACACATCTCAAAATCCTTCTAATCTAGACCCAAACATCAAACTAACATGTTCTAAGCTTATGTCTTACATTCTACGCATTAAAAAAGAACATAGCATCATCATACATCAAAAATCACCCAAAATCAAAACCTATCCGCATACACACTTACACACAGATACGGGTGTAACACCCAAATAAATAAAAAATGTTCATACATGCATTGCAGCCCTAAAATCATTTAAAATCAAAGGGGATTCTTGACTCACCTTAGCATCCTTTGGGTATGACTTCCTTCAAACCCGATTGAAAATTGAGTCCAACTGCCTAGAAACCTACCAAACAAACATTCAAACACACACACACATAAGCATAAAACTGAGGCTATAATCAGCCAAGAAAAACTTAAAAAGGGTGAATTCTTATCTTAGAATCCGACTTCTCCTTCTTGTTCTTCAAAAAAATCTGAACTCTTCAGCTCTTTCTCTCTCTAACCGAACAAAAAGTTGATGTGCAAGATAGGGTGGGCGGCCATACCACCTTTTACACCAACTGTTTATACTTTTTGTCCTTTTGACACATTTAGCCCCTCTACTTTGGTTGAATTGTATTAATTTATTTTCTTCATTTATATTCTTTCTTTCTTGCCTTTATAAAATATCCGGGTGTTACAAGTCCACCCCCTTATATAGGTTTCGTCCCCAAATCCTATTATTCCTCAAACACATGAGGGTAATGCTGCCTCATCTCTTCTTCAGTCTCCCATGTCGACTCAGATCCCTTTCTGTGCTTACACTATACATGCACAAGAGGAACCACCTTACTTCTTACTCTTTTCTCCTTACGATCAATGATCGCCACTTGTTGCTCCACATAATTAAGCCATTCATCTACCTTGACATCCTCCAGTGGTACAACCATATCCTTGTCTGCCAAACACTTCCGGAAATGAGATACATGGAATGTCAGGTGAATTCCACTTAACTCATCCAGTAACTCCAATCTATAGGCCATCTATGCTACTTGCGCAATGATTCGGAAAGGCCCTATGTACCTTGGGACTTGCCCCGCTTTCTAAACCAAATGATACCTTCCCAAGGTGAGACCTTCAACATAACTCTATCACCCACCTGGAACTCAATCGGTCTATGTCTCTTATCGGCATATGACTTCTGCCTATCCTTGGCTGCCTTCATGAAGGCTTTGATCTTTTCAAGCTTTTTCAGTCATAGCCCTGATCACCTCTATACATCCCAACTCTTTCTGACCAATATCACCCCAACAAACGGGTGTTCTACATCTCCTACCATATAACATCTCATAAGGGGGCATACCAATACTGGCATGATAAGTATTGTTATATGAGAACTCAGCTAACGGTAATTGGTCATTCCAACTTCCTCCGAAATCAATGACACATGCTCGGAGCATATCTTCTAGCATTTGAATCGTCCTCTCCGACTGACCATCCATCTGAGGATGATAAGCCATGCTACTATGTAACCTCGTCTGCATTGCATCGTGGAACTTCTTCCAAACTTAGATGTAAACCGGGTGTCATGGTCGGACACAATGGACACCGGCACACCATAACGAGTTACAATTTCCTTGATGAATAGATCCGCCACCCTCTCGGGTGAATATGTCTTGCGGATCAATAGGAAGTGAGCACTCTTCATCAAACGATCAACTATCACCCATATAGCATCATACCCTTTCGTGGTACGCGCTAGCTTCATAATCAAGTCCATGGTGATATGCTCTCTCTTCCACTCCGGTATATCCAACGGTTGGATCTTCCGGTACGGATTCTGATGCTCGGCCTTCACTTGAAAACAAGTAAGGCACTTACTCACATACTCTGCCACATCGCGTTTCATACCCGCCCACCAATAATATTTTTTCATATCTTGATACATTTCCGTGGCACCGGGATGAATAGAGTATCGAGTCTTATGAGCTTCATCCATGATCTTCACACGTAGATCCCAAAAAAGAGGAATCCACATCCGTCAGAATCAGTGTCTAACAACGTGTGTGTTTTCACCCAACTTCGCGACCGGACCTCTCATTCTCTCAGAGTTAAGATAATCTTCCTTCAATGCTTCATATTGAAACTCCTTGACTTGCTTCATCACATTGATTGTCATAATAAACTTATAAGCTTTCACTTGAATCAGCTCGGGTTTCTCCTTTCGGTTAAGGGCATCTGTCACCATGTTGGCCTTGCCCGGATGGTAATGGGTCTCGCAATCATAATCCTTTATGAGCTCTAACCATCTCCTCTACCTCATGTTCAAGTCCTTTTACTCTAAGAAGTACTTCATGCTCTTGTGGTCAGTGAATACGATGCACTTCGTCCCGTATAGGTAGTGCCTCCAAATCTTAAGCGCAAAGACCACAACTGCTAGTTCCAAGTCATGAGTAGGATAGTTAACCTCATGAACTTTCAGTTGCCGGGACGCGTAGGCTATAAACTTTCCTCGCTGCATCAAGAAACATCCCAACCCCGAGTATGAAGCATCTGAATTAACCATTAAATCTTCACTTCCATCGGGTAACAACAAGACAGGAGCTTGAGTCAACCTTACCTTTAACTCCTCAAAATCTTTTTCTTGATCTTGACCCCAAACAAACTTGACATCTTTACGGGTCAATTTAGTCAACGGAGAAGCTATCATGGAGAAGTCTTGGATGAATCTACTATAATAGCCCGCCAACCCCAAGAAACTACGAATCTCGGATAGGGTCTTTGGAGACTTCCATTGCATCCCCGCCTCCACCTTTGTCGGGTCCACCATAATCCCCTCGGGATTCACTACGTGACCCAAGAACTAAACCTCGCGCAACCACAATGCGCATTTGGAGAACTTAGCATACAACTTCACCTTCCTCAACGTCTCCAACACTTCCTGAATGTGACAGGCATGCTCCTCCTCGTTCTTCGAATAGATCTGGATATCATCAATAAATACAATCACTGATTTATCCAACATCAGCCGACACACTCGATTCATCAAGTCCGTAAAAGCAGTTGTCTCATTTGTTAAACCAAAAGATATGACGAGAAACTCGTAGTGTCCATATTGCATGTGAAAAGCTGTTTTAGGAATATCTTACTCCTTCACCTTTAACTAATGGTAACCAGATCGAAGATCTATCCTTGAGAACCAACTGGCACCTTGGAGCTGATCAAACAGATCATCGATTGTCGGTAGTGGATACCGATTCTTCACCGTCAACTTGTTCAGCTCATGGTAATCTATGCACACCCTCATACTACTATCTTTCTTCTTCACGAATAGGATCGAAGCACCCCATGAAGAGATTCTCGGTCTAATAAATCCTTTATCAAGAAACTCCCGCAGTTGTTCCATCAGTTCCTTCATCTCAGTCGGAGCCAACCGATACGCTACCTTAGCAACAGGCTGGCATCGGGTATCAAGCCGATCTGAAACTCGATCTCATGGTCTGGTGGTACCTGGTAACTCTTCTGAAAACATGTCCGGAAAGCCACACAAAACCTGTACATCGGATAGTTATGGTGTTGGCGTATCCACATCCTTTACGTAGGCCAAGTAGGCACTACATCCACACCTCATGGACTTTCCTACCACCGCCATTGAAATCACTTCCGGAATCATAGTGACCCAATCACCATAGACTGTCACCGAACTCCCGTCAAGTTTTGTCAATCGAAACCTCTTCTTGCGACACATAATGTTCGCCTCGTAGTCCGCCAACCAATCCATTCCTAGGACTACATCGAACCCGGCTAAGGTCATCACAAACGGTCTAACAGGAAACTTATGACCTTCTAGTTCTATGTCACAACCTTCTATCATCTCAAGAATCCTAGTAGACTTACTTATGGCAGTTTCTACATCGAAGGGCTTATCTATACTCCTACTACTAACAGGTAATTTAACACAAAAAGCAACAGAAATAAAACTTTTACTGGCACCAGAATCAAATAACACAGAAGCTAGAGTTTGGTTTACAAGAAATGTATCTCACATAACATCGGGATCCGTCCTAGCCTCCTCTAGTGTCATCGTGAATGCCTTGGCGCTCGCCCTCTACCCTTCCATCCCGACCATCTTCTTCGCACTGAAACTCCCAGCCCTCGGCTTTTTGTGGTCCCACTCATGTGATCCTCTCTACCACAGTTAAAACGTCTGAACGCATGACAATCCTTTGCTATATGCCCCGTCCTCCCACACTTGAAACAAAAATTCGATCCCAACCTACATTCTACGATATGCTCCTTTCCATATTTGCCACGCTCTGCGAATCCGAACCAAATGTAACCACACGGCGGCCATCCACCCGTGCATTCTTGTTGCTCAGCGGGGCACTACCCCGACCAAACCTCTACCCATTCCAGCTCCGGTCACCACCACCTTTCTTACTCACCTCAGCCACCACCACCTCACGCTCATCATACAACCTTCCCGCCAAATCAACCGCCAACCTAAACGTACTCAGCCGGGCGATGATCAGGTGCCTGCGAATATCCGCTGGCAATTCCTGAATGTATCTCTTGATCTTCATGACAAGGGTGTCACCTATCTGGCACCAACCATGCCGTCTCATTGAATTTGGTGGTGTATTGCAGATGTGTCATGGTTCCCGCCTCCAGCTGCAGAAACTCCCTCTCAACCTTGTTTATCTCTCGGTGAGGACAAAGTTACTCAATCACCAGCTTCTTTAACTCTTGCCACCTCATTCTCCGATAGCCTTGCTACCCTCGGCTTGGACAATGTTGTTCCACCAACACAAGGCCGAGTCCACGAATGAGTGGGTGGCAAACTTCACCTTTTGCTTTTCTCGGCACTCGCTGATATCAAGTACAACCTCCATCTCTCTCACCCATCGATGAACAGCAACAACAGTGCCATTACCATTGAAGGTTATGGGCTTGCATCTTTGAAATGCCCCATAGTTACAGCCTCGTGCTGCCTCAGGCGTAGGCTCTTCCTCTTCCTCTTCATCAGTAGAGACAACCGTCTTTGTCTCGGGTTGTCCCCTTTCACCCGTAGGCCTATTCCTTTCCTTCCTTTCTCCTTCCCTCATAACCTTGATCATTTCGTTCACCACAAATGGTAGGATCATCTGCATGACCTGATGAACCTTCTCTACAACAGCCTCCTGCACTAAGACTCTCAGATTAACTGTCTCATAACCACCCTCTGAATGAGGGGTCTCAGGCTCTTCATGAGCCACCTTTCCAGCTCGAGACCTTCCTCTCGTGACCTTTGGTCCCGCACCACATCCACCACGACCTCCACCACGTGAAGCCTTTGACGTTTTACAACCGGTCTTCCTCTAACATGCTATAAGATTCAAACACTAATACTATTAGCGGCGATACATGTCGCCGCTAAAGGTCCTCCCCCCAGGATTTTTAACAAACAGCAGGGACTAAATCGTCGCTAATAACATTATTAGCGGCGAATTATTAGCAACAAATTATTAATGGTGAATTATTAGGGTCGAATCATTAGCTGCGACTCATAAGTGGCAACTAGTCGCCGCAATTACTAATAGCGGTGACAAACCCTACTAATAGCGGCGAAATCTGTCGCCACTATTGGTATTCTTCCTTGTAGTGATAGTACAATTAGTAAAGATAAATGTTAAAAAGTAAAGGTATAAAACTAGTTATAAAGATAAAAATCATTTTTTATAATTTATACCCTCGAATTTAGTATTTTAATCAGCAAGTCTATGTATATATATTTTCATAAAAAGTTATTAGAATTTTTACAATCTTCTTATGCTATAATTAAACAACTAATACGACTATTTTATGACTTTTTCAACAGTCACAAATTGTTTTTTTGTAATAGTGATGCTGCAATTATTTTGATACGTAATATAGTCTTCCAATACTATCTACTATCAGATAATAACCGACTAATAACTTGAAAACATACACGCAGTGATTACCCATTACGCAACTAAACTTATAAATAAATAAATAAAGAATATTATTGTTGGTTTATCTTAAATGGGTAAACATTTTTAATTTATGTTAAATTATGAATATTTTGTTTGAAATGGGTCAAAATGATACAAACACACATTATATATTTAAAGTTGGATGTGTAATCTTATAATTTACACTTTGTTAAAATACAACAACTTATAATCTATGATTTGTTTTGTAGGCTCAAATTACAAATTCTGTTTCAAAATTTGAACTTTATGTCTCAAATTACACAACTTATTGTCTCTCAAAAAACTATACAACACGCTGATGAAGATGATTTGGACGAGAAATATGAATAAGATAACGCTTAAGTAGTTTACGGTTGTTTTAATGACATTTAATGTTGAAGTTAAACAATGTATTTAGCATACTTGGTTAACGCTCGTAGTGAACTTCTTAATATTATTTTTATCTGTATGTTATTTGTGTTATTGGGAAATCCGGGTTTATTTTTAAACAAATTTATTCGGTTTTTAAAAATGGAAATTAAACAAATAAAAAAAACCAAAAATAAAAAATTGATTGTTAGCAGCGACACTATTAGCGCCGACTCATTAGCGGGAACTTGTCACCGCAATTACTAATAGCGGTGACCAACCCCACTAATAGCAGCGAAATCTGTCGCCGCTATTGGTATTCTTCCTTGTAGTGACAGTATAATTAGTAAATACAAATGTTAAAAAGTAAAGGTTTAAAACTAGTTATAAAGATAAAAGTCATTTTTTTGTAATTTATACCCTCCAATATAGTATTTTAATCACCAAGTCTATATGTATATATTTTCATAAACAATTATTAGAATTTTTACAATCTTCTTATGCTATAATTAAACAAGTGCTAGCTGAAAAATAACACGGTGCTTAAATAGTCTTAAAAGGCCATATACGGCTATTTTGCGCTTGTTTCAACCGTCACAAGTGGTTGTTTTTTGTAGTAGTGATGCAGCAATTTTTCTGATACGTAATATAGTCTTCCAATACTACCCACTATCAGATAATAACGGACTAATAACTTGAAAACATACACGTGGTGATTACCCATTACGCAACTAAACTTATAAATAAACAAATAAAGAAAATATTATGCAGTAATAGGACATAATGAAATAAGCAAATAAGGGTGAAGGGCGCCAATGCCGTTAGTCATGGATTTAAGGGTCGGACAATTTGTAAATATTAGATAAAAGTTGACACGGAAAATGAATAAATAATACATTTGCAAAACAAAGGAAATAATTGCTTTGAAATCGCAAGTTAGTCATGGATGGAATTCTTATTATTAAGGGTCGGACAATCTGTAAATAATAAAATTAATAGCGTAGTCAAGGGTCAAAACAATTTGTCCAGCTCAGTTAGCGGAACATAAAGACACATAAACTAATCTTAGAATTTGTTAATCAAAAATACAGAATAAAGCCAACCAAACTTGAAATTAGTTGATGACTTGAAGCCTATATAAGCGGATGTCCAATTACTAAGAGAACCACACAAATCATCCCCATAAAAATCATATTCCTTTCCATGGAGTTCAATCTCTTATCTTCCCTCTTCCTTATCGCAACACCACTCTTCATGTTGTTCGTCGCTAGCAAATATTTTGCACCCGTCAAAAATCTCCCACCAGGGCCACGGCCATGGCCGATCATCGGCAATATGCACCAAATGGCCAAGAACCCTCATATCGCTGCCGCCAACTTCGCTAAAAAATATGGCCCTCTCATCTCTCTTCGTTTAGGTACCCGACTTCTTGTGGTAGCTTCATCCCCTGAGGCAGCCAAGGAAGTTCTCAAGACTCAAGACCGTCATCTTTCGGGTCGCTCTATACCTGATGCCCTTCAACAAAGTTTCATAGACTACTACTTTGTATGGGCGAGGGATTGCAACGAACATTGGAAATCATGCAGAACACTGTGCCGACTTGAGTTGTTCTCAGCTAAAGCAATAGAGGCCCAGTCAAACTTGAGAAATGAAAAGTTGACTCATATGTTAGAATTCCTGAATAACACCCAAGGAAAAGTAGTGAAAATTGAGGAACTTATTTTTACTACATTAATAACACATTGAGCAACGTTTTGTTCAGCAAAGATTTTCTAGATCTAAAAGATGACGAAACCGCTCATCGGTTAAAATTCGGACTCTTTAAGATATTGGAGAATTCTGTTACACCAAATGTAAGTGATTTTTTCCCTATAGTTGGAGGCCTAGATCTTCAAGGATTAAGGAAGGATAGCTTAAATCATCTAGATGAGTTGTCTAGCTTTTCAGACGCTATAGTGAAAGAAAGAAGAGCTCGAATCGCCAAAAATATGATTATGGCCGATCACGAAAAGGATTTCTTGGATCTATTGCTTGAAAATAATTTCACGACTTCTCAAATCAACATCTTAGTTCTGGTAAGTCTTTTATAGTCATTAGCTTACTCAAACAACTTTTTTAAAATAGGTTTATTAGAAGAGCAATTAGATCGACTACAAACTCAATATACGTATTTTATAATATAATATAAATTATTTTTAACTAATCAAAATCTAAAAAGATGCCCTCCTGTGATGTGTAGAAGTTAATACATACACAACCACTTGAAGGTGTTGACTATTCATCGATCGTCTATTGTCTCAATTTTGATAATATAATTTGATTATTGAATAAAGATACTATAATATTCAAGAAAAACGTCATGTGTACACTTTCATCTCTTTAAAGTATTTAGAATCTTTTATTTTCTCTACATGCAGGAATTATTCATAGCGGGTACGGATACTGTGGTAACAACCATTGAATGGGCTATGGCTGAATTGATAAAGAACAAAGATATTATGCATAAAGTACATGAAGAGCTGAAAAGGGAACTCAACTCTAATAATATCATGAAATTTGACTTTTCTAAATTATCCTATTTCAATGCTTGTATCAAGGAAACGCTACGTTTGCATCCTGTTGTTCCGGTCCTAATTCCTCGACGTGCCCTTGAAGCTTGTGAAGTTATGAACTATTCGATTCCTCAAAATGCCCAAGTATGGGTCAACGTTTGGGCAATTTGTCATGACCCAAAAGTTTGGGAGGACCCATACTCTTTTAAACCAGAAAGGTTTGTTCGTTCAAAGATTGAGTTTACAGGCCATGATTATGAGTTCATACCCTTTGGTGGTGGGAGGAGAATGTGTCCAGGTTTACCCTCTGGTGTTAAGAGTCTCCAAACTATGTTAGCCTCTTTGATTCTTGGATATGATTGGTCACTTCCAAACGGCGAGGATCCAACAAAACTAGACATGACTGAAAAATTTGGTGTGACTTTGCAAAAAGAGAAACCTCTTGAAATTATCTTCAGCCGTAGGGAATAATTAACAGTTCAATCAATTTACATGTTCTTTTAAAGTTTTTACCTTTTTATGTGTTACGTATGTATAATGATATATTGTATGAGCGAACATCGTGCCATGTAAGGGTTAAGTTTATCGCTTCCATTTGTTATTGAATAAAAGTTTTAGTAGAATTTGTATGTTAAATAATTGATTGATGTTGTTGAGTAATATGCATATTCAACTTGTTTTTAATTTTGTAATGGATCCATGTAGTAAATATTATGCTAGATTACTTAGAAGTTGGTACTCAAGTAGTTTAAAGCAAGATGTAGGGGTTGAACCTAGAGGTTTAGGAAATAAAATCAAGATGATGATCAAGACCAAGTATCAAGCGACAAGTTCAACTAGCCGCGCGAAAAGTCTATTTATCGTGTGACAACTTGTGTCGCGTGAGAAGTTCTTGTTCGTGTGAGAACCATAGTTTAGTATAAATATGCATTTTGTAATGCAATTAGATAGATTTGGATCATTTTCGGAATTGCGTACTTACTGTAACCATTTCTATTTAGAGAGCAATACAAGTGAAGTTTATTTACTTATGAGTTTATTTTATTGATTCTACTTCTTCTTACTCCGTGATTGTTTATATCCGCATTCACAATCACAAGATCGATCTTTGATATTGTAACGATCTTTACAATTGGTATCAGAGCATGGTATGCTTTAGATCGATTGAAAAAAAGATTGAAGTAGGGTTTTTAAGAAAGGATGTGTAAACCACATCACTTGCTGCCATAGATGATTGTACTTGGCTGCTGAGAGCAGCTGTATAATACCATTCATCCAAATGTGTTTTTAAATACAAGAGTAATAATGTATATACTAGTCGGTGTAACCGGCATATGCAGTGATAGTTATAAAAATATTTAATTCTAATTATTTATACTTTACTACTAACCATCCGAAAAAAATATTACGTATGAAACGCCAATGAAAGTATAATGAAAAATACTAAAAAATTAAATAACTCGAGACAAAGAAGAAAAAACAATGAATGCGTTAATTGTAAAATTGATTAAAATAAATTTTGACATAACTAGAATGATTAATTACAAAACTTCAAAAATAGTTAACTGATTAAATGTGAATTTGATATAACTCTGAAAGCTTAGGTATAAAATATAAAAAAATTGTTTCAGGTGAGTAAATGTAAATTTGACATAATTAAAAGGCTTAAATAAAATTACAAAAAATAAGAACTAAATAAATAGATATCAATTTTGAAAAAAATGAAAAGAAAGAGAGATAAAGCATTGTGGTTAGTTTTAAAAATCATTAAAGGTTTAAGTGTAAGATTATAAAAAACCAAAGTAGGGTTTTAACTGGTTTAGAGAAAACGAAAATTATTGTGATACCATTGAGAAAATTTAAACCTCGCTACTCATATATTTTTTACTTATAATATATACTGATGTGACGGGTGTTATCGAGCCTATTTTTCGATCTGTCTTAAACATTGATAAATTTGATTATTATTATTAATATTATTATTGTTATTATTATTATTATATTATTATTATTATCTATATCTATGTAAATATTAAGTGAATATATATTTGAGTGTTTAATATAATAATACTTCAACTAAATAATATTTAGTTATAAAAAATTAAATAATACATGAATATATTTTAATATTAAGTTAAGATATTATAAATGAGATAATACTTTAAATAATATATATTAAATAATGTATTCTTCGGGAAAAATTTAGTAAATATGGGCAAATTATAAATATTGTATATAATGCTTGTAATTTATGTTTAAAAAGTTGTATAATTTTGAGTAAAATAATGCATCATTATATTATGATTTATATAATAGTTAGACAATATAGATATAAATTCTTATTATTTTCATTATTATTAAAGTATTTAGTAATTATATAGCTAAATATTTAAATAAGATGATACTTATGTATAAATTTAACAATTATTATTATTATTATTATTACTATTATCATCATTATATTATTATTATTATTATTATTATTATTATTATATTAGAAATAGGGTTATTAAATTTTAATTTGTAACACCCGGTTATTTTAAAAAGACAAGACATGAAGAATAAAAGAAAGAAAAGCAATAAAGTCCAAGTGGAAAGACTAAAAGTGTCCAAAGGACAAATCTTTAAAAAAGTTGGTGTAAAGGTGGGCATGGCCGCCCACCCTCTTTTCACATCACTCTGATTCGGACTTTAGAGAGAGAAAGACAAGAGGAGAGCAGAAACTCTCTATTTGAAGAAGAAGAGAAGAGAAATCGAATTCAAGGTAAGAATTCGTGGTTTCTAAGTATTTATGACGGGTTTTATCCCGGTTATATGCTTATGTGCTTATGTGTTTGTGTATGTGCTCGGGTGTGTGTGTTGGTGATGTTTTTTTAGGTGTTTGAACTTTGTTGCAAAGGGTTAGAAAGGAAGAAACACCCAAGTTGCATCAGGTGAGTTCTAAACCCTGGTTTTTACTTGTTTTAAACTATCTTTGGGGTTGAAAACGTATTAAATTATTTTATAAAGCTTATGTATGTTTACCCGTATGTAATGTGCATGTTGGATGTTAGTTCTTGAATGCTTATAGGTTGTTCATGTTTTGAATAGACACGTTAAGCTTAGAACAGATGGGTTTGATGATTGGGTTTGAAAACATATAGAAACATGTCACACAGAAGGTCCATGCGCCTAGATAAGGCTCATGCGCCTGAAAATGCCTTAGAAGGAATTAAGTGTAATTCATGCGCCTAAACAGTAGTCCATGCGCCTAAGAATGCCTTAGAAATGTTTAAGTACAACTCATGCGCCTGAACAGTGGTCCATGCACCTAGAAATATTAGTCGGATGACTAAGTGTAGCCCCATGGGCCCCAATAGTGCTCATGCGCCCAAGTGGCCCATGCGCCTAAGTGTTCATACGCCTGAATAGTACCCATGCGCCTATAATTGGGCTGGAATTGACTAAGTGTCCAGACATCCAGGATTCCCCATACACCTAAGCACTCATGCGCCTGCATAGTGCCCGTGCGCCTGCATAGTGCCCGTGCGCCTGCATAGTGCCCGTGCGCCTGCATAGTGCCCATGCGCTTGAAAGTTGCCCATGTGCCGAAGTGTTCCCCATACGCCTGCATAGTGTCCATGCGCCTGTATAGTGCCCATGTGCCTAAGGACTTAGAATATTTTTCTGATTTTTGGAAAAAAAATGTAATGTAGGCTTTGACTTAGGAGATTCCCGGGGGCTATGTAAGTTGACTTTTTGAAGTCATTTATGTTGTGATAATGTGATGTATGATGTGATGTATGATTGTATGATATGTTTATATTCCTTATTATGATGTATGATTATCTTTCTTGTGGCTTTACATGTGATGTTTATGAATGAATGAAGTATTATGTAATGTAAAGTGAAAGATAAAGGAATGAGGAACATGAAGTAAGAATGCATGCATTAATGAGTAATGAAAGTAGAGATAGTCTTGTAAGCATGGCATGTACATCGGGGTCTTTCTTTGTGATTGACCATTTGCATAGAACTATTGCTGCATACCTTAGGTACTGTGACCACGAGGTGCGATGCACCGTTGTAGAAGGTCTATGATAGGCCTAGGTCCAGAACCACGAACATAAAGGTATTGCATATGGAAATGGTAAACCTACATTCATACCCTAGGTACTGTGACCACGAGGTGCGATGCACCGTTATAGAAGGTCTATGATAGGCCTAGGTCCAGAACCACGAACAGAAAGGTATTGCATTCGGAAATGGTAAACCTACATTCATACCTTAGGTACCGTGACCACGAGGTGCGATGCACCGTTATAGAAGGTCTATGAGAGGCCTAGGTCCAGAACCACGAATAAAAAGGTATTGCATAGTAAACCTAAATCTTACCCTAGGTATTGTGACCACGAGGTGCGATGCACCATTATAGAAGGTCTATGATAGGCCTAGGTCCAGTACCATAAACAGAAGGAAAGGATTTATGGTTGTCAGAAAGGAAAAGTAAAGCATGAAAGATTAAAGAAGATAATGATGATATTATCTGTATGTACATATGAACACGAATGAATGAAGAGTACAGTTTGATTCTGAAAGAAAGTAAAGAACGGTTTTACGAAAGAAAAGTATGTTTTATTTATAAAACTAGAACTCACTCAGCAACGCTGACTTTTATACATTTTCAGTTGGCACATAAATGTTGCTGAGGATGACACGAGGCGGCTACTCAACTCTTTTGGATGACATTATTTTGTTAATGTTTTCACATTGTAATGCAAACGAATGATGTATTGAAATGAACGCTTCTATTAACTTGCAAAAGCATATGTAATGATATGAAAAGTTATTTTTTTATGTTTTCGCTACAACATTTTTGTAAGGCAAATGTAATTATATGTTTTATGTGCGATGAGGATCCAACTGTAAGTGTCCCGGGAACGGGGCCTTACATAATTATATCAACTTTCATTCATTGATTGGGATTCATCTTAACTTATTAAATATTTACATAAACTCATAACTTACATCTTATTTCCCTGTAATAATCTCTCGTAAAGTTAAAGTTAACACATTAGTTTTTCGATGACATGAACTA